>CM062820.1:135434348-135801854 GCA_031772625.1 Pinus tabuliformis
AAGATTTCCATTGTTGGTGCAGGAACCGGGCTGGTGGAAGAGGAAGTGGACTAGTGGAACTTGATCTATACATCTTCCATCTAGGAAACATGATATTATTGGTGCTTTGACATGAAAATAGCTTCAGTTTATTACATAAAGAAGAATTCAAGAATTCACAGCTTATTACCTCTCGGTGACTTTATATTTGCATAAAAAGGATGGTAATGGTTATAAACACTTCGAGCAAACACAAGTCATTTAACAAAAAGCATAAAAGGTTGAGACAAAACAGAGGCTCAACATCCCCCCGTGCTCAGCTTCTTGCACGTCCTCATGCAAGCCAAACCAGAAGATGGAATTCAAACTTAAAAAATTTCGAAAGATGCAGAGTTGTGGCCTAGAGCCCTCCTATATTAATCAAAATGTTGAAGTTATTGCTTGCTATGATTTTGACAACTTCAATTTATCTTTTCAAAATCATGATATGCGTAGCATAGGACCTGGCTCTCCTGGCCCACTCCTTGACCAACTTCTGTAATTTATCTGTCTTAACACCTATTCTAACGATTTTATTATGTATCTTGGTGCACAGTTCCTCCCAATTTTGGTTCTCTACTTTTACAATGTATTCATGAGAAATGAGTTCTCACACCTTTTTCTTCAATCCCCTGATCACCCTCTTTTCTCCTGGAATATGTAATCATCATTAAGCCCTTTTGATCTTGGTTTATTGCTTGAATGAATTTCCTTCGCTCCAACCTTAGGGGGATCAAATTGGGACTCAAATCCTTGGTCCATGGGGCTTTCAAATTGAGGATTTTCCCTTTCAAAATTTTGATTTTTCCCTACATCTGGTTCAATGACTAGTTTAGTTACCAGATTCTGGATTTGGGACATAAAATTTTGAGTAAACTCAGCAAATTTGTGGAGTTTATCTTCCTCGAAGGCACCCATCTCTCCTTTTTCCATTTCTTCTTCCTCTGGATCCAAATCAATGGCTTTAAAATCCTTGTTTTTGGAAGGAGATTGAGTGGGTTTCTTCATACCGCGTGTAATCCATCACCCTACAATGGTGGTATGAGGTTTTAATGGTGATGTTACAGGCGTTATAGGGTTTACAGGGGTTGTAGAGATTTCAAGAATTTCTACCCTTTTCCGCCTTGATTTCCTAAGATGTGAGTAGAGGCAAGCATCTATTCCATTTTCCTCTAGGTTTTCGTTCGCCTCATTCAATTCATCAGGAGGTTGGGTGCCAAGCTCCTCAACGACTATTATAAACCAATTTCTTCGAAGAAAATTGTCCCAATCATCGTTCCTGATGCCTAACTTGTCTTCAATTAACATTTTGATGAGCCCGTAATGGTAAAGGATTGCCCTAGGCTTTTTAGCAGCCCTACAAACCCACTCTGACATCTTTTACAAGCTCTTGAGAAGGAAATATGGAACATTGGTTCACTGCTCACCAGTAAAATGTAATAGCAAATGTAGATGATAGAGAAAAATGGTTGTATACCTGCCTTTGTAGGTCAAATGTAGGTTTTAACCCTTTATAGAAATTACCTGCATACGAATTCTAAAACACATAAAATAAACAATGGGAGAGCATAAGTCATAAAAACACATATACACAGAGATTTTCCCCTGGATCCCAAAATTAGGACTACCAGCTTGATTTTTCATTATTTTCCTTTCAATGTTACAATACATATTTATACATGTTGAAGCATCCAATACCATGGACCAAAAACCATCACGTCCAAAACCATGTGCGAAAAGCATGAACAAAACCATAGGTGGGTCTGCCTAACCTAACATAGGGTCCAAAACCAAAATTTTCAGGGCACTGCCTGAGACCCCATAGAGTGGGGTTACCTGCACCCCTCAAACACCCTGTGAACCCCCCTGCTATGCAATCAACGCAACAAACGGTGGGTTCTGGCCCCCATCTAATCCCTCGTTTAACTACGTCGTCTAGTCATGGAAAGAATATAACATAACCAACATCAAATACTTTTGGAGAATGAATAGAGTATCACACCATTCATCTTTGATCTGAGAACGCAGTATCCCCTTCGCCCAATTAACCTCTTGATGCCCTACTTTGATAAACTGTACATTCTGTCACTTATCTACACTTTTGTTCTTAAACCACTTAACCCCTTCCAAGGGTAGACCAGTTCCTCGAGAAATGGTCTTTTCATTTACATTCATAGTCACATCTCCAATTTGAGTTATTTTTCCATCAAATCCCTAAGCGAATTGAAACATGACCTCATCCTCATGGCCCTAGAATTTGGCCATGAATTCATGCCACCCATCTCTTATTAATTTTTGTTTGCAGGCATTGTGCTCCAGAGTTTGCTCCAACTCTTTGATGGATATAGGTTCATGGCGGTCATATTTCTTCGTTATGGCTTGGTTGGATGATATGTGCTTCCAGAGGGAGACAAAAGTAACTGACTCAATATGTTTTGAGGTAGAGAGCCAAATGACTTTTAGACTAAGTACTTCTAACTGACATAATGGTTCATAATGCCCATTCGATGGGATATGCATAGCGGAGGACTCATGAAGCATCAAAGGGCCGTTTAAATGTAATCATCATAAAAAGTGTCACGAATTAACCACAATCCTATCCAAATATAGCTTTATTATTACTAATCAACTATAATGATTACTCACATCCATCCTTACGACAAAGAGGAGTATGACTATGCATTATCAGTTATGATTACCTCAGTTGACAGCATAAAACATCCATTTGCAAAATGATGAAAGTTAGCATGGAAAAATACCTAAGGATTTTTATTTTTGCATCAGTAAAGATCGATATATCTTTTGCATTTACCATTAGAGTTCTATAATCCCTTACGAAAGCATCGAGGACACAAATAATTAAAGCAGAGAGGATTAAAATAATCAATATCAGGAAATAGCATATATACAAATCATAAATAGAAATCAAATATGTACCTGTCATCCTATTTCAAAAAATTTCCCTATCCGACATAGATTTCATTGAAGAATTCCAAGTCTAATGACGATTAAAGATGAAAATTTTGTTAAAAGAGGAGTGCAGTTCAAAATACCACTACAAGATTCTCATATATGTTTTAACAATCCTGTACTTATGATAAAAATCATATTCTTACTATGAAATTCTTGTTCCCAAGACATATAGGGCTTATTCAGAGGCACCTACAAACAATAAACATTGTTGTTAAGCAACACCTAGTGAATAATATTTATTGAGTAATTCTTCCCTATGAAAATTAAAGTGAGTGATGATACCAGGAAGAGAGTAAGATGTTAGGTAAACTTGACTCGGGATAGAGTCAAAGTTGACCAGGTTAAACAGTGATGCTTTTGGGGCACATGGTATTGTGTACCCATAGTATTCTGCCCATGGTATTATATGTAATGGAGCTTATAAAAGGCTGGAAGGACTTCATTGTAATGTAAGCCATGGTTGAGTGGTGAAAGCTCAGGTTGTTGGCCGCCTTCGCTGTGTTTTAGCCAAGGACAATAATAGATCTATTGTTGGTTGGGTTTTTCTCGAGATTTGGGGCTTTCCCGGATAAAAATTTGTGTTTATGTGTTTATGTTTGTTGCTGGTTATTTTTATATTTATTCCTCTCAGTAATTATTTATGTTATGCAGTAAGTTTTTTAACAACTGGTATCAGAGTCAGATATTGGTTTTAAAGGGATTCTTTGATGCCAGGGGTTTATAACGCCTGATGAGATCAATGCTGTCATTTTTTAGAAATCTGGGTCTGGAAAATAATGGTGGAATAATCGTACGCAGAAGAACCTCAAGGAAGAATGTGCGGAAGATAGTGCCGTAACTACCACGGATCGTAGTGCATTTGCGATATTTACCGGTTTGGAACATGTTGACGAATTGTTCGGGATTAATGGGGAGATTTAAAGAAGGTCAGCAGAAGAAAATTGTTCATGCGGCTTTGAAAATTGTTCATTTTCTGCTACGTGAAGCCACCGGTGCTGGAATCTATGAGGTTCTCATTGGGCTCGTAGTTGGAGTGGTTTGATAGAAGTTTTTGAGCAAATCAAATTGAGAGAGGATGGATCAGAATCACAAAAGCAATAAACAAAGAAAAAAAAATTAATGAAGTCAAAATTATTGCATGTAAATGGGCATACTACTGTAAGACTTGGTAAGGCATGTGTACCACTCGGTGATCACCAGTAAAGTCTAAGTTAGACCTAGGTGATAGGGGGGATGTCGGGTTAACAATACCCCGAGTAAAAACTCTGCGGGGGGTAAGAGCTAGAGTGAGCGGGATTGTCTCACTTAGCAGGTTTGGCTGGAGTTAGTCAAGGAACCCCAAGTCAAGTTTAAGGGGGGAATTGTTAGGTAAACTTGACTCGGGATAGAGTCAAAGTTGACCAGGTTAAACAGTGATGGTTTTGGGGCACATGGTATTGTGTACCCATAGTATTCTGCCCGTGGTATTATATGTAAGGGAGCTTATAAAAGGCTGGAAGGACTTCATTGTAATGTAAGCCATGGTTGAGTGGTGAAAGCTCAGGTTGTTGGCCGGCTTGGCTGTGTTTTAGCCAAGGACAATAATAGATCTATTGTTGGTTGGGATTTTCCCCAGATTTGGGGTTTTCCCGGATAAACATTTGTGTTTATGTGTTTATGGTTGTTGTTGGTTATTTTTATATTTATTCCTCTCCGTAATTATTTATGTTATGCAGTAAATTTCTTAACATAAGAATGGAGTTAAGATATTACTTTCCTGGATCAATCAGTAACCTTGAAAACTATAAATTTTTGTTGTCATATAGATGAAAAAATAAATTTCCCCTCAATCTGGTACAAAGGATTACCTTCACTAAGGGTACCACATCATCGAAGATCTCTAATTTTTAAAAGACATAACTCGATGCATCATGTTCAAGTTGCCTTAAAATCATTGTCCAAGAAAAAGGATGAGTTTCAGGGAAAGAGAAGGATAACCAAGCAAATCATAGTATATAATTAACTTTAATACCACAGGCATAGCCCTGCTGCCCACATGTGTCCGTAACCTCAGTAGGGATGTCTTTTAACCCAACTAAATGTCTATGTCCCACTTACTAGACATAGATTCAAAGCTAGATTTTTTTAACTTTTAGATGAAGGCCACTATCCTGGCTTGGTAACCAGCGGATGGCAGTGCCACTCACAAGAAGTAACATGGATGAACAGGTTGGCTCATGATGAGACCTCATGTCTTCCAGCTTTTGGCTAAAATCCATTACTCTAGCTTGGTGACCAAGAGAAGTAATATCATACATGTTAGGTCCCATGATCATGGTAGGTAGGTCAGCTCATCACGAGACCTCCTATCCTCCCCTAAATGTTTTGTAAATTTTGATTTTGATTAACTTTAGAGGCTACTTAATAAGTGGGAAGACAGATCGACTCCTTAAGAGTTATGGGATGATGTGAAAAGTTTTTAATAACTAATCATTACTAGCTAGTTTCTCTACCCTAAAGACTTATTAAAGATAATCATGAATAATGACTAAGAGATTCTTTGAATTAGGAATTCTAGTGTTCTCATGAATAACTTATTCTGATCTTTACTAGAGTCATCCACCATAGGGGGTTTTCCAATAGTACCTTCTAAGGGAAACCGAAAAGATATATCTCAATTGACAGCTCATTAGAGTGATTAATCATGGTTACCTTTACAAAATAATGAGGTATTAGAGTGAATCATACTCAACAAGATTTGTCACAAAGGTGTGTTAACAACTAATGTAGATCATAAAGTGGTTTCATTGGCTAAAAAAAAAACCCTAATAGCTCTATTCATGACCCTAATATATCCATTAATTTGCTCTGTTTTAATTTTGTCATGTGTTTCTTTTGCTAGTTAATTAAAGCAAGTCCCAGTTACATTTGGAATAGATCTCAGTTAACTAACTTGAGTTCCTCTTTGATTTACTCTAGTTGTGATTGCGAGTTAACTTAGAACTCAACTCGTTCTCTCTCCAATCAATGCTGAAGTCTTAACTCGCTCTAACTAAACTTGCCACTGCCACCTTATCATGTAGTCTAACTAAAGAAGACTCCAACTAACTGAAGCTCCAACACTACGCATGCGAACTTGATGACCATGCCAGTAAACTTGAAGTCAACTCATCATAATTGATGTCTTTCTCATGAACTCGCATTCATGCTAGAGCTTTTATTCTAGGAATTTCATTAGACTCACCTAAGACTCTGTTGAAGTACATAGGTGGTCTACACAGCTACATGAGGCACACTATCCTTTCATGTTTCCAATATTCAAAGATGATCTGAACCATCGATTATGATTAGATCTTGGTTGTTGGTACTCTAGCAAGAGAATTATAAGAACAAGTTGATGGGGCTTGGAGAAGACACATCGAATGAGCAAGGGAGCAGATAAGCTACTGGAATAGTTTGGCAAAGAAAGAAAAACAGTTGTGGGATATGCAGGAGATGCACAAGGATGACCCTAAAATTACAGAATTAATCATAGAATCATTTGACAAAGTCTAAGATGATCTGAGCCATCGATTATGAGTAGATCTTGGTTGTTGGTACTCTAGCAGGAGAATTATAAGAACAAGTTGATGGGGCTTGGAGAAGACACATCGAATGAGCAAGGGAGCAGATAAGCTACTAGAATAGTTTGGCAAAGAAAGAAAAACGGTTGTGGGATATGCAGGAGATGCCACTATATGAGAAAAAGAAAACTTTATTTTTCAATGAAAGCTAGACTAATCAAGTGAAAGTTAGTTGAAGGCATTTTGCACGATGCATTTTGTTTGATGCATTATTTATTGAAATTTATTCCCTTGATTAGTCTAGCACCCTAACCTACCCTCATAAGTGGAAGAATCCCTTCTACGTATAGGAGTACTTCCAATGCATCCATGTGTGTAATAGAAGGACAATTATACGCATGTTCAAGTGTGCAAAGTATATACAAGAAAATATGAGAACATGATGTACCAGCTGCTTAAACTGATGTGATGCTACAAATTTTCAAATGATAAGGGAGGAGTGGATATTGATAGTCATTTTAAACCAAGATTCTATGGGATTCATATACTCTTGGACATTTGATTCCTGGGCATCCTCCAATGTAGCATGAAAATTCTCCACATTTCTTTGCTTGTCTTCTAAAGCGTAGACTGAATCAGGTAGGCTTTCTTCAATCTCTTCTTCTAATGGCTTCTCCTCATCAAGCATGAGCCATCACTGCTCGGTCTCATTAGCAAGATACTATGGATCTTCATGAATCTTCTCTTCTAAAGGGATAATTTTTTCTCTGATTGAGGCCAAAATGTGATCTTTCTGTGAATCAGAGACTCTAGCTTCTTTTAGAATTTGAGATAAGTCTTTTAATAGCATCACATTTCCTCTCATTTTCCTGCTAGTTGGTGTTGTAGCATTTTTTGTTTTTGATAAGATAGAATATTTGAAAAAAATGTTAAGTTAGGATATGGACATAACAATAGTGAATAAAATGTTAAAAAAAAAATATCTTGATGATGATGTCCATGTCAAAGAAAATTTTGGGTTAGATGTCCTAAAAAATCAAGACAAATAGAAAATGTTAGGTTAGAAATAAAAGAAAACAAATAAACTTTGAAAATGAGCAAGTCCAAATTCCACTACTATTGTTTGTGCAAAATAATGGTTGTGTGCAACTTGTCTTAAATGCCACAACCCATGAGAGTCAAATAGTTTAATCTTCACTATTTCATGCTTTAAATTCGATGTTATAGTTAGAGAGTAAAGATCTAGCTAAACTGTTTAATCTTGGCAGATCAGTAGTTAGGTAGAGAATAATAAGGTGCTCATCAGTTTAATATGAGCCCTTGGAAGTTATAAGGATATAATTAGATAGTTTTCTTTTGTAAAATAAAAGAAAGGAAAAGGGTTTGCTAGCTTAAATGCACCCATTAAGTGAAGTAAAAATGATAGGATAAGCCAAGGGTAAGTAGAAGAAAGGTTGTAGAAGTTTGATGATTCATTGGACAAAAGGTACATTATCATGTCTTACCATACGTTTTTATGTCCATGATGCAATTACACAAAGCAAATGAAGGTCTACGTGATCAATTTATTAGCTTCCATCATCTCCATTCATCCTTATATTTAGTAATTTCCCCTTCCTATCTTCATACATTCATATTCATTCATTTTTCATAAAAACCCCTTTTCCTAAGGTTAAAATCCTTTTTACCTAGGAAGTGAAAACCCCATGTAAAATCCCTTTTTACCATGTAAAATCCCTTTTACCATGTAGAATCCCTTTTTACCCAAAAAACCAACAAAACATTGTTTACCCTAAGTATTATGCATATATGAAAAGCAAATAATCCCATGATAAACCATTATACTTAGTATATTTTCCCTTTTCATGTGCATTTTCCCTTTTCCCCTCGTTTTTCATATTAACTCTAACCTATAGTATTAAACCCCTAAAAGTCCCTTTTCTCATGTATATTAACTCCCTTTATTAAATAACCTGAAACCTTAGTTTTATTATAAAACTATGTATTTTAATAAAAAATAGCATCGTCAGATCGCAAGCCTTTCAAATGTGCATGCACTCTCCCCGCATTGCGATATGCGATTGGCATGGGCCCGGGCCCAATGCAATATATATTATAATCCATTACCATATCACATCCACCCTCATCACAAGTCCTAGCAAAAGTAATAACCCTCCTTCGTTGTGATCTCCAATTGCGATGGGAACCCGGACCCAATGTAGTATTAACCATGTTTTAATCCACGTTGTGTCTGGCCCCTATCGCTTTCCTTTGCGATGGGCCTTCCTCTACTAAACTGCGATTACGATATGCGATATGAACCCAGACCTGATATCATTTATCGGCCCGCATTCATATTATTTCAAGTCCACCATACCGTGTTTTGCAAAGGTTTTCTTTTTTAAATCGTTTTTATGATTTTAACGAATAATTAACCTTAACCCCCATTTAACTGCTAAATCTCAGTTTTAACACATAATAAATCAATTGCCGCCATAATTGATGTTTGAGCCCCTTCGTACTAGTTTTTCACTCCACCACCATCCGATCTAAGGAATTCAAATCCAACAGCCCTCAGGGATTTCAAGTTGGCTCTCTGTATGGGAATTACCCACCTGAAATGTGATATTCCACCATCCTCCTCTACTACATGTCAGTATTTAAACTATATCGGGTGACCCCTGCCAAAACTGGTTGTGCTTCATAAGCGGTGCGATGAAAACCAAAACCACCTCCCACATAATGACAAAATAGCCACTGTTCACTTTGTGCCATATTTCAAAAAGTAGATGAATTTTCTGTTTAAACGCCAAAATCACCATTTTTCTCTGTTTTTGGTTGTTTTCACAGTGAAGCCTCCATAAGCCTCTTTGACCAATAAAACCATCATTTTACCTTCCGATATGCTCTAGACTCCTTCCAATGTTCTTTCAATCTTAATAAAGCCATTCACAACCTTCTTTTTCACCTTGTTTTTCTTAACAGTTTCTGTGTTTTGCAAGTAAAGGCTCCCATTCCAGGCTCACAAAGGAAAAGCCTTCATACAGTTTGAAGACAAATCTAGACGGATTTACTAATGACAAACATAGTAAAAACCAAAAAATGCACTGTAAAGGTAAAATGAAACAGCAAAGGTTACTCAGCAGGATTAGAGGATATTCATAGAGTATCAAATGAAAAATCAAATGAAGGAATTAACTAGCACAAAGGATTCAAGCAATCAAGCAGCTTAAGGGGAAAAATATCAAACAGAAAACCTAGCACATCTTGAATAAAAGGGACAGCAAGAAGCAGTTCAATAGTTGCCCCTATCTTCTTGCATGAAGATCTTTCCTTCCTAGAATAAATCTCAAATCAGTTTTAGGATATTTTCTTAGTTTTATTATTGTATAAATAACTCTCTTCTCGAGTTATTATGGGTTCAAATTTCAATATTCATTGTTCATTTCTTGTTAAGTCTTGACTGTTAATTCTACTTTGAACTTGGAAGCCACCTTTGAAGGAAGCTGTTCTAGACACTTGATGTACTCAGTATTTCTGGAACCCTAATACAAAGCAGAAAATTCTGAAGGTTTTACACAGTTTGTGTTATCGTGTAAGTTTTTTCAGTTATCAATCATTATGTTTTTCTTCATATGCTTATGAATTATAGAGATATCTAGGTAGGAAGAATTGTGTCTGAATTTATTCCTATAAGCACCTGAAGTGATCATCTATTAAGAGAATGGATTAAGCAATTATCTGTTTAGCTAATCCCCTCTAATCAATAAATCATTGACATCTTCTGTAAACTTAAGTATACTACCTTGAACGTTTGGAACGTAGTTTAGAAGGTTTTCCTAGTTATGATTGTCTATTTTACAATCTGGAAACTATGATAATCATATTATTTTATGTCTTGTTCTCACCACTATTTTGACCTATATCACTATGTAAATATTTATAGTAGCCCTTTGCTAAGATATTAATATAACCGAAAGGATTAATTACTTCAATTCTACATTTGTCTTCATTCATTGGTCTTCCAAAAGTAAAACCGAAAGCCCCAAAGAAATTATTTTAGATGGTCTGGCATTGGTAGCTGACCTACTACTATCTCATAGGTTCAACATCAGACTGTCATCGTTGTCGGGAATTTGAATTTAATTTAAGTTTCCCTTGGGACTGTTATGAAACCAGCTCAAGAAAAGATAGAAAAGATAGATCAACGCCTTAGAATTCAGCCTCTTCGAGGGGGCAACCTCCTTTACATTACATAAATGAACAATTCTTGGATGATGCAAATGAAAAGACCTCCTTTCTATATATAGGAGTCTAAGGGGTCATAACATAATCAGAGCTGACATAACAATAATAATGTAAGGGCACAATAATAACAATAGTGGGCTTCCATGGGGCACAATAGTAACAATATGGGCACTACATGGGTTCATCAATATAATAAGTGGGTTGTACTAATAACAATAAAGGGTTACACTAGTAGTATAGGGGCCTAACATGCCCCTCTCCTTCGAAAAGCGTTGTCCTCAACGCTTGAGCAGTTCTTGATGATTCTGTATAAAATTCTTGTCCTGCCATGTGAAATCTTCAGCGGGAAAGTTCTTCCACTTGATGAGATACTCTGAAATTGATTGATTTCATAGCTGTCGGGTTCTTGTTGCTATGACTGCTCCAGGTTCCAATATGATTATTCCTTCCTCTTCAATTTCTGGCAATATTGTTTGAATTGGGATCTTTTGCAACTTTTGAATAAGTGGCTATACTTCTTCGTGCTTCTTCCATTCATCCCTTGCTTTGTTTATCCAATCTGGTTGGATAATAGAAATAGCACAAAACATTGCTTCCACATCCTCATCCTTGAAGAGTCTTCCCATTCGGTAAGGTCGCCATTTTTTAAGTGCATGTAGTATTGCAAACATTTCCTTCTCATAAATAGCTTGCTTTAGATGTAACAGTAAAAATACCCAATCGCCTACATCAAAACATTTTCCACTATGATGTTGATCTACCTGTTGTTTCATTCGATTTTGCACCAAAGTGGCGTTATCCTTTAAAAGTTGGAGAACTTGTTGTTGATGCTCGATGTGATCTTTCACTGCTTGAACCTTTTCTTCTTGATATGTCCTTCTATCTTTAGAGTTTGAGGAGTAGTAATTTCTTCCAATCCTTTACAAGATATGGTCGGATTCAATTCTTGACGCTCAATGTGATCTTTCACTTCTTGAACATTTTTCTTCTTGATATGTCCTTCTATCTTGATAGTTTGAAGAGTGGTAATTCTGACCAGTGAATTACAAGATATGGTTGGATCCATTTCTTTTTTCTTGATGTGATATCTCACTTCTTGCACCTTTTTCTTCTTGATATGTCCTTCTATCTTGAGAGTTTGAGGAGTGGTCATTCTTGCCAATAGTTTACAAGATATGTTTTGATTCATTTCTTCTTTCTCTAGGGTCGGGTCTTGGCATATATCCTCTTCTTTTGATGTTTCTTGATCCTTTTCTTCCTCCTCTTCATACTCTATGTAAAATAATTTCTTCTCAGCACACTTATGACCTTTAGTGCATTTGTTATCACAATTGTAACAAAGCCCTTTTTCTCTTTTTTCTTCCAATTGTTGTCGTGTAACCCTTATAGGTTGTGGAAGGCTAGGAGAAACAACACGTCCATCTTTAAAGTTGTAAGGGGTAGACTTCCTTGTTGCAATAATTTTATTTTCAAATATGTCACAAAGCCCTTTTACTCTTTCCAATTGTTGTGGTGTTTCTCTAAAGAAGGTGTTGCTCTTTGTATCCTCATAATGTGCTATCATTTCCTCTGTGAGAATTGACCACGTAACAAGTTTTTTACGAGAATAAAGCCCTTTATACCATAAAAATTGATCCAGTTCTAAATATGAAGATTCAATACATACCTTTTTTAATAGTGGTACACCATGTAGATCAAAATATTGCTCCATCTGAAGTATCCAATTTACCGGATCCTTACCATCAAACTTCCTCATCTTGCTTTTTCTTGATTTTAGGACCTTGATGTTGAAACAAATGTATCTCTGTACTTTCGGATATTTAAGTTCTAAAATTGCTACCTGTAGTAGCCCTCTGTGTCCTCTTTCCAATGCCACTAGTCTAATCCAAATTGGATTCTCCAAGAAAGAGTTATGCACAATCTGCCAAGATGACCTGATTATAGACCTTTCCAAAAGAGCGAACTTGTATAAAGTTCCACGTGTCAATTTTTTGACCTTTGGCTCTAAAAACGATATAGAGGAAAACACAGTCCGTCCTCTTTCTATACCTTCTTACGAAATTTCAATCCAATGCTCAGAGAGAATGTTATGACTATTTTTCCTAGATCACCTGTTTGGAATGTAATTCAAGAATCTGCAAAAAGACCAACTTCCTCATATCATATCTACGCAAATATAGCGCAAAAAGCTCTAAAATTCGGGCCCGAGGTTCAGTGCGACTTATTCTCAAATGGGTTTTTTTTGCAAATTCTGAAACGTCGTAGAAAAAATGTTATAGCGAAAATGCCACAATGACATGTTTCGAGCAGTGAAACCCTAGAATCCAAAGCTCTGATACCAAATGTTATGAAACCAGCTCAAGAAAGGATAGAAAAGATAGATCAACGCCTTAGAATTCAGCCTCTTTGAGGGGACAACCTCCTTTACATTACATAAATGAACAATTCTTGGATGATACAAATGAAAAGACCTCCTTTCTATATATAGGAGTCTAACGGGTCATAACATAATCAGAGCCGACATAACAATAATAATGTAAGGGCACAATAATAACAATAGTGGGCTTCTATGGGGCACAATAGTAACAATATGGGCACTACATGGGTACATCAATATAATAAATGGGTTGTACTAATAACAATAAGGGGTTACACTAGTAGTATAGGGGCATAACAGGGACAAAGATATTCATTCATTCTTTTCCTTTAAAGGTGATTAAAGGTTTAGAAAGGTTAAAATCATTCACCTAGTCGAATCGACACTCCCAAGCTAGCACCTTTTAAACATACTAGATCTCGTTTAGAAGTTGACATAGTTAGTCCTCTGTCAGATCCTAAAAGGCTTCTGAGAAAAACCAGTTCTAAAAAGGGACACCATCCATCTTATTCTTTCTCTTCAGTCCTACAGTTTGAAGAATTAGAATCATTTGACCCCTATAGTAATATCCCATCTGATCCTGATTACTCCCATTTATCACCTATGGTTGCTAAACTTCTAAATAGAGGAGTTGATTTTAAGTCAGCCTACCTTATTCATTCATTAGAATCTCATCCAATACCCACATTACCACCACGATCACCTAAAACTGAATCTAAGTTCAGTGTTAATCTACCATAATATAAACCAACAGATTTTTTATCCCCTACCACCTATCCATTTCCTTCCACTTTTGACTGACCTAAACCTACTTCTTCTAAACAATCCAAGGAGACCTTCTCTATATATACCAATCCTCTCCTTGAAACAAAAGAATGTATTCCTTTACATGTCCCAAAGCTAGTTCTTAAGACTCCTTTGAAGTCTTTCAGGAGTTCTCCTCCTCCACCTCCAACTAGTTTATCAACTCCTAAATCACCATCTTCTTCCTCTACTTCTTCTTCATCCTCTACATCCACAAAAACACCACATACTCCACCTAGACAACCTCACACACCTCAAGCACCTCATATACCTTAAACACCTCATACACAACCTGTTGTCATAGCTTTTTGACCTATTGTACAGACTAGATATGTTGCCTTAGTCTTACCTAATAACCTTGATGCATTCCTAGCTGGATACTTAAAATACCTTTCCAAGTACAACGGAGAAACTGGTCCCTCAGCTGAGGACCATCTTCAAGATTTCTTAGACTCTGTAGACAATATGAATATATAACAAGAAAATGTTTATATGTGATTGTTTGTACAGTCACTTGAAGGAAATGTGAGGATTTGGTTTAGGCAGTTACCAGCAACTTATATTAGAAATTGGAAGAGCATACAATCATATTTAAAAATCAATGGGGTGTGAAAAAGGATCCTCTTTACTTACTCATATAATTTGAAGAGCTTAGAAGGAACTTCAGTGAACCAGTATCAGATTTTATCAAAAGATTCAATAAACTCTATCACAAAATGTCTGTTGATTGTAAGCCCACAGTAGCAGTAGCTAAGTCTAGATTTTCTAAAGCTTTTGATGATGACTTTGATGTCATGCTATGATAGAGAACTTCAAGAAATCTTGAAGATATTCAAACTAACGTTATAGAAGTAGAATCAAATAGGGCAGCCTCAACTTCTTTAAAACATAAGGAATAAAAGGCCCAAAGAAAACTCAAATCTGTTCAAGAAGCCTCTAGTTCCTCTAAGACTAAATCGAAAGACTCAAAAATAGATGAAATGAAATCTCTTCTTAGAAACCTATCAAATAGGATTTCAAATATCGAGACCCCACCTAGGACAATACAATAAACAATTACTAGACTTGAAAACCAAAATCAAGGTTAGTATAAACGAAATCCACCACTACAAATTCTTCAGAGACTTAGCAATGATCAATAGGTTCCTTCTCCTTTATTGGTAGATGATCGACAACCTGATGATAATACTATGACAATTACTAAAGATATTAATAGTATGGATTCATCCAATAAAATAGCCATCATTCATCTCTCACAACAAAATCAGGTTCAAAATGATCAGGAATCTTCACAGGTCTCTAAATATCATGCTTTCTCTGAATTTTTAATTGTAGAATTAAACAAGAGGTATGATCTTAGGCCTAGGCCTAGTCCTGGGAGACCTCCGAAGGAAACTCCAATAATTGAACCACGTACCAAAACTGCTGAAGCTCAAACAACTCTTATTTAGCCCCTAGATCAGTCAATTGATACTACCCAAACTGGTAAAAACATTTTGACTACATTTAATGTTGGAAAAGAATTAGAGAGGGTTAAGATCCCAATTCCACTGTTAGAACTTTCTAAAAACTGTGGTTACAAAATACCTCGGTTGATGCTGAAGGTGATGTCATAAGTCTACAAGATGAAAAACCAGCAACATGTTTTGGCCCTAGTTCAAACATGATAGATGAGATAGTGCCTCCTTTCTATGTAACTCTTAAAAGAAATGATTCCATGTTGTATAATTATATGCTTGATTCAGGAGCATCCCAAAACCTTATGCCAAAATATATCATGGACCATTTGAAACTCGACATAACTAGATCCTACCATGACCTGTACACCTTTGATTCTAAAAAGGTGCCCTATTTAGGATTGATGAAGGATCTAGTGGTTACCCTTGCCCAAATTCCAGTGAATAGTTTACTACTTGATATTGTTGTCACAGATATCCCTCCCAAGTTTGGAATGCTCCTTTCTAGGTATTGCTATGCTAAATTACGGGGAACTCTGCAGATGGATATGTCATATGCTACTATTCATGTTTATGGAGGAGAGAAATTAAGATTATATAGAGAGGTAAGATTTATACATACTGTTTATAAGACTAGCTAGCCAAGGAACCATACAATTTATGCAATAGATCAAGACTTCGGTTGTTTTCAACTCAATTCAAACCAACATAAAAGTCAAGTCAAAATTGAAGAGGTATTTGAAATTCTTGAACCAAACCAAACTGATATTTGGAAGCTGTTCTTTGATGGCTCTTGCACAGAAGATGGGACAGGAGTCGAAGAAGTTTTAATTTCACCTGAAAAAGAAAATATAACCCAATCATGTAAATTAGACTTTGAAGTTACCAATAATTTTGTTGAATATGAAGCTTTCCTCTTAGGATTGCAATTATCCAAAAGCTTAAAAGTTCAAAACTTAAGTGTTTTTATCGATTCAAAGCTTATTATTAAGCAAGTAAAAAATGTTTGCCAGAACAAGCACCCTATACTTAGGTCCTACCGAAATGAAGTATGGGATTCATTTGAAAACTACTTTGATGCTTTTAATTTGACTCATATTCCTAGAGATCAAAATATGCATGTAGATGCCTTAGCTGTCACTTCTATCTCTTTTAAAATTCCTGATCATACTGATGTACTCTATCAAATACAAGTCAAATATAGGCCATCTATCCCAGATAATCTGAAACATTGGCAAATATTTGAAGATGATGAACAGTTGAAATCATTTCTGCAAGTAATAGATGATTTTTCATTTCTACCAATTGATGAAGATCAAACTGAAATAAATGAAAATGCAGATGGAAATGATACTATAGATTTTAAAACCCAAATTTCTAATCATGACATTATTCAATTATCAAATGATTTTATTCGAAAAGGACTCATTCCTTCAGAAAGATTGTTTGATCAAAATGATGTCCTCCGAAACCCTCAGTCCATTTCTTCAGAAGATGACATAGAAGAGGTTAACATTGGAACTAATGAAGATATCAAAAACATCAAAATATGTACATCTCTAGACTGTGAGATCAAAGCTCAATATCTTAAGTTACTGCAAATTTATAAGGATTTTTTTGCTTGGACTTATGCTAATCTAAAGACCTATGATACTTCATTAATACATCATAAGATTTGAAGCCAGAAGGAAACCTTGTCAACAAAAACTTAGAACGATAAATCCAGCCCTTATACCAACTGTAGAAAGGGAGATTAAGACAATGCTAGATTCTCAGATCATCCTCCCTCTTAGATATTCTAAGTGGGTTGTAAATCTAGTTCCAGTTAGAAAGAAAAATGGAGAAATCAGACTCTGTGTGTATTTTAGAAATTTGAACAAAGCATCATTAAAAGATAATTATCCTTTGCCCAAAATGGATCAGTTACTTCAAATGGTTTGAGGAGCACAAAGACTTTCTATGATTGATGGTTTTTCAGGTTACAATTAGGTGAATGTTGATACAGTAGGCAGAGAGAAGACAACCTTTACTATACCCTAGGGTACATTCATGTACGCTAAGATGCCATTTGGCTTAACCAATGTTGGAGCAATATTTTAGAGAGCTATGGACATAGCTTTTATGGGTCAGGTAAATAAATTTGTGGTTATTGATCATGATGACATAAATATTTTTTCTAAATTTGATCAAAAACATCTAAAGCACTTGATGAAGGTTTTTGACAGGTGTAGAAAATTTGGAATATCATTGAACCCTATGAAGTGCTTGTTTGCTGTCAAGGAAGGAAATCTGTTGGGCCATATTATTTCAAAGGAGGGAGTAATAGTTGATCCCAAACAAGAATCTGACATTGGAACATTGACCTTACCTAGAAACAAGAAGGAGATTCAAGCTTATCTAGAGAAGATTAATTTTCTAAGGAGGTTTATTCCAAATTATGCAGAGATTGTAAAAGATATAACTGACATGCCCTGAAAGGACCATGAATTCAAATGGACTCCCTCTTCTAGGCATGCATTTGAACAAACAAAAAGGGCTATCTCTGAGGCTCCCACCTTAGCCAGCCCTTGTTATACTAAGCCATTTAGTAGTTTCTCTTTTGCCTTTTAAACAACCCTTGTTTCCATCCTAATATAGTAAAATGAAGATTCCATGACCAGCCCATAGCCTTTTTAAGCAAGGTTATGAGAGATGTTGAGTTGAAGTATGACATCATTGAGGAGTAAGCCTATGCCCTGATTCAATCCCTGAAGTCATTTATGATGTATGTTTTACATTCACCTATTACTGCTTATGTTCCTAATAGTGCTGTGAAAATTGTCCTAACCCAACTAGACATTGATGGGAAAAGAGGTAGATGGATCACTCAAATTCTGGAGTTTGATCTAATTATCAAGACTACCAAGTTAGTAAAAGGTCAAGGATTAGCCAAGCCTCTTGCTGAATCCAACTCCAAAGTACTTGGAATCAATTCTGTTTTAGAAATACAAGGGAAGAATACACAAGAACCTTCTGTCCTTGCAGAAGGGGAGAATCCACAAGAACCTCTACCTTCAGAGCAAATCAGTCCTATACACATTGATGAAAATTTCTTCTGTCAAACTGGTATCAAGATATTGTAAATTTCTTGATCCATTTTGAGCGTCGAGCATCATTCTCCAAAAGCCAGTGTAAAACCCTTAAGTTAAAATCAGTCAAGTACTACATTATAAATGAAAATTTATACTAGAAAGATCAACTGAATATTTTGTTATTATGTTTAACAAAATCAGAAACTGAAGGAATCATTGATCAATTTCATACATGATTTTGTGGGAGACATTATGCTTGGAGAGCAACAACATACAAGATTCTGAGGGGAGGATTTTATTGGCCCACATTGTTCTTACAAGTAGGGGAAAAAGTTAAAGGTTGTGTTCCTTGTCAAATGTTTGGAGGTAAACAAAAATTATCAGCTCTTCCACTCCTTCCATCAATAGTTTCAACACCCTTTTATCAATGGGGATTATATTTTGTTGGAGAGATTAACCCCACTTCAAGTAATCAACATAGATGGATCCTCACTGCAACAGACTACTTCACTAAATGGGTGGAAGCAATTCTAGTAAAAAATGCTACTGATTTAATAGTAATTAAGTTATTTGAGGAAAATATCTTATCTAGATTTGGTTGCCCAACTCAAATTGTCACTAATAATGCAACAACTTTTTCTAGTATTAAATTGGTTGACTTTTCCAAGAAATATAAGATTTTGTTACATCATTCAACTCCATACTACCCTCAAGGTAATGGCCTTGCAGAGTCATTCAAAAAAAGCCTAGTAAAGGTAATAAAAAAGACTCTAGCTGATCATAAGAAGAGTTGGAATTCACATTTGATTTATGTAGTATGGGCAAACAGAATTACTCCAAAGAGATCAAGTGGAAAATCTCCATTTCAATTAGTCTATGGGAAAGATGAAATCTTCCCTACCAATTTGGCCTTCCTTGTTTTAAAATTCCTGCAGGATTCAATAGATGAACCTGATGTTTTTCAAGAAGAATAAATAAGATATTTGAACTTAATGAAAACGGACATGAAGTTCAATACAAATTGATGAAATATCAGAATAAGATGAAGACTCTGTTTGATATAAGAGCAAGGGAAATGGAATTTAAGGCAGGTGATCTAGTCCTAAGATGGGATGTCAGGAGAGAAGAGAAAGGAAAGCATGACAAATTTGAAAATCTATGTTTTGGACCTTTAGCAATTGTTGAAGTGAAGGGTAACAACACTTTTGTGCTACAGAATCTTGAGGGGCTATATTCCACTTATCCTGTAAATGGAAGGTTTCTCAAACATTACATTCAGTACTAAGAAGTTGAAATAGCTTTCATTGTAAATACTCCAGTTTTCCTTTACTTTTCAAGATGTCAGTGTGATTTTTCTTACAACAAGGACTCCATAGCCCGAGGAGAAGGCACATGGATCTGCAGGTTCTCTGCATTCTACAGGAGAAAGCAGTCCCCAGTTGGAGCCAATGTTGTAGCATTTTTTGGTTTTGATAAGATAGAATATTTGAAAAAATGTTAAGTTAGGATATGGACATAACAATAGTGAATAAAATGTGTTTGAAAAAAATATCTTGATGATGATATCCATATCAAAGAAAATGTTAGGTTAGAAAGAAGAGAAAACAAATAAACTTTGAAAGTGAGCTAGTCCAAATGCCACTACTATTGTTTATGCAAAATAATGGTTGTGTGAAACTTTTCTTAAATGCCACAACCCATGACAGTCAAATAGTTTAATCTTGATTGTTTCATGCTTTAAATTTGATGTTATAGTTAGAGAATAAATATCTAGCCAAACTGTTTAATCTTGGCAGATCAGTAGTTAGGTAGAGAATAATAAGGTGCTCATCAGTTTAATCTAAGCCCTTGGATGTTATAAGGTTAGAATTAGATAGTTTGTTTTTGTAAGATAAGAGAAAGGAAAAGGTTTTGCTAGCTTAAATGCACCCATTAAGTGAAGAAAAAATGATAGGATAAGCCAAGGGTAAGTAGAAGAAAGGTTGTAGAAGTTTGATGATTCATTGGACAAAGGTTACATTATCATGTCTTACCATATGTTTTTATGTCCATGATGCAATTACACAAAGCAAATGAAGGTCTACAGGATCAATTTATTAACTTCCACCATCTCCATTCATCCCTATATTGATTAATTTCCCCTTCCAACCTTCATACATTCATATTCATTCACGTTTCATAAAAACCATGTTTCCTAAGGTTAAAATCCTTTTTACCTAGGAAAAGTGAAAACCCCATGTAAAATCCCTTTTACCATGTAAAATCCCCTTTTACCTGAAAAATCTACAAAAAGATGTTACCCTAAGTATTATGCATATATGAAAAGAAAACAATCCCATGATAAAGAATTATACTTAATATATTTCCCCTTTTTGCGTGTATTTTCTCTTTTCTTCTCATATTTCATATATTTCCCCCTTTCCGCTCATTTTTCATATTAACACTAACCGATAGTATTAAAACCCTAAAAGTCCCTTTTCCTAAATATATTAACTACATTTACTGTCAGGCGGAAAGAGTCGATAGTGCGGACACAACCAACCTCCCTAGGAGCCTAAGACTCTCTAGTGACAAACAAGATGAACAAGAGAAATCCTTATCTAAACATGCATTTACTATATAAGAAATCAAGTGTTTAGATCCTACCTGTAATCCAACACTGTTGTAGCATTCCAGCCTCGCTGATCCGGATGAGCTCCTCCTTCACTTCGAAACCTGCATTCACGAACAACCAAACGATTAAATAGCACTTGATAATCTCATAAAATAAAACATATTTAACACATAGACCAAGGAGTACATGAAACAACTCATAAATAACAAGTTATTGAAAAGAATGGACTCATTTGCATTAATAGGAAACAAAAGGAACAATTACAACCTGAGCCTTGGTGTTGTGCAAGTCCCTCCCAGGGTCCATCAAGAGTTCTCCTTTACTTTGACAAAGCTCACCCACTTCCAAATAGAAGAAGCAGAGATGGTAATCTCTCCTCACAAGCCTCTAAATGGGAGTCCTAATTCCAGTAGCATCTACCCTTAGAAATGTTTAGCTTCCAACCTCCCTTCCTTCTGGCCCAATGCCTGTATTTATAGTGCTCAAGAGGAAGTTAATCAGGTCCACCATCAATGGGATAATCCCCTCTTTGGATGGGATAGCTCCCTTATTGATGGGATAAGTTCCTCTTTGGTAGGGGTACATGAACCATCTGGAGGCACTTCATACATGTCAAACATACTTCTAGAAGCCTTTAGAAATGACCAGAAGTAACTTTTTGGAGTGAAACTTGCGCCTTTTGACCTTTACAGGGGTACGCACCTGCCCCTTTACATACAGAGCGTACAATTACACAGTTTTTGTGAACATTAGGTGCGTATATGTAGGTAAGGCTGAGAGAGTCTGCGTACCTAGAGATAAACACATTTACAAAGACTTTCTCTCTTTTTGGAGTTTTGACATGGAGAGCAGAGGCATAAGACTTGCCCAGGAGGATAGCATGATTGTTGATAGAGCCATACTAACTGTGAATAGCCATGGTGACATTTTTTAGTGTAACAGATTGCCCCCTAAAGTGCGAAGCCTATAGTAGATTAGGGTTTTGTATTATCTAGGAAGGGTGAAGCGCTTTATCATTTCAAGGATTATCTCGTGGAGAGCCTGGTCAGAACCTGCAATTTTCAACACAAAATACATGTATAAGATTATATCATCGCTGAGGTAGGCATTCCCATACTCAGATCAAAACTTTAACTAACAGACTAACTACTCTGATACAGGAATGATCTTGCAGTACATCATAATCATAGACTTTCGTAGACACAGTATGGGCGCAGCCATCTGTTTATGATTAGTCTACTAGATA
Organism: Pinus tabuliformis; assembly: GCA_031772625.1. Taxonomy (NCBI): domain Eukaryota; kingdom Viridiplantae; phylum Streptophyta; class Pinopsida; order Pinales; family Pinaceae; genus Pinus; species Pinus tabuliformis. The sequence continues at coordinate 135,456,699 of CM062820.1, forward strand.
ATGAATACAAAACTCCTCGCAGCCTGGATGGTGGAAACTAGATCCAGGACCTTCATTACTACTTCTCGAATTGCTACGATTCTAACCATGCGAATAAATGAGTTGATGTCGAACATGGTAGAAACCACTTGATTACCAGTCGATGATGTAAACTGTTAACAAGTGTGAGAGAGACCACCAGTAATGTCAATGGTTCTCAAAGTACCCAGTACAATCCATGAGATGTGAATGAATGAGTTGATGTCGAACATTTCACGGAATCCTTCGATCGAAAGTCAATGATGTAAACTGACGTCAAAGGCGAGAAACCTGCCCTTGATGCATGCAAACTTCAAGGTACTGACGATTTCTAAGTCATCTCACTAGATAATGTGCTGATGTCGATAGAAAGCGACCTATTGTAGGCAAGCCCACAACACGAAATCATTGTTCAAGTTGAAGAAATGTTGCTGTAAGGACTGACTCAGGGATGGTCAAATGGATGACAAGTATTTTGCAGATGAAAGTTTTGCTTGCAGACCTCTTGAACACATAATGACACAACAGATGGCTTGGTGACGAATGACTCAAAGTTAATCCCCGGAACCCAGCTGAAGACTTTCAATGTGGTTCGATCAACTGTGAGGTAAAGGATTTCCCAACCCAGGTGAATGAAAAGTGTCGTGTTCAAGAGTGGTAATAAGGTTTCTTCTGAGACAAAGGATAACAAATAGGCTCATTCTTCTCTTTTTTCCCCCACCATTTCTGGCAAGTACCTCTTTATTTTTAACAAGCTTGAGGAGGATAACATATGCTTGATTATAAGCTCATCCTTCGGATGAGTCCAACCTAGTTTTGATTCGAACCCTAGGAAGGAGTGGTTCGTTCCTGTTTGTAATTGAACAGGTCCTTTACTGTGAAATTTTAACGAGCCCAGTATAGGAGAAACTCGGTGTTTTTCAATTTTAGAGAGTCTAAAAAACTTAAGAAGACTCCAGGTTGAACTTTTTCGTAAATTTGTGTCCCCCAAGCCCGAAAAAGTATAAAATAATAACTGGGAGAACCGCTTGATCTTGCGACCAAGGATTACTTTCATGATTAGTGTCTCTGACTTGAAAAGTAAAAAGCGATCAAGGACACGTCGTTTTATTTCCATATCGAGTTTGAAACGACAAAAACCCGGCCATCTTTTCCTGTTTTTACGGTCAGAAAAGAGCTATAAGGGGACCGTCTTTTAATTCCATTTTAACGAGTGTAAAATAAACGCTCGGCAATCTTTTCATATTTTAGGAGTCAGAAAAGAGCTTAAAAGATGACTCTGATGTTTTGGTTCGTGAAAAATGATGATTTTACTCTAAAGTCCTTTTGTCCTGCACAAAAACGACACATTACTCATAAATGTTTAAGATGGGTAAAAATACATTGAAAAATGTCCTTTCATGGTAAAAAATAAACAAACTTAGCATTCATTCATCCAAAAAACCTATAAAAAGACTTTTTACCATGTCATTTTACCATTTTACTGTTGAGGTTGAGAAAAGGGCTTTTGACAAGAAAACTTCCTGTGGTCATTGCGGAGAATCCGACCGTCAGAATCGAACACCATCTCATCAGGTATTCTAGAACATCCTTCTCTTGCTTTCCATCCGTTTAAAATTCATTTTTAAGTTTTTATTTGATTTTTTGGGGGTCTTGGGGTTTCAAGATGCGCCCTTCAGGGTACGCAGGTCATGCATTGCTGACCTGCGTACCCCGATATTTTCTCAATGGGGAAAATACCAGGTGTACGCACCCGGCCTTAAGGGAAGCTGCGTTCAGAGGCTCTGTCCCTAAAAGCCGGGGTGCGTACACCGCAAAACGCATTTCGAAACCCTCATTTCTCCAAAATGAACCAAAATTTTAAAATTTTATGGATTCTAACAGATGTTTTATGATGTGCAGGGAGCACACCATGCTTGATTGGAGTGAAAGAGAGCACGAGGACGTTGATTTGGCCGCGATAGGTCATCAACCTTCCATTGATGCATTAAAAGCATGCGGACTATATAAATACTGGGCCATACCTGGCATGAGGGGCCAGGTGCCATTTCTTGAGTGGCTGGTTGAAAGGTGGAACATTCAGGAGCAATGTTTCTACATCGGAGAGCACCAGCTCGAGATAGAGCCCTCCGACATATATTTTCTCACTGGCTTGCCTAACAGGGGCGAGAAACTCTCTCTATTCGGGACTAGGCTGGGTGGCCAATCCCTTGCTAGTCTCCGGCTAGAGTGGTGCAACAATCAAAACCAGGAGAAGGGGATAGAAATCAAGTACATATCCCGACCTGAACTTATGGTGATAGCCTTTACTGTTACCAGACTTTGCGGGGCGGCCGCTTTGCACCATGCCACCGGGTCCCAAATGCGGATGGCTATAGATTGCTTCCAAGGCACCATTTTCAACTGGTGCAATGCTGTGTTGGCTAATTTGAAGGGCCAACTAACCAGGGAAAAGAGAGGACAACTGAAGACCTTTGGATATGGGCCTTTAGTCGTGAGCTTTGCCCTAGAGAGAGTTCCAATGCTGGTCCCCCAGCATCTTACAGTTCCAGTTGGGGCTCCTCGGGAGCCTAAGTTGATGAGATGGGTTGCGGTAATGGCCCGGCATCCTGATGAGGGCGTAGCAGTTGTTCGATTTCCTGATGGTTACTTTTGTTGGAAATAATACTGAGAGGGGGGGTGAATCAGTATTATCAAGCAATTTAATAAATCTTCCTTATTTGATCTTTGAATTATTTTTGCATGTCAGTACCATAAAATAATGAGCATGAAAAATAGATAATCACACCAAAGAACACAAGATGTAAGGTGGAAACCCAATGTGGGTGAAAACCACCTGCTGCAATATGTCTCTATCTTCTTTCAATTTAGAAACTTCTTTTACAATGATTTTGTACTGGTGCAGTCCTTTACCAGTACGCAGGCTGCAACCTGCAGAGAGCTACAACTCTTTCTCGTTTTCCAGTCTACTCCTGGAAGGGAGCTACAACCCCCTACTTCTTTTCATAAAGCATCAGATGATCAACAAGTACATAACAGATATAGACCACTACAGATATCAGATCAGCAATAATAGAACCAACCCAGAACACCTTATCAACAGAGAAATTCAATCAACAGAACATCTTAAAACAAAGACATAGTTTTTCTTTCTGTGGCCTGCGACCAGACGCTGTTAACTTTCTGCTACTCTGCGTCCACACACAGATATCCTTCTGCTCAGCTGCGTGTCCACACACTGTTCCTTTGACTGCTCTGCGTTCTGTTGCTTCAGGGACGCACCCAAATATATTATCGCGCCGCGTCTTTCGCTACAGAGACGCACCTGAAAACACTATCGCGCCGCGTCCTTCTGCTTCAGAGACGCAACTGAACCTTGATCGCCCTGCGTCCACACGCAGGTCTCTCTCTACTGTGCTGCATCTCGGCGCACTTGCCCTTTACAGTACCTGCGTCCCGGTGCACTTTCCCTTCACTGATCCTGCAACCCTTCAGATATAGATGATATGAAGGCTTCAAGACAAACCCAATCAGTCAGATCTACAGATCTGATCATGCGCCATAGAGATCACAGTCCATTAGAAGATTCGCCCGCTTAGATCTGGACTAGATCTCACCAAATAAGATATTCAACCCAAGACAATTGCACAATCCAAATGAACTCCTTTGCTTTATATAGGCAAGCTCCTCCCCAAAACATGGAACAATACCACGAGCCGACACCATAGAAACACAAAACCGTCGGCTAGATACCACACAAGAAACCCCCACGTGCTTTTCTCTGCCTTGAAATGTGTGCACTGGGTGGACGCACCCCCTGAACAGCTGGCCGGCGTCCCTGGACGCGGGTTCTGCATGGTATACCTGCGGGGACGCACTTTCTGTAAGGTGTACCTGCGTCCTTCATAATTTTCAACAAACAGAGAGCCTTACCACTGGAGTTGCCATCAAGTACAACATCTGTAAAATACAGTCATACCAGAAAACATAATGCCAACAATCTCCCCCTTTGGACTTGATGGCAACCTCACAAACTTCAGCTTCATTCTCCCCCTTTGACATCAAGGGCAAAGGGTATGCTCCCCCTAAGCTCATGCTCCCCCTGAATATGAACCAGATCTGCAGCAACGCACCACCATGAAAGAGATAGAGACATATTGCAGCTATTTCCAAGATCTCTTTCTCCATAATGCCAACAATGCATTATGTGCTCCCCCTGAGCCTGTACCACCAATAAGAAGAGGTTCAACAAGATGATGCATCAACAACCCCCAGCTTTTGCCTGAGGTATTCAAACGTGTCCCTGGGCAATGGTTTGGTAAGAATATCAGCAACTTGTTCCTTGGAAGGAACATACTCCAACTTGACTTTCTGTTCAAGCACTTGTTCCCGGAGAAAATGGTACTTGATTGGTATGTGCTTGGTTTTTGAATGCATAACCGCATTCTTTGAGATGCTGATTGCACTTGTGTTATCACATAAGATGGGGATAGGTGGTGTACAAGTGATTTGAAAATCCTGCAAAGGCTGCATCATCCAAAGGAGTTGAGTGCAACAAGATGCAGCAGCAACATATTCCGCTTCAGCTGTAGACAAGGCAATCGAACTCTGTTTCTTGCTGAACCAAGATACCAGTCTGGAACCCATAAAGAACGCACCACCACTTGTGCTTTTCCTGTCATCCACGCTTCCGGCCCAATCTGCATTCGTATAAGCATGAAGAGTAAGATCTGTATCTCTAGGATACCATAAGCCATAATTTTGAGTCCCTTGAAGATATTTGAAAATTCTCTTTACTGCCTGAAGATGAGTCTCCTTCAGATTTGCCTGAAATCTTCCAACTATTCCAACTGCATGCATGATGTCCGGTCGGGTACCTGTCAAATATAGTAAACTTCCAATCATAGATCTGTAGGTTGGTTGATGTACTGCTGCAGATTCATCATTTGTACTGAGACTACATCCTGTGACCATGGGTGTACATACTGGTTTTGCATCTTCCATGCCATATTTCTTCAAAATCTTCTTGAGATACTTGGTTTGAGATAAAAAGATTCCTCCTTCCTTTTGTTGGATTTGCAAACCAAGGAAATATGTCAGTTCTCCTAGCAAGGACATTTCAAATTCTTTCTGCATGACCGAGGCAAAGCTTTGACTCATAGCTTCTTCATTGCTGCCAAAAATAATGTCATCTACACACAAAACAAGTATTAGCAATTTGTCATTTTCAATTTTTATATACAGATTGCTATCTGCTGAACCTTTTGAGAAACCTTGTTGATGAAGATATTTGTCCAACCGGTAGTACCAAGCCCTTGGAGCTTGTTTGAGACCATAGAGAGCCTTTTTCAATCGGCATACAAGATTTGGATCATTTCCAAGAATGAACCCATCTGGCTGTTCAATGTATACTTCCAAGTCTCCATTCAGAAAGGCTGATTTCACGTCCATTTGAAATACTTTGAAGTTTTGAAAACTTGAGAGAGCAAGGAACATTCGGATGGCCTCAAGTCTTGCAACAGGAGCAAAAGTTTCTTCAAAGTCTATTCCTTCTTGCTGCGCATACCCTTTACAAACAAGTCTGGCTTTGTTTCTAATTACTTCTCCATTTTCATTCAATTTATTTTTGAAGACCCATTTTGTTCCGATAACATTCTTATCCTTTGGTCTAGGAACCAGCTCCCAAGTGTTGTTCTTTTCGATTTGCTCAAGTTCTTCATTCATTGCTTTCACCCAACATTCATCTTTGCATGCTTCTTTCACATTTTGTGGTTCAGTAGAGGAGAGTAATGCCAAATAGCTTGAGGCTTCTGCAACTGTTCTTCTTGTTTGTACACCTGCTTCTTTCTGCCCCACAATCTGAGATTCTGGATGATTCTTCTGAACATATCTGGATGGAGTTTTCTCTTTTATTCTTGTCTGCTCCTCTGGTTCTTCTTGAGGTTCTCCTTGGGGTTCTTCTTCTTCATCATTCTGTCTTTGAGGGTAGCCTTCATCTTCTTCTATATCTTCATGATGTACTTGCCTAGGAATATATCCCTTCTCATCAACCACTACATCAATGCTGTCAACAATTCTGCCAAGTCTTTTATTGTAGCATTTGTATGCTTTGCTATGTGGAGAATAGCCAAGAAGAATGCCTTCATCTGCTCTAGGTTCAAGTTTGCCAAGCTGCTCATCAGTATTCTTGATATAGCATTTGCTCCCAAAGATTTTGAAGTGCTTTACCGAAGGAGTTTTACCACTCCAGAGCTCATGAGGAGTTTGAGTGCTGTTCACCCGGACATTTGTCTTGTTGAGAATAATAACCGCAGCATGTGCAGCTTCACCCCAGAAAGTTGCGGGAGTTCCTGATTCATCAAGCATAGCACGAGCCATTTGTTGGATTGTTCTGTTCATTCTTTCAACAACTCCATTTTGCTGAGGAGTTCTAGCTGTAGAGAATTCTCTCCTTATCCCATGTTCATCACAGAAATCGAAAAATTCATTTGAAGTAAATTCCCCACCTCTGTCGGATCTGAGGCACTTAATTTTGTGACCTGATTCATTTTCAACCAAGGCTTTGAAGGACTTGAATTTTTCGAATGCTTCATCTTTGTGCTTCATAAGTCCTAACCAGACAAACCTGGAGAAATCGTCAATAAATAATATCAAGTATTCCTCTCCTCTAGGTGTTCTTTTCCTGAATGGACCACATGTATCTGTATGTACTAGCTCAAGAGGCATGCTAGCTGATCCTTCTTTCTCTGGAAAGTTAGTCTTGGTTTGTTTTCCAAACTGACATGATTTGCATATGGTGTTGTCAGGAATTTTGATATCTGGAAGATCGCGAACTGCCTGATATTTGCATGCTTTCCTTATTTGTGAGAAGCTTAGATGTCCCAACCTTCGATGCCATAACCAGTGCTCTTCATCCTTGCTTAGATAGCATTGTTGTTGTCCTTCTTCAAATATGTACAGATTATTTGGAGTTCTTTTGCCTTTGAGTACTGTTTTACCTGTATCAAGATCACGAACAAGACATCCATTCGATCTGAAAATAACCTCGGTTCTTTGATCACACATCTGGCTGACACTTAGTAGATTATGCTTCAATCCATCAACATACAAAACATTTCCAGCCTTGACCTTTTCTTTTAAAGGAGCAATACCTTTTCCTTTTATAGTTGCAGGAGTATCATTTCCAAAAGAAACTTTCTTTCCCTTTTCTAAAGTAGAATAAGATTCAAGTTTTTCTTTATCACCTGTCATATGTTTCGAACATCCACTGTCAATGTACCATAGATTTTCCTGTCCTTCTGCATAAAATGCTATCCCACATCTTTCTGTTTGAGGTTCCTTTATTCTCCATGTTTTGGTGCTTGTGGCTTGTTCCTTTTTCCCTTCTTGTTCCTTTTTCTCCTAAAACCTGCTCCTGCATTCAGAGTCTTCATGACCAAAATTATTGCAAATAGAACATTCAACTTCATTTTCAAGAGCCGAAAAGTTGTTATAGGTCCTTTTTGTAATCATACTTCTTTGTTTTTGAGCTTCCCTAGTCATGATTGTTTTATATGCAACACATTGAGCTGCTTTGTGACCAAAGTTATGGCAAGAAAAGCATTGTCCATTGAAGAAGCTTCTGCGGTTATTGAATCTACCAGCCAACTGATTGTAATTTCTATTTTCATCTATTCTTGAACCAAACTGAGAAGATTTTACCTGTGGCTGGTTGTAGCTTTTGTTCACCCTTAAGATGGATGGCCCCTGATAGTTTCTGTTTGTAATTCGTCCCTGCTTTACCTGATTATCTTCATTGTTCTTTTGCTCATTTCTTCTTGCTGCATCAAGATAACTTTTTGAGGTGGATGCTTGAGAGGTTTCTCCATTATAGCCCAAACCTGTCTTGTTTAGAGGAGACCGCTGCACATTGATAATCTCATCCAAAGTTTCAGATCCTTTGACAAACTTAAGATTAATAGCTTTTGTTTTCTCAATTTCTTTTCTGAGACCAACAATTTCACCTTCTAGTTTTTCAAGATGTTTTTCCTTTTCATCAATTTGAAATTGTAGAGTATCAATGATCACATTCTTTTCTTCTATACATCTCTTGAGTCTAGTAATTTCATCATAGAGATTATCCACATCTACAACATCCTCATAATCATCATCTTCAAATGCCATTAACAGCTTATATTTATTACCTTGTTCATCTTCATCACTGTTTGATAAGCCATCACTATCTTCATGGGTGTAGTAGCTTTTCTTATTTGCACTTTGTTTCTTGTTCCATCTAGCAGGTTCCTTTCCTTTATCCTTATAAGGACATTTTGCAGCATAATGACCTACTCTTCCACAAGCAAAGCATTTGAAAGGTAGCTTACCTCTGAACCTTCCAGAACCCCTTTGAAGATTTCTGACAAAATTTGATTCTTCTTCCTCTTCTTCTGGAACATGGCTTGCTTCATAGTAATCTTCTTTGCCTGATGCCTTAAAAGCAGCTTCCCTTCTGTCTGATGGACCTCCCTTTCTCATTTCATAAGCAGTTAGAATTCCATGTAGCTGAGACATAGTGAGAACACGAAGATTTTCCTTTTCTTCTATTGCAGATACTTTAGATTCAAACTTGGGGGATAATGATCTTAGAATCTTTTGAACTACTATAGCCTCTTTTATTTCTTCACCCAAATTTTTCATACAATTAACAATCTCATCTACCTGAAGAAAATAATTAGCCACACTTTCATCATTATACATCTTGAGAGTCTCATATTGAATCCTGAGAGTTTGAAGTTTAGCTTGTTTCACCTGTTCATCTCCTTCATAGCTCGTGATCATTTTGTCCCATATTTCTTTTGCTGATTTGAAGTGCATTACCTTCATGAATTCTGTTTGGGATATACTTCCTAATAAAGTACTGACTGCTTTTGCATTTGTTTCATACTTCTTTTTCTCAGCTGGATCTGTAGGAGTAGCTGAAGGAAAAGCATAGCCTGTTTCTACAATGTCCCAAACTTCTGTACCAAGAGATTGAAGATATGCAGTAACTCTTACCTTCCAATAATTGAAGTTTGTCCCATCAAAAATCGGTGGCCTGATTGATGCTTCTCTCTCGTAGTTGCTCATGATGAACGATCTACCTTCAAGCGATCAAGCTTTTCTGAAGGACCTGCTTTGATACCAATTGTTGGAAATAATACTGAGAGGGGGGTGAATCAGTATTATCAAGCAATTTAATAAATCTTCCTTATTTGATCTTTGAATTATTTTTGCATGTCAGTACCATAAAATAATGAGCATGAAAAACAGATAATCACACCAAAGAACACAAGATGTAAGGTGGAAACCCAATGTGGGTGAAAACCACCTGCTGCAATATGTCTCTATCTTCTTTCAATTTAGAAACTTCTTTTACAATGATTTTGTACTGGTGCAGTCCTTTACCAGTACGCAGGCTGCAACCTGCAGAGAGCTACAACTCTCTCGTTTTCCAGTCTACTCCTGGAAGGGAGCTACAACCCCCTACTTCTTTTCATAAAGCATCAGATGATCAACAAGTACATAACAGATATAGACCACTACAGATATCAGATCAGCAATAACAGAACCAACCCAGAACACCTTATCAACAGAGAAATTCAATCAACAGAACATCTTAAAACAAAGACGCAGTTTTTCTTTCTGTGGCCTGCGACCAGACACTATTAACTTTCTGCTACTCTGCGTCCACACGCAGATATCCTTCTGCTCAGCTGCGTGTCCACGCACTGTTCCTTTGACTGCTCTGCGTTCTGTTGCTTCAGGGACGCACCCAAATATATTATCGCGCCGCGTCCTTCTGCTTCAGAGACGCACCTGAACCTTGATCGCCCTGCGTCCACACGCAGGTCTCTCTCTACTGTGCTGCGTCTCGGCGCACTTGCCCTTTACAGTACCTGCGTCCCGGCGCACTTTCCCTTCACTGATCCTGCAACCCTTCAGATATAGATGATATGAAGGCTTCAAGACAAACCCAATCAGTCAGATCTACAAATCTGATCATGCGCCATAGAGATCACAGTCCATTAGAAGATTCGCCCTCTTAGATCTGGACTAGATCTCACCAAATAAGATATTCAACCCAAGACAATTGCACAATCCAAATGAACTCCTTTGATTTATATAGGCAAGCTCCTCCCCAAAACATGGAACAATACCATGAGCCGACACCATAGAAACACAAAAGCGTCGGCTAGATACCACACAAGAAACCCCCACGTGCTTTTCTCTGCCTTGAAATGTGTGCACTGGGTGGACGCACCCCCTGAACGGCTGGCCGGCGTCCCTGGACACGGGTTCTGCATGGTATACCTGCGGGGACGCACTTTCTGTAAGGTGTACCTGCGTCCTTCATAATTTTCAACAAACAGAGAGCCTTACCACTGGAGTTGCCATCAAGTACAACATCTGTAAAATACAGTCATACCAGAAAACATAATGCCAACAACTTTCACTGGCTAGAGAGCCAGGTCTTTGCTGTTCAGGACTTTCCTTATGCCGGAATGTATTTTTGGAATGATCTGGACATGGTTCTTCCACAGGGAGAACAGTGGGATGACAGAGGTATTTCATTTTTCACAATTTTTTTAAATTATGTATATATATATTTTTTTGTTTTTATATATCGCCTCAAAACTGACAGCACAAATTTTCAAAATGCAGATGTAGGTCCACGGCGTCCAGCCAACCTCCGGGCTTTTGAGAGGAGAGTACAAGTTGTACCAGCACCATCCCCACAGGATGCGGCCGCAGAGACTTTAGCCGAGCAGGAACAGGATCTAGAGCGTCTGACGGCGGATATACCAGAGACCACCATAGATGACATTCCCATTCGACTTCAGCGCTAGGTGGTCGCAGTCCCAGGACCTTTTAGGAGGTTCTTGTGTAGGGTAGCGCGGGCAGTGGTCTTGTATAGAGAGCACCACCAGTGATTGGCTAGTCACTTTTGTAGACACATATGACATTTTTGGTTTTTTGTACTTATCATTTTTGCCGATCATAAGGTATTTTTCAACCTATGATCGAAGACGATGTATATTTTTGACACACTCCTATCTATATATATATATATATATCATCATTACCGGCTCATCTTGTTTAACATATGTGATGAAATGCTTTTAAATTTACTTGCATGATTATCGTAAATGTCTGTCCAACATTCGAGAAGCAATTGCATCTGCTAATGTATTTAAAGACCTTGGAATATGCTGATATTCAATGTAATCAAATTCATGTTCCAAGAGGCGCACTCTCAAAAACAACCTTAATAACACAGGATTTCTAATGGCATATACTCTATTAAGCTGTAATACAACGAGTTCAGAATCTAACCTCACTATCAAACGTCGAATTCCAAATGAAATAGATTCAGACAATAATTCAACCACTGCACTGTATTCTGCAATGTTGTTCGTCGCTTGACCGAGGCTCACCCCATGCATAGAAACTAACTTGTCAGAGGGCGAATAGATAACCCAAGCTGCGGAAGAGATATTCCGTGTACTACGGCAAGCACCATCGGCAAATCCAATGTACGTTTGGAGAGGCGTCGACATCTGCAATATCAAGAGTAAAACCAAGATAAGCCAGAATAATGACAAAAAACACACTTTCTAAGCTAAGCACACTATCTAAACTAACAAACATACTAGCTAGAAAGAAAACCTAACCTAACTAAAATTCTCCATACCCACCATTTAAGCATAATACCTCTTTAGGTAAAGTCCATTTCTGGGTTTACCCAAAGACTCCCCATCAAAATCTACCAGCTCATAGGCCCCTTTTGCTAGCTTGCGCTTTACAATTTAGGGTCCATGCCACATAGGAACGAATTTTCCAGCACCTAGCTTATCGTTAGCTTGATCATATAATAGCACTAGGTCTCCCTCTGAAAAACTTCGAGGGGTCACATTTCTATCATACTGAGCTTTCATTCGCTTCGCGTGAGTCTCGATTGCCAATGCAGCGTCACGTCGAGTCTCATCTAACTGAGCTAAGTATAATAAACGTTTCTCCTCTTCGGAAGTAGCTGGGAGTAATTCGAAAGCCATTTGAAGTGATGGGATTTCACATTCAATGGGTAACACAGCTTCCAAGCCATAAACTAGCTGGAAAGGAGTGAACCCTGTTGAAGTTTTCACTGAAGTTCGGTATGCCCATAGCGCTGAAAATAACATGTTGTGCCAATTCGACCGATGAATACCAATGATTCGTCAGATCATGATAACCAGAACTTTGTTGATAGACTCAACCAAACCGTTGGCTTGCGGATAATAAGGAGTAGAGCTATCGTGGCGCAAACCAAGCTGGCTTGTAAGCTCAGTCATCATGATGTTTCGAAAATGGCTCCCATGGTCAGTGATGATTGCTTGCGGGACACCAAACCTAGTTATAATGTGATTGAATACGAAAACTGCAGCTGTTTTGCCGCTTGCGTCGAATGTAGGCATCGCCTCGGCCCATTTAGTAAAATAATCAACCGCGAGGATGATATACGCATGCCCCCCGGCCGAGTGAGGGTTACAAGTAATAAAATTGATACCCCATTTGAGGAAAGGACCAACGGCATTGATAGGATGGAGAGGAGCAGGTGGTGTGCGCATCTTGCGATCAAACCCTTGACAGTTGTGGCACTTTCAGACCGCAATGATACAATCTTTAAACATGGACGGCCAGAAATAGCCAGCGCGCAACACCTTCTGAGCTGTGGAATACCCAGACATATGACCGCCACATGCTCTAGAGTGATAATCATTCAAAACCCTCTCAACCTCTTCGTGAGTTAAACAACGTCGAAAAACTAAGTATGCCCCCCGGCGATAAAGTGTATCTCCAATTATTCTGTATTGCTGGGATTGAAACCGAATTTTTCGACGTTCTGACTTTGACGCTTCAGGCCGAAAGGTTTGGGTTTGGAGATAGATGATTATATCCCCGTACCACGGATCTAAAGTACTGATAAGAAACAAAGATTCATCCGCAATGGACTCCTCTGCCACAGTGTCTGTGTCAGCACGCGGGAAATCACACATCAATTCCGCAAAAACTAAGGATTTCTTAGACTTGGACTTCTCGAACTCCAAGTCGAACTCTTGCAGAATAACGATCCATTTAGAGTACTTGCCCCCTAGCAGTTTTTTTGTCAAAATATAAATCATAGGGTTGCAATCCGAAATAACTGTAGTTTTACGAAGAAGAATGTAGTGACGAAAACGCTGGACAGCTTGAACGACTGCCAGGGCCAATTTCTCCACATGCGAATATTTTAGCTCAGTGGGGTTTAATGTCCTACTAAGATAATATATCACATGCTCTGTTCCGAATTCATCTTCTTGAACTAACACCATTCCAATAGTGGAATGCGAAGCTGCGAGGTATAATAAGTAGTCCTGGTTGTAGTTGGGAGGATGCAACAATGGTGCATGGGTCAACGCGTGCTTAAGTGCATCAAAAGATTGTTGAGCAATCTCGTCCCAAAAGAATTGAGCGTTCTGTTTCAACAACCGTGTAAAACCTTTAGTGACCTCGGCGTAGTTTGGAATGAATCGGTGTAAAAAGTTCGCTTTCCCTTGCAAACTTTGGAGTTGGCGCAAACTCGAAGGAGGAGGCAATTTGATGATAGCTTCGACCTTCGAGGGATCGACGCGAATGCCAGCTTTTGAAACAACAAATCCCAGCAATCGACCCGATTCTATACAGAATACACACTTGTGGGGATTCAACCGAATACGATAATGCCTACACCTCATAAAGATTGCTCGTAAGTGGACAAGGTGATCAGCTCGATGTAAAGAATGAGCAGGCAAATCATCGAGGTACGGTTGCACAATGTGCTTGATGTCATGAAATGCATAAGACATCGCCCATTGAAAAGTGGCTCTGGCATTCTTAAGCCCAAAAGGTAATTTATAGTAAGCAAATGTCCCCCATGGACAAATGAATGTCGTTTTTGGTTGATTGGCAGGTAGAATATTGATTTGATTATAGCCCGAAAAACCATCCATAAAGGAAAACATTTCACTTCCGACACAATCATCAATAATTTGATCGATATAAGGCGTAGGATAGTTGTCTTTTGGACAAGCTCGATTTATATCCCTATAGTCGATACAGATTCTTATTGTTCCTTGTTTCTTGTTAACCGGAACAATATTCGATACCCAATCCGTTAACGGGATTGGATAAATGAAACCTGCTTTCAACAGCTTCTCGACTTCTGCTTTAATCGCAGCCGCTTTCCGAGGGTGAATCTGACGCAACCGTTGCCGGACGGGTTTAGCATCCGGGTAGGTCTTTATTTCATGAACAACAATGGCAGGATCGATTCCTGGCATTTCCTCGTAAGACCAGGCAAACACATCGCGGAATTCTTGGAATAGGGCCTTGTAAGTTTGAATTTCATCTTCTGTACATGAGGCACCTATATGAATGTTTTACTCAATTCTGGGCTTCACTGAAATGTCAATGGGAATAGTGCGAGAAATATTCCCTAAATTCAACTCTGAATCAGAATGTTTCGTTGGATTCTGAGCGTCTTTGACATATTCAGCGGTAAAAATAGATGAAAAATCGTTTTCAAAAGCATCATCCTCAGGTAAAAACGAAGATCTATGATGGAGATCTTCCCATGGTAGATCGTCTACACTTAGGATTTCGCGAAGTTGCTCGTCAGATGACTCGACTTCGGGAAATGCTATCCATTCTGAGGTTGATGTGAAAAGTGATTCTTCACTGACCACATTCATTTGGTCGATTTGGGTTGAACGCGAGTCGGTAAAAGACATGACGGCTTCATAAGCAATTTCATATGGACTCAAAGGCATAGCATCACCGAATGAGTCTATCTCAGATTCAGATGGGACAATCCAAGGATCATCGTAAATAATGGTGTCTGATGTAATCATATGAATTGATGCAAGTAAAGGGTCTGCGTTGATTGGAGGGAAAGGAAAAGTTCCCAGTAAACCGGAATCTTTAACTAAACCTACGCCAACGTCCCTATAAGGGATTGTCGTCTTACCGACATGCTGGATACTCTCTGAGGAGGCTGGGTCGGATGAAAAGTATGTCAGCTGATCAATTGTCACGATCTTACCATTATGTGGAAACTTTATTACTCTAAAGACCGATGAAACGACCGCTGTCATAGCATATGACCAACTTCGACCCAAAAGAAGGTTGTAGTCTAGAGGGGCATCAACCACCTCCACATCCAGACTAACGGTTTTACCTTCTACCCTTATAGGCAATTCCTGTAGAATACCAAACGGACGGAACCCACGGCCATCAAAGGCCTTAAGGATGGTCGGGGATTGGTTCAGCGAAGGAGAACCAAGCGATCTCCAACACTGAATCGACATAATACATGTAGAAGCTCCCTCATCAATCACAGTCTGATGAATAGGCCTATTTTTTACTATCACTGGAATCTAGAAAGCCATTTGATGGGGTAGGCACGGTGTACTATTTTCTAGATCGAAGATTATCAGATTCGGGTCATGAACATCAACAGCTCCGATAGCCGACAAAAGTAATTTTCGCTGTGCTGGGCATGATTGCAGCACTTCTAAAGCCGACATTGCTGAGGGTGAAACAGCTAAGTCCTCAACAATGTTGTAATTCTGGGCCGCTCTCGCATGTGGATTGAAAGCAGACCTTCGAAGTACACCCTTGGCGGGCGGTTTGATTACTAAGTCCGGGTTAGGTTTTTCGATCTGTAGTGGATCAGAACCAGGAGCTGAGGTTGATGGATTAGAATGAGAAGATTCTGCTTCCTTACCATCAACAGGATTCTTACTACCATAATCTTGCGATCGAGTCGCAATCCTCACATGAGACATCATCAAAATGGGTTCTTCACTGGCAGTTGAGGAAGAACCTATCATCTTACTCTCCTGCTTTGGAAATGGATCTTTTAACACAGCAGGAGTTGGAGAACCTTTGACTATTTTCACAACCTCAGCCCGATGAGGGCAATCTCTTGTAAAATGATCCTCTTCACAAATAAGACAAGGATATCGAGGTTTGCGCTTTTCATCATTGGTTTCTGACTTTTCTGTTTTCTCCTTCGGAGCCTTGTCTGCTTTAGCCTTCTTCTTTCCTTTCTTCTTTCCACCGTTTTTTGATTTGGCCGTAGATGACTCTACGGCGTGAATATCGGCGTAAAGTTCGGGAGAAGACTCTCCTGTCGGGGAATCAGGCAAGGTGATTATAGGAGTAGTAGAATTCTTGGAAGATTTCTTCTTGCTCTTTGTGTTCACCGTGCCAATCATACCATCAGTGGCATGAGATCACGAAGGAGCAGCAGCGATTTGATTCGATTTTGGAAGATCTGGGATCTTCTCGTGTAACGTACCTGACTGAGTATAAACTAAGTCAAGGTACTGCGCCTGAGCAATGACTTGCTCCTCAGTAACTACTCCGACCTTAGCTACATCTTCAGTAATCTTCGGTAATAATGATTTAACAAACCATTCAGCTAAGATTTGGTCCAGAATAAAAACATTCACTAACCTTCTTCGACGTCTCCACTCATGAATGTGATCAGAAATATACGTGGACGTCGATTGTTTTAGTGAAGTTAATAACTCCGTGCCATTATCGTATCTGACCGGCAACTGAAAGTGAGTTAAGAACGAGGTAGCTAACTGGCTAAAGTTGTAAAAAGAGGCCCGTGGTAACTCAATGTACCACTTGGCCGCGAGACCAATGAGTGTACGCTGGAAAAGACGTAAGCGGATCGAATCATCCGAGATAGAATTTGAAGCACACCAGAGGTGGTAAGTCATCACATGATTGGACGGATCCTCTCCAGACTTACCTTCGAACTTGGGTATATCACTGGGCAACTTATTTGGCATTGGCGGCCAGAACGGAAGATATTGAATTGGATCATTCGTTAGGCGCGTCAAGTCTAGTAAATCCAAAGTTGCGATAAACGGTAATTGCCGGTTAGGATCTCTAAAACTCTGGGTCACAAGACCAGTCCTAGGAGGAGGATATCCAGGATAACTAGGAACAGGAATCGCATTAGGAATATTATATCCTCCTGGAAAACTAGGATTAACCGGACCATACTGGGGTTGTTGAGGTTGTTGATAAGTGTACCTAGGATATGGTTGATACTGGTAAACCGGCTGTTGGACAGCTTGCCCATATTGGTACTGTCCCTGGTACGGTTGATGAACAAATTGAGGTTGAGTAGTGACAACCGTACTTATACCAGGCTGACCTATAGGCATCTGGACCGTGGTTTGAATCGTAGATCCAGACAACGGTAAAGATGTCTGAGGAGTGGTTGCAGAGACAGTAGAAACCGGAGCTGTCGATACTCCAAAAGTAAGTGTGGCAGATGTTGCGGTAGTTGCAGCAGCCGTTTGAGATGGAGTACTAGGTGCAATTGGCAGCTGAGTAACTACCGAAGTTACAGAAGTTTGAACATTTGACTGGACAGGTTGCGGTTGCTGGGGTGGACCAGAAACTATGGGTTGTCCAGCTTGAGGTACCAACTGTATACTTGGCTGCAACACCTGTTGACCCTGTGACGGATCCCACACTATCATTCCAGGGTATTGACCCATAATAGGTTGAGAATACTAAGATCCATAACCGGATTGAGGATAGGATTGATAACTGAAAGGTACAGTTCCCATACCTTGAACATATGACTGACCTTGAGGTGGTTGATAACCTTGACTCGAGTATTGACCTTGAGGTTGATAACCTTGGGGTAAATACTGATACTGGGGTTGACCTTGACCTTGAGGTTGATACCCTTGAGGTTGATACCCTTGAGGTAAGTATTGATACTGAGGTTGACCTTGGGGTACATATTGAGGCTGGGGTTGACCTTGAGGCATGTATTGCACCATAGGTACATACTGACCTTGAGGCTGCCCTCCAGACACAATTTGTGTACCTTGAGGTTGCCCCCCAAGCGTTAATTGAGGCTGCCCCCTAGGCGGTAATTGGCCACCTTGAGGTTGAGAAACGGGAACTGAACCTGACATCATGTAAATGTCTCCTACACCCAATGATTGATTACCATTGTTTCCAGCTAATAGCCGATGATCAATGGGTTGAGGAGATGCCCCCGCAAAGGTACCAGAAAGTGATTGATACCCGGTGGGAACAGAAGGACCGCCGTGTAAAAAAGATTCAGGAGTTTGAGTGAACACGGACGACTGACCAGACATATTTACAGGAGTATAAATACCTCCAGGTGGAAAAGGAGTACGAGGTGTAGAAAAACCTATCCCTGAGTTGTCTAAATAATTGGTTAACGAAAGGTACCAAGTAGTACTTCTAGGAGGACTGTAAAAGATAGATTCACGCTCCCTAGTAAGTTGATATTCAAGGTTAGAGACGCCTATTTCTTCCTCTGGAGCAAGTTCTTCAATAGCTATCAAACCAGTAGGAAGATTTTCGGTGATAACTCGTTCTACTCTTGGTGAATCTGGAACACTAGAAGTCGGAGTAACAGGTTCAGATATTTCAGGTTCTTCACCTATATCACTAGTAGATGAAAAACTACCAGCAAGCTTAGAAACTGTAACAGCTTCGGGATTATAACCTGTCTCTAGACTTTGGTAATCTGGATGGACTACCAAGGAAGATTCTCCTTCTTCAGGTGAACCTACTCTACTGCCACTAGGAGGAGTTACAAGGACCTTCAATCCTTCGTACTCACCCGGGACGTCTTCAGGAGATCCACCCCGTGATCTACGAAGTTTCCTCAACAAATCAGTTCCGGTAACAATCTCAGGTGACTTGCCCCGAAATCTACGGGACTGTCTTGGTAATTCCGCCACAGCTAAAAACTTTTAACTACTACACATGAAAACAAAGTAAAATCTCAAATCAAACCACCTAAAGTCGCTAAAGAACCAAACAAATTCGAATCACATGCCTAAAGAATCTAGGGCGTCAAACCAAGCACAAACAGTAGCCTTCTAGACAGAAAACGCTAGTTGGAGATGAAACCCAACATCGTCGGATTCAGTACAGAAGTGGCGGGTGGAACAGTTACCCCGGCAACCTGCTTAATGAATAGACCGGCACAAGTTCCTCCACTTTAACCGTCTCGAGTGAAGTGAATCCCCCGGAAAATCCAAGTGAGTCTAGCCGACGTCTGCTCTAGGTACAGTGGGATCTTCCCTCCACCGTCACCTCGGTAGAATCCTAAAGATAATGGTCACTAAGGTTACCAATCGCAACAAATGCACCTGGGGGAACAGTCTACACTCCGACAGCACGCAAGGGCAGAGTATCAAGCTCAATCCCCTTGCCGGTTCCTTGACAATAATCCAAGGTTTACCGACAAGTGACCCCTGGCTCCTCGACAATGGTTAATCTGAGGTTTACCGTTTGTAATACGTGCGTGTCTGGTGTCGTTCCCAACGAGGGAGGATTGATCCCCTCACTGGTTCGGACACAAGCTCGTGCTTCTCCTTTAAGAGGAGCTTTCCCAGAGTACAAATGAGACAATTGGATTTATTCTATCACAAGATAAGCTACTTGTTTGGTTTTGTTGTCTTGGAGAGTTAATTACTCTCCTAGTCCGAGACACTAGCCTGATCTAAATTGGTGTTTCAGAGCCCTAGTAAATAAAAGTTACTAAGTTGATTTTACTTTAAGCGTCAATTTTATGGTTTTTCTTAAAGACAAAAGGTAGCGGAAATGAAATCAATGGTGTGTAGACTCGACTCAAACCACTACAAACATGCACCTAAGATGATTTACGCTACTTTTCTCTTTCAATGAAACTCCTAACTAAGAGAGTTGGAAAATGCAAATTTTATAGAAAACAACTTTCTTAGTAAAGACAATCAAAGAAACAATTCCCTTTATCTTTCCAAGCATACAAACATGACCACTCCTTACGTGCACGAAAAATTATTTTTCTTTCAAAATACCTCAAAGCTACTTGAAACAAAACTTTTCAAAGGAGATGTTTTTGTATTTCCTCTTATTTAATAAAGCATATAAATCTATTTTAACGAAAATCAATCTCAAAATCTATAAAATCTATGAAAAATTGACTCACAAGCAAATCAAAAAGAAATTTACTCTAAAGCAAAACTAACGAGGCAAAAGCCTACAAAGATGATTCTAGGTTGTTTTACTTGACCACAATCCAGCCAAGGACTAGCTAATGCAGAATCAAGAGACCAGTCAAAACAAAACTCAAATCTTTTTGTTCTTTTTTAAAATGGAATTCAATACTCAATCAACAAGCACTTCGAAATTTGCCAAAGAGACAACTCAAAAGTAAGTTGCTCTCACAGGTAGACTTTATGACAGGTCCGACTCCTAAGAAGGCTGACAAAACCAGAGAGATCTAAGGCTTGACAACTTCTACCGCCAAAGTCACTACAGGACCTACTCAAAAATCAGACCCTAGGGCTTAAACTTCTATGAAATCCACTAAAACACTCAATGCTATCGAAACAAGTTCAGGTGAAGATCTTTGACAGGAGGCTAATGGATCTGGGCAGTAAAAACTAAGAAAAATCAAAATCTAAGAGGAAAAATGTAAAAAATGGAAATTTCTTAATTTTTAGCAGGGTACGCAGGCAACCTGTTAAGACAGGTGCGGGCCCGCTCTGTGCACACAGCAACAGTGCGTAGAGGTATGCACTGTGCAATACTCAGAGGGTGCGTACTACTGGAAAAACCAAGAAAAACTAAATTCAATCTAACCCTAAGCTAACCCACCCAAATACAAAGTCACAGAGTCAAAAATCAGAAAATAAATGACTTTTCTCAGATCAAAGTTGCATACAAAGGAAAAAACTTTCTCATCTATGGATTCCCCAGTGGAGTCGCCATTTTGTCAGGCGGAAAGAGTCGATAGTGCGGACACAACCAACCTCCCTAGGAGCCTAAGACTCTCTAGTGACAAACAAGACAAACAAGAGCAATCCTTCTCTAAACATGCATTTACTATATAAGAAATCAAGTGTTTAGATCCTACCTATAATCCAACGCTGTTGTAGCAGTCCAGCCTCGCTGATCCGGATGAGCTCCTCCACTTTGAAACCTGCATTCACTAACAATCAAATGACTAAATAGCACTTGATAATCTCATAAAATAAAACATATTTAACACATAGACCAAGGAGTACATGAAACAACTCATAAATAACAAGTTTTTGAGAAGAATGGACTCATTTGCATTAATAGGAAACAAAAGGAACAATTACAACCTGAGCCTTGGTGTTGTGCAAGTCCCTCCCAGGGTCCATCAAGAGTTCTCCTTTACTTTGACAAAGCTCACCCACTTCCAAATAGAACAACCAAAGATGGTAATCTCTCCTCACAAGCCTCTAAATGGGAGTCCTAATTCCAGCAGCATCTACCCTTAGAAATGTTTAGCTTCCAACCTCCCCTCCTTCTGGCCCAATGCCTGTATTTATAGTGCTCAAGAGGAAGTTAATCAGGTCCACCATCAATGGGATAATCCCCTCTTTGGATGGGATAGCTCCCTTATTGATGGGATAAGTTCCTCTTTGGTAGGGGTACATGAACCATCTGGAGGCGCTTCATACACGTCAAACATACTTCTAGAAGCCTCTAGAAATGACCACAAGTAACTTTTTGGAGTGAAGCTTGCGCCTTTTGACCTTTACAGGGGTACGCACCTGCCCCTTTACATACAGAGCGTACAAGTACGCAGTTTTTGTGAACATTAGGTGCGTATATGCAGGTAAGGCCGAGAGAGTCTGCGTACCCAGAGATAAACACATTTACAAAGACTTTCTCTCTTTTTGGAGTTTTGACATGGAGAGCAGAGGCATAAGACTTGCCCAGGAGGATAGCATGACTGTTGATAGAGCCATACTAACTGTAAATAGCCATGGTGACATTTTTTAGTGTAACAGTTACTAAATAACCCGAAACCTTATTTTTATTATAAAACTATGTATTTTAATAAAACATCGCATCAGTGGATCGCAAGCCTTTCAAACGTGCATGCACTCTCCCCTCATTGCAATATGCAATTGCGATGGGCCCGGACCTGTCACAATATATATTATAATCCATCGCCATATCGCATCTGCCCTCATCACAAGTCCTAGCCAAAGCAATAACCCTCCTTTGTTGCCATCTTCGATTGTGATGGGAACCCAGACCCGACGCAGTATTAACCATGTTTTATTCCACGTCACATCTGACCCCTATCACATTCCTTTGCAATGGGCCTTCCTCTGCTAAATTGCAATTGTGACATGCGATATGAACCCAGACCTGATATCATTTATCCACTCGCATTCATATTATTTCAAGTCCGCTATACCATGTTTTGTGAAGGTTTTCTTTCTTAAATTGTTTTTATGATTTTAACGAAGAATTAACCTTAACCTCCATTTAGCTGCTAAATCTCAGTTTTAATCCATAATAAAGCCATTGCCACCATAATTGATTTTTGAGCCCCTCCATACTGCATTTTTCCTCCACCATCATCCGATCTAAGGCATTCAAATCCAATGGCCCTTAGGGATTTTGGGTTGGCTCTCTGTATGGGCATTACCCACTCGAAAAGCAGTATTCCACCATTTTCTTTTGCTATGTGTCAGGCTTTAAACTATATCAGGTGACCCCTCCCAAAACTGCCCGTGCTTCATAAGCGGTGCAATGAAAACCAAAACCACCTCTCGCATAACGACAAAATAGACACTGTTCACTTTGCGCTATATTTCAAAAAGTAGACGGTTTCTCCGTTTAAATGCCAAAATCACCATTTTTCTCTGTTTTTTCCTGTTTTCACAGTGAAGCCTCCATAAGCCTTTGCAACCAATAAAACCATCATTTTACCTTCCGATATGCACTAGACTCCTTCCAATGTCCTTTCAAGCTTAATAAATCCAATCACGACCTTCTCTGTCACCTTGTTTTTTTTAACAATTTTTGTGTTTTCCAAGTAAATAATCCTGTTCTAAACTCACAAAAAAAAATCCTACATACAGTTTGAAGACAAGTCTAGAAGGATTTATTGTTCAAAAACACAGTAAAAAACTGAAAATTCACTGTAAAGGTAAAAAGAAATAGTAAAGGTTACTCAACAAGATTAAAGGATATTCATAGAGTTTAAAGAGTATCAAATGAAAAATCAAATGAAGGAATTAACCAATGCAAAGGATTCAAACAATCAACTAGCTTAAGGGGAAAAGTATCAAATAGAAAATCCAACACAACCTGAATAAAAGGGACAACAAGAAGCAGTTCAATAGCTGCCCCTATCTTCTTGCATAAAGATCATTCCTTTCCTATAATAAATATCAAATCAGTTTTAGGATATTTTCTTAGTTTTATTATTGTATAAGTAACTCTCTTCTAGAGTTATTATGGGTTCAAAGTTCAAGATTCATTGTTCATTTCTTGTTAAGTCTTGACTGTTAATTCTACTTTGAACCTGGAAGCCACCTTTGAAAGAAGATTTTCTAGACACTTGATTTACTCAGTCTTTCTGGAACCTTAATACAAGGCAGAGGATTCTGAATTTGGTTTTACACAGTTTGTGTTATCTTGTAAGTTTTTCCAATTATCAATCATTATGTTTTTCTTCATATGCTTATGCCTTATAGAGATATCTAGGTAGGAAGAATTGTGTCTCAATTTATTCTTATAAGATCCTAAAGTGATCATCTATTAAGAAAATGGATTATGAACTGTCTATTTAGCCAATCCCCTCTAACCAATAAATTGTCAACATCTTGAGTATGCTTAAGTATACTGCCTTGAACCTTTGGAATGTAGTTTAGAAGGTTTCCCTACTTATGATTCTTCTATTTTATAGTTTGGAAGCTGTGATAATCATATTATTTTTTGTCTTCTTCTCACCACTATTTTGACCTATATCACTGTGTAAAGCTTTATAGAAGCCCTTTGCTGAGATATTAATATAACCCAAAGGATTAATTACTTCAATTCTATATCTATATTCATTCATTTGCCTTCCAAAACGAAAACCAAAAACCCCAAAAAAAATATTTTAGATGCTCTGGCATTGGTAGCTGACCTACTACTATCTCAGAGGTTCAAAAACTAGTATTGTCAACACAAGGATTTAGAGCAGGGGTTATTTTAGTATATGCAAAAATTAACTCAAAAGATCAAGAAAAAACCAAAATCGTAAGCTAAGGAAATCACACTTGCAGAAATTAAATAATCTAGATTGTAAAAAAGAAAGCTACTTAAGAAATTATTCCCAAAAACTCAATTGCAAATAAAAACGAATGAGGCAACACACTTTGCACTAAATAAAATCACTCATTTGTAGAAAGGAAAACCTAGCTTGTGAGCATTCTGGGAATACCATCCAGTATGATGTAGCAAGCAAGGGGGATCTTGCTAATCTAAAAATTCAATTGTAAAAAAAACAAATCATGAGGACTTATCCTACAATGCCTCCCCAGAAACAGCGCCAAAATGTTGGGTGGCATAAATTCTAGGTTTTATATAAGCAACTTGACTTTGGAATGACCCAAGCTACAGTGGATGCATGGCTCTTCACTCACGTCTTGTCATCACTTCCACCGTCGAGCTGCCCTGCAACTAAGATGACACCAACATTTATACTGACATTTAATTTGTCAACTTGGGGTCATAATACCTAGAGGCGTAGTAGAGGTAATTCTAGAATACGACCTCAAAGATTTGTGAAATTGAAACCCTAGAACCTACAAGAAATCAAAAGGCATCAATCAAGTAAAGAAACAATGCTCTTCAAGGAAAAATAAACACATTGGGAGTCTACTTCTGACTCCTCAGTCTTGTAGTAAGTCTTCCTCAATTGTCCATGGGACAAAGGAATATAGGTACTGCTCACACTCACAACCTCTTCAGGAAAATAAATAAATGTAAGACAAGCCCAATGAAAATCATCTTAAAATATGTTGCTACACTATGAATATGAGAGACCATGAACTACGCTAGAAATCGTAAGATATAATGCTATACTACAAAGATGAATTGAGATAGAAATCATAAGCAACTAAATCTTAAAAAAATAGTTGAATGTTTTTAAAGGAATCACAAAGTGTATAATAGAAATAAGATAGATCCATCTGTTGCTTCCAGGCTCACAGAAATACTATGATATATGTAGCATTCGTTATGATGAAAGGAATATTAATCATGATTATTGATATTCATTGATCCTTGCATTATTTCATTGAGATAATAATGAACGATAAGAAATCAAATCCATGAATGCTCTAATTTCCCTTTTAGAATCTTAGAGTGATTTTCATTATGCAGCAATTGAGATCAGGGTAAATATAATGTTTTAAATCTACAACCAATTGAGATGCAAATGAAACTATTTACTCTCCCTCACTCTTCTTAATATAACATCATTAGTCAAATTTAAATAACATTCAAAATGATGGAAAGGATTTAATAATATTCTTGAATTGCAGTCTAGACCAGAAGCATGTTGTCATAATACACAAAACAAACTGCCACATAATCAAATGGTAATCTATGCCAACACACACTATATCAAATCAAACTATACCAATCTAAGCCAAGGAATCATAAACTAAGAAAACTAACTGACATTAAACCATGTGAGGAAATCTGGAACAAGAATTGAATCTGAGTGGAAGGATTAATATATAAAACTAATGTTGTATTGTATTAATTCTAAAATCGATATTACATATCTAGACTCCAGTGGTCCCCTCGGTCATTCCACTGAGTGCACAATAAAACTTAATCTTCTACATTATAAAAATACCCTGCCTCTATCAAACACAATACATCTAAGTCCTGGTGTCTCCCTGTGCTATCGATTCAGATGTGCCCCCTCCATGCGTGTGTCCCTGATACAGAGCATGGCTTCACGTTTTATAACCATGTTGGCACACCAGCAATCCAAATTTTATGGTGGTCTAATACACAAATTAGAGTTAAAAATCATTTCAACTAGAAATAAGAGATATGATAACTAGATAGCTACACAATGATCTGCAGCTCCCCTAGAAAGGAAAAAAAAACAGTATTGTAGATATTGTTGGAACGCTGTTTAATGCAGTTTGACCGAATGCTTGACTCTAACTCCACACATTATTTGGAAGGCCTGGAATCCATCGAAGGAAGACAACAGCATATTGATCGCCTGACCTCCAAAACCCACATGGCCATTTTCTTTCATGATAGTCTGAAGTATATCGTGGAAGTGAGAACATGATTTCCACTGTTGGTGTAGGAACTGGGCTGGTGGAACAGGAAGTGGGCTAGTGGAACTGGATCTATACATATGCCATCCAGGAACCTTGATATTAGTGATGCTTTGAAATGAAAATACCTTCATATTATTACATAGAGAAGAATTCAAGAATTCACAGCTTATTACCTCTGGGTGACTTTATATTAGCATAAAAAGGATTGTAATGGATATAAACACCTAGTGCAAACACAAGTTGTTTAATAAAAAGAATAAAAGGTTGAGACAGAATAGAGGCTGAACAAAGATGTCAAAGAGATTATTGTTGTGATGGAGTCCCTTGTTAGAGTTCTCAGGTACTTCAAGTATTTTAACTTTTTCATGTTTTAAATTTCATTTCAAGCTTATTTTTATTCTCAACATTTCATATTTACTTAAATTTGAAAGCTTCAACTTTCAGGATGGTTGATGGTGACAAACCCGCTATGGTTTACATTTATGAGGGGATAGATCTCACAAAGGAGGCCATCCAAAGAAGATATGAGGATGGGGAGGAAAATTATATGCCTCTTTGGGAACTTATTTATGCAAATTGGGATAGGAAATTTCATTCCCCCTTACATGTTGCTAGGTACTTCTTAAACCCACAATATTTTTATGATAAGAGAAAATTTGATCAGGATGGGAAGGTTCACAGAGGACTTATGACATGCATGGAAAGGTTCTTCCTTGAGCTAGAATTTCAAAGTCTTGTCTCTTCCCAACAATAGGATTATAGAGCACCAACTAAATTATTTTCCTATACCAGTTGTTATAGACATTTTTGTGCCTTACAGCATGAAGCATGAAATGTCAATAATCTAAGGGATCCCAAGTCCCTAAAAATGTTTTTCCTACCCCTAGAGGAACAAGGTCAGCAAACCACAACACTAAATATCAATTCTCCACCTGAAAACACTCAAAAACAAGCTAATTCTGGATCATGTCAACTGCTCCACTGAGCATCTGCGCTGAATGTCAAGAGCTACACTGTCTACCTGCGCTGAATGTCAACTGCAAAGAAGGCTACCTACACTGGGCGAGTTGGGACATGTGGCACAGTCATTCCTCAAGGTGTCAATGCCCAGGAAGCTTCCAAAATGACACTTGGATAAGGGAATTCGACTTGTGATGAGTAAAAGGGTCTAGATCTCCAAGTGGAAGCAAGAACCTCCAAGTGGACTCAAGAACTAAAGAATAACTGAAGTGGGAGAGGACACTAGTCAGCTTCATGCCAACTACAAGATGACTCATCCTTTCTCCAAATCTCCTATATATAGAGCTCTCTCATGAGGTCTATAGAGGCTTGAATCTTGTGAATGTAAGGAAGTGCTGTTGGTTTGAGTATAGAACTATTGGGTGATTTGCTTGAAGGAGGTGAAGAGGAGATTTCTTTCTGCTGGGAGGTGATGCTGGATTGGGTCTTTTATGGTTGTATCACTTCCTGAACTTTACTTCTTCCATTAATAAAGCATTTGAGGTTCTTCTATATGCATGTGTCTCAATGGTGTATTGCTATACTTGTGTATTTGATTTATTCTAATCCTTGAATCAATTATGAATGTATGCTTCTTGTAGTTTCCCTCTCTTGCCATTTTGCAGGATCTTGGTGTAGCTGGGTCAGTGAAGAAGCAAGGAGCTAAAGAACCTCCAAGTGGAAGCAAGAACCTCCAAGTGGACTCAAGAACTAAAGAATAACTGAAGTGGGAGAGGACACTAGTCAGCTTCATGCCAACTACAAGATGACTCATCCTTTCTCCAAATCTCCTATATATAGAGCTCTCTCATGAGGTCTATAGAGGCTTGAATCTTGTGAATGTAAGGAAGTGCTGTTGGTTTGAGTATAGAACTATTGGGTGATTTGCTTGAAGGAGGTGAAGAGGAGATTTCTTTCTGCTGGGAGGTGATGCTGGATTGGGTCTTTTATGGTTGTATCACTTCCTGAACTTTAATTCTTCCATTAATAAAGCATTTGAGGTTCTTCTATATGCATGTGTCTCAATGGTGTATTGCTATACTTGTGTATTTGATTTATTCTAATCCTTGAATCAATTATGAATGTATGCTTCTTGTAGTTTCCCTCTCTTGCCATTTTGCAGGATCTTGGTGTAGCTGGGTCAGTGAAGAAGCAAGGAGCTGGGAGCAAGCAGCAAAGAGAGAAGATTGGATCAATCATTAGCGGAAGACAACGGTTAGTGGATCTCTTTCTCCCCTCTCTTACATCTCATAAAGAAGTAATCTTGAATAGCTTTGCTTTGATTGTTGCTGAGGTACTATCACCCTTAGAGTGGGATAGGGTCATTCTGTATTGGATACTTTTCCCAACAACAAATTGGCGACTCCGCTGGGGATCGTATCTTGTTGGTTGTTTGTGTTTTTGCTATTCATTTCATAAACACAGGGAGTACCGAATCGAAATGCATTTGGATCTTTCAAATGCAAAGTAGAGGGCAGCTACTCTAGCTCAGCTTCTGGGCAAGTTTATGATTTGAAGAGCTGATCCACAAGGACTCTAAATAGCTCTTAGTGATAGCTTTTCATCCTCCTTTTCATCCCTTAGTGTGTACATGAATGATAGCTTCTGATTTGGCCAAAAACTGTGAATTTTTTAGCAATCTGTGACCCGGAAACTGAGAAAAACGAAAGTTTATCTCTTCAGTGCAGGCACTGTGAAGGCAGTCTGCATTTCAGCACAGTTCCCGAAGGGGCTACCTGCGCTGAAGGTCAAACTGCCAGTGTACTACCTGCGCTGGACCAGTTTTGCCTAGTGCTACTGGGGTTCCCTCCTGTTTATTGCCCTGTTTTCACCCTTGTTTTTGCAGCCTGTTACTAGTCAATGTACCTATCTGAAACCAACTTTCCTTGCCACTATTCCGCCTCGGTTGTATAAAGAAACTGTATTTGTTCTTTTTGTATTTCTTATATCATTTGCAGTTTCCCATAACGAAAGTGAACTAGTCTTGCTGTGGCCTCTTAGATCTAGACCTGTGATAAGTGTTGTTTTGATCTTAAGAGTTAGTTTATTTGCTGTTCATAGCTGATTGAGCTTTTGCTTTCATCATATGGTTTGAATTTATATATTTCTAGTGTCGAAACAAGTAAATCTTAAGGTGTCTTTTGATTTTGGACAAGCTTGTTTGCTTTCACTTGAAATTGAATTCGAAGTTATACAACAGCTTTCTTTTTGTATTACACCAACATTAAGAAAGAGAAAAGAAATACCTGCATTGTGCATGTGCATTTTGACAATTTGTGTGTTGATTTAGGAAAAAGTGCATTAGTGTGTGCTCTTTGATCTGTGTGAAAAGATGTTGTCTTTCTTTTCCCTCAGTAGTTAAGATTTTCAAAGTTGAAAGATTGAAAAGCTTGCTTATCATCTTAGACTGCATTTAGGAGTGTTACTATACATCTCGTGGTGATCCATAAAGGCAAACTGCTAAACAAGATCAACCTTAAAATAAATTGAATTTACATAACAACGCATTGAAACATAACGCAAACACATAGAGGTCTAAGCTAGAGACGTGTTCCGGCGTCGTTAAACGTGATATCTTAGCGTTGAGTGGTTGGGTGATTCCTCCACGGTGAAGCGATAAGTATCAATACGGACTTGTGCTCCCATGTACCGTCACGTATATATTGGGATACCCCTATAGGAACAAAGCCTTTATCCATAGGAAACCGTGTCGGCCGCCCTACTGATCGGAATGCAGTGAACACAGCATTCACGAAGATCGACCACCCGTACCGTAAAACGTATTCTGTGGTTTTGTGAAAGGTTTGGCACACCCTCTGCCTAGATCTCCAGAGTAGTTTCTTTTGGCCTTTTTCAAACTCTATAACTAAAAAAGCCCATCCGAGCATTTGTCACTTCGGGCTCGTTAAAACATCGAAGGAGACTAGAGTCATCTTTAGCTTTTTCTCGACTCTTAAAAAGTGAAAAAGCAATTTGTGTCTAAAGCGTCGTTATAAAATTTATTTTAAACGAAACATAATCACCTCCTATTCCTGCGTTGATCTATAGGTTGAGAACATGGAACGCCCTAACCAAGGAATTCCACATGATGGAAATCCTAGTCCTTTCTCCTCTTGGGGAGAAGTTGGTGCGCCCCACATGGCCACATTGTCGCTTCCAGGACTGACAATTGGCCTGCCTATTTGGCTATTCTCAACCAATGTAGTTCAGAACACCATGGTTCCTGAACAGTCGAGTCAACAGTTAGATCAGTCTAGAGCTGCCCACCAACCTTCTACTTCCTATAACTCTTCCTCTGATCCTTCATCTTCGCAAGGTAGAGCCGGCAAAAGCCAAGCTCCCATGGAGAAGAAGGAGAAGAAGAAGAGGGAGAAGAAGAAGAAAGAGCCTAAGGCGACTGGGGGCAAGCAAAAGACATCTGACAAAAATCCACACACAGCACAGACCGGGCCTAAATCACCATGTGTCATATGTAGAGGAGACAACTTCCATAGAGATTGTCCCTGTATTCCCCGGATACTAAGGGACTGGTCCCCTTGGTTGCAAAATTCGGGAGCATCAACCTCTGATAGCCATGTTGAATGCTTACTGTCAACCAGCGAAAGTGAAGGTTCAAGACAAAGAGGGGGAGCAAGATTCCCCTGCAGACTGTGTGAAGGCGATCACGCCATCCACCGTTGTCCCTTCTTAGACGAAGCAAAGAGAGTTTTGGAAGATCGCCCGGTTTCACCGCTGAGACTTCCTCCTGGATACAAAAAACTTGTGCCAAGTCCTTCGTTGGTTGAAAATACAGCTGGCCCACTAAAGTGGTCAGCTGAAGTGTCAGTCATTGAAAATGAACCTACTGAATCCAGACCGGACGAAAGTCCAAAGGTCGATACGGCAGTTGACCCGGTTCTGCCTTCGGAGGTTTCATCTTCAAATGACTCCGTCAATGAAGTTTCACCTTCAAATGACACCCTCATTGAAGAGAATAAGGATGACACCATCCAGATTCTTTTCATCAACACAGACTCTGATGAGCGTCAGGGCAATGTGCCCATTCCTTTATCGCAGGAAGGAACATCGTCAGGGTCATATCCGGCCGTGTATTCGGTCCCACCGCCAAGCAACCTGGTTGTGTCCTTTGATTGGAACCAACTAGGCAGACCCCGGTTGCCAGCCAATGTACCATTCAGAATCATAGTCCAAATTTATAGAATGGTAATGGCTGGAACTATCATTGATGAAGGGGCATCTATGAGTATCCTTTCCTCTATTGCTTGGAAAGCACTGGGTTCCCCGACGCTTTTGCCTGAGATAAGAAATCTCTTGGGTTTTGATAAAGGAACCAGTCGACGATTAGGGATCCTCCCCAATGTGCCTGTTACATTGAAAGGGAAGACCGTTCAAATGAACGTGATGGTCGTTCAAGGACCCTTGGATTATAACCTACTCCTTGGACGAGACTATATATATTGCATGGGAGCTATAGTCTCCTCACCCTTTAGAGTAATGTGTTTTCCACACGAAGGAAGAATGGTCAAGCTCGTAGACCAACTTTCATTTCCGGGATCACGCATCGCAAATAGTCACATACCAACCCTCAATGGTCTATTCACTCAAGAAATGTCTCCACTCCTAGTCCTCCTTCCCGATGAGTGCGAGTGATTCGGAAAGATAGTACTGGAACCCAGGGGGCATGCATCCTGGTCTGCTTCGGGCAGAGGAAACCTTGGGTATAAGGTAGAATTTCCGCGAAAGAATATGACTAGTCCGTACCCCGTCCGTGGATGGAAGAGGGGTTGTTCTAGAACAAGATTCTTTTGTTAAGGTTACTTGTTTGACAAAGGTCATTCACCATTGTCTACTTCGGTAGTCAGTGCCGAGGAAATGTTTTCGTTTGATGGTGTTAACAAAACAATCTTTGGGTAACCAGAAAGAGGCAAGCCTCGCCCTTTAAAACAAATGTTTTATCGAATAAGTAGGGGCAGCCTTGAAATTATACCTTACACCTGGGGGCATGCAACCTTTTGGAGTGCAAGCAAGGGACGACTATTTATTTTTTAAATTTTTAGGTCCTCCCTTTAAACCTGTAGGTCTAACCCTTTAAACTCGTAGGATTAGCCGTTTCCAAACTTGCATAAAGAAAGGATATGAGAAGCATAGCTTCGTGAGATAAAGCTCCATAAAAAATAGCTATCTCACAGGAGACATTCTTATCTTATGACTAGTATATTCGAGCAGTTTTACCGCGGAATTTATGCTCGTTAAAAAATAGAAAAGCGAGATCCGAGCAGTTTTAGCACATAGTTCATGCTCATTAAAAAATAAACATAAGATTGAGCATTCAAGCTCATTAAAAAATGAACATACCCTGGTAAATAATCTCTGTGATCGTAAATTTATTAGCCATAAAAAGCCTTGGTCGTGTTTGCACCTGCCACCTCCATTCCATTTGGCCGATTGTTCACCTCCATATGATTGTTTACCTATTTTGAGGACCAGCTGCGAAGAGTGATTTCACTTAGCCATCCTTGTGACACTGCCGTGATTGGAAAATTCCAACCTGTACCTGGAATCTGCTGCTATCCCTGTTTATCACTCGTTCCTCAAAAGACGAGTCTTCTTTGAGCTCTTTTCTCCTGACTCGTAAAATATGAAAAGTTTGTCGAGTTTTGGCCTTCCAGCTCGTTAAAGTGACCGGAAGAGCTATCCCTCCTCTAGATTTTAATCTTTTTGGACCTAAGGGATTATTACACAAAAAGGTCGAGCGCTTGTTTTATTCGGCTCGTTAAAATTATCGAAAACTCATCCCTTCTGTATTGTTTTATACTTTTTTGGACTTAAGGGATTAGATGACGAAAAAGGAATTTTGGAGTTAACTTTCTGTACCTTTTCAGACTCTCTAAAAATGAAAAGGACCGAGTTTTCCTTGTCGTTAGACTCGTTAAAATTATTAAATAGCGACAAACTTGTCTTTAGACGAGAACGAGTTTCCCTATCGCTAGGCTCGTTAAAACATAGCAATGGGCTTGCTCGAAGGGCAGGTTATAGAACAAGCATATGTTATCCTCCTCAAGCTTGACAAAAATAAAGAGGTACTGGTCAGAAATGACTGGGGAAAAATTGGGAGAACCTCAAAGCTTTAATGGTAGCAAGTCGCTCTTGAACATGACACTTTTCCTCCGTATCACATCGGGTTGGGTTGTTTCATTCGTCGGTCTCATCACCATGGTCTTCGCCAAACCATCCACATTTGGGGTAATGCTACCGATCCATCGCATCAGTGTCGTTATATGTTCAAGAGATGTTGTTCAGAAAGAGTCAATCGTGTCCCATCCACTGCCATACATTATCCTTCATCCACCCATGATCACCACCCTGAATCATATTTCACAGATTGTTTTCACCTCCACTAAAATCATTAGCTCCGTTCCGTGTCACTGATGTGGGATTCATTAAGGCCCTCCTTTGACGGATCGCTTCTTGTCGACTTCAGCTCATTATCCAGGAAGTTGATCTAGGAACACCCCCCTCAGTACTTTGAAGCTTGCATGCCTCAATGGCAAGTTTCTCACTTCCGGTGACAGGTATACATCAATGACCTTCGACCAGAAGATTTTGCGTGGTGTTCGACGCCAAGTCCTTTATTCACACCACGTGAATTGTACTGCAGTACCTTGAGGGTCATTATCATTACCGGTGATTCCTCTCGCGCTTGTTAACAGTTTACATTATTGACCGGTAATCAAGCGATGTCTTTCCATGTTCGACTTTAGCGCAATTCTCACATGGATCGACTTGTACTTAGAGTGAAGATCGAATGAGTTTGAAGACCCCGGATCTAGTTTCATCCATCCAGGCTGCGATATATATTCAGGAAATATAAAGACATTTGATATGTACATCATTGCAGCAGATGATCATCCTACTCAAAGGATGATAATTTCAGCAGAGAATTATCAGTCTACCATCAGACGATCGTCTGTTATATGTACCAAAATGAATTTATAAAGGTGAGCATGGGAATGCCCGCCTCAGCTAGATCATGAAATCAGAATGAAAAATAATGTATTGTATTGTATTTTATTACAGGTCACCTCTCAGCGATTGAATGAACTTCAGATCCTCCTGATGAAGCATTTCACCCGATAAACGACCTCATACTTTAGGGGGCAACTGTTATAGACATTTTTGTGCCTTACAACATGAAGCATGAAATGTCAATAATCTAAGGGATCCAAAGTCCCTAAACATGTTGTTCCTACCCCTATAGGAACAAGGTCAGCAAACCACAGCACTAAATATCAGTTCTCCACCTGAAAACACTCAAAAACAAGCTAATTCTGGATCATGTTAACTGCTCCACTGAGCATCTGCGCTGAATGTCAAGAGCTACACTGTCTACCTGCGCTGAATGTCAACTGCAAAGAAGGCTACCTGCGCTGGGCGAGTTGGGACATGTGGCACAGTCATTCCTCAAGGTGTCAATGCCCAGGAAGCTTCCAAAATGACACTTGGATCAGGGAATTTGACTTGTGATGAGTAAAAGGGTCTAGATCTCCAAGTGGAAGCAAGAACCTCCAAGTGGACTCAAGAACTGAAGAATAACTGAAGTGGGAGAGGACACTAGTCAGCTTCATGCGAGCTACAAGCTGACTCATCCTTTCTCCAAATCTCCTATATATAGAGCTCTCTCATGAGGTCTATAGAGGCTGGAATCTTGTGAATGTAAGGAAGTGCTGTTGGTTTGAGTATAGAACTATTGGGTGATTTGCTTGAAGGAGGTGAAGAGGAGATTACTTTCTGCTAGGAGGTGATGCTGGATTGGGCCTTTGATGGTTGTATCACTTCCTGAACTTTACTTCTTCCATTAATAAAGCATTTGAGGTTCTTCTATATGCATGTGTCTCAATGGTGCATTGCTATACTTGTGTATTTGATTTATTCTAATCCTTGAATCAATTATGAATGTATGCTTCTTGTAGTTTCCCTCTCTTGCCATTTTGCAGGATCTTGGTGTAGCTGGGTCAGTGAAAAAGCAAGGAGCTGGGAGCAAGCAGCAAAGAGAGAAGATTGGATCAATCATTAGCAGAAGACAACAGTTAGTGGATCTCTTTCTCCCCTCTCTTACATCTCATAAAGAAGTAATCTCGAATAGCTTTGCTTTGATTGTTGCTGAGGTACTATCACCCTTAGAGTGGGATAGGGTCATTCTGTATTGGATACTTTTCCCAACAACACCAGTGTTATACGAGAAAGGTCTAAGATGTTGCCAGGTACCCCGTGATGCTTGAAGGCTTCATCAATTCATTAAATTTGTTTAAATTTTATTTTTTATGTTAAACGTTTTATTAAATTTTGTTGTCTGTATAAGTTTTTTCTATTTAGTATTTAGTATGTCTACTCACGAACCCCTGTCACTTGCTAGGTCTTTTGTGGAAATTTTTTTGTAGTGATACGCCATATTTGAAGAGATTCACCATTCGTATCTTAAACCAAGCATGTAGTGCTTCAGGTTGTGAATGAAACAGGATCATGTTTGAGAAAATGCATTCTAAGAAGTGCATCCAATTGACAGAAAAGCGCTTAAATGACGTTGTATTTTTCCATTACAATTTACGACATCACAACAAGCAAATACTAGGTGAGAGCTTGAATTTGAAGGTTTCATAATGTGATTTTCAATTTAAAGCTTAAACTTTAAAGTTCAAAGTCAAACTTAAATTCAAATTTCAATGTTTGATGATGATGATTGGTTTGGATCATTCACCAATAGACCTTGAACAGGTAGATTTGTAATCTAAAAATGCAGCAGATTAGGTCCAATTAGAGGAGACTTCTCTTTTAAGCTTACATGACTTGAAGAACTTTGAGAGTCAAGCAAGTGAAGGAGTGGGAGGAATCGTTTCTAGTTATCACTCTTGAGAGTCATATACTCTTAGTTACTGATTTGTTTCTAATTAGTATGCAGTTTTTTTTAAACTTTTAGAAGCATATGCTTCTAGTTCTACGCAGTCACTAGTTAGGAGTCATGACTCAATACTTTAGATCATGTTTGGACTCATAACATATATGAGATTCTTATTCATTCATAATTTTTTGGACATATATTGATACCATGAATTGTTTGGACATGGCTTTACTGAATATCAATGAATTTTTATTTATTTTTTTAATT
This sequence comes from Pinus tabuliformis, assembly GCA_031772625.1. NCBI lineage: Eukaryota > Viridiplantae > Streptophyta > Pinopsida > Pinales > Pinaceae > Pinus > Pinus tabuliformis. Next base: position 135,493,086 of record CM062820.1, read on the forward strand.
CAATATATGTGTATATTTTTATTTATTGATTTCACTGATTTTTTGCCGATTTTTTCCCAATCTGATTAAAACCCTTAGATCTTTTGCCTCACCGGTTTATTTTCTATTCTGAGTCTGGTAACATTGGTTACAAGTTTCATTCTTCACTTATGAGTTCTAAGGTGTGCGAGAGAGTCCTAATGCATGTTGAGGAGTGTTAGGGAATACTAGGACAACACAAGGGATCACTAGGTGAAAATGCATGGAAGTGAATGAATATGAGGGTGTGTTGGGGAGTGTCAATCAGTGCTATCTTTCATGAAATGGAAGGAGTGAAAAGGTATGCTAAGCATGGGTAAGGAATGCCAGGGAATATTAGGGAATGTCAAGAAGTGCTAAAGTGTGCTAGGTAGTTTCGGGGTGTGCTAATATGTGCCAAATAGTGCCAAGGCATGCTAGGTGCTAAGACATGCTAGGATGTGTAGGGTGTCAGAGTATGCCAATATGCATCAAGGAGTTTCAAGGCAACAAAAGGAATAACCAAGCTAAAATTCAAGGAAATGAACACATAAGAGGGTTAATAAGTTGAAACTTTATCTTTTTCAAAAGGGGCATGCTAGGCACAATAATAATATGTTCCATTACATGTGAAGTGCCAATGTGTGCCAAGTGCTAATGTTTGGCAATGCAATATTATGACAAGGAGTTCCAAGGAATTCTAGGGACTACAGGGAATACTAACAGATGATAGGGGAGTGCTATGATATGCTATGGCATGGCAACATGTGCTTGGGCATCCTACTCATGGCAAGATGTTCTAGGTACAAAGATGTTCCAGGTAAAAATATGTTCCAAGACATGCGAGGTGCCAAGGAATGTTAGTGTACTATTCCAAAGAATGTTAATGTGTGCCATAAGTGTTTAGGAGTGCTAGGTCTCTCTCATTAATAGAATTGACAAAGCTTGATTATGTATTAAATAATATAGTTCCTACACACACTAGTGGAAATTTATTTAAAGGAAATTTGCTAGATAAAAAATCCTAATAGAGATGAATCATGTGTTGACTCATAGGAACACTATATTCTTATGACTAGATGGAAATGATACACACTAATTACTTCTTAACAAATTGATTGACTATTATAACCATTATCACCTTGGACACATAATGAAAATTACTCCACAACAATGGTCTTGAATCATTATATTTTGACAAAAAAATATAGTAATAGGTACGTAGCATCATCAAAAATGCATAGGAATGATCAATGATCATGAACATTTTTTGACCGTCACCAAAAGTAACCAGAAAGAGCATTGATCAGGTTCAATAAAATATCATCACTAGAAGTGTCACCAAAGAGAAAATTAGTGATGGGCCTTTATCGGCCCTCACCAAAAGTGTCACCAAAGAGAGAATTATTGATGGGCCATTAATGACCCTCACCAAAAGTGTCGTTGAAAATGGCTTTGGTGACAAACGTTAAAGGAACATCCCTATATACACTTACAAAAATGATTTTTTAAAGACTGTCACCATATGCGACATCGGTAATGGACCTTAAAGGTCCATCACGGGCATGAATCATCATCAAAAACTCATTGGAATTATCAATGATGACGAATATTTATTGACTTTCACCAAAAGTAACTAAAAATGTCATTGGTGAAGGTCAATTAAATATCATCACTAGAAGTTTCACCAAAGAGATAATTAGTAATGGGCCTTTAACGACCCTCACCAAAAGTGTCACGAAAGAGAGAATTAGTGACAGGCCTTTAACTACCCTCACCAAAAGTGTCCCTGAAAATGGCTTTGGTGACAAACCTTAAAGGACCATCATTATATACACTTACAACAATGCTTTTTTAAAGACCGTCACCATATGCGACATTGGTGACAGACCTTAAAGGTTCATCATATGCATGAACCTCACCAATGACCTTTTTTCTTGTAGTGTGGGTTTGAGAGGTAAAGATAAAATGTTTATTTTTCCCTCAAATATCTAACATTTATGATAGGAGGTCATATGTTTCTTAACATCTGCAAAAAAAGTGGGCCAGTAAAAATCACCCCTCAAAATTTTGTCAGCAGTAGTTTTCCAATACAAGTGTCCTCCACAAACTCCTGCATGAAATTCTTGCATAATTTTATTAGATTCATCTTTCAAAAAACGGTTTAATATAATAACACCATTATCTTTCCAAAATAAAGCATTATCTATGATACAATATCACATTGATTTCATTTTCAAAAATCTAGCTTTAGTTCTAGATAAACCAGGAGGAGCTTGCAATTTTAGTAAGACAAATACAATATTTGCATACCAAGGTGAATCTGTAAGAGGTTCACTGATCTGTGGAGTCACTGTCTCTTCCTAATCATCTAGGGCACCAATGAAATTTATATCTAGGGACTGACAGTTCAATTCAACCGTGAGTTTGGCTAAACCTTGGCCTTTGATAACTTTTGTAGGCTTTATTTCTATGTCATATTCAAAAATAGTGACAATCCATTTTCCTCTCTTTCGTTCAGGCCCATTTTGTGTCAAGATGTCCTTTACTACTGAATTTGGAACATAAGCAATGAGGTGTGAATGTAAGACGTACACTCATAAGTATTTAATAGCTTTCACTAAAGCTAATGCCTATTTTTCCATTATGTTGTATTTTAGTGTTGCATCTCTTGAAGATTCACTAAAAAATTCAATGCATTGTTCATATTCTTGATCATTCTTTTGCTACAAGACAACTCCAATAGTATGCTCTGAAGCAAAAGAAAAAATTATAAAATCTTTTCTAAAGTCAGGACTTATAAGGAGTGGAGTTTTGGTAAGGGCTTGTTTGATGGCCTCAAAGCACTATTTAGCTTCCACTATCCATTCAAGTGTTGAATCATTTCTTAACATGTTATTTAGTTCTCTAATTAATTCTGCTAACTTTGTGTAGGAATTTACAGGGTAAGTCCCTCAGACAGAACACCAAAGGACACCGCTCACAAACAGATCACAGATCAATACACCAGTATTTTGACGTGGTTAAAACCCTCAGAGGGAAACAATCCACAGCCTGAGCCAATGCGGCCACTTCACGCAATTTATTAATAAAAGAATGAAAATTTACATATGCTTCTCTCATAGACGGATTACCCTACAAATGACCCTCCATGCTCTTTAAATAGAGATCATGGACCAATCGGGTGTTAAGCCACGGATCAAGTGTCGGTAATATTGAGGAGAGAACTAACCGTTGTATTGTAAGTTACAAAATGTACAAGGTAAAGAAACACACTTTACCTAACTCTTATACCTATCTCTATACTAGACCAAGTTGTACTTAACTATTTCCTATGTGTCGAAATATCCTAAAATCCCCCCTTAAGAACAACTTGGGATAGGATTGAATGATTTACAAATATGACACAATAGGAGAAGGAAGGAGGCACTAGAGCCTATCCCCCCTTAGTGACAACTTCCTGAACTCCAACCATAAATTGAAGTTTAGTGAACTTTGCCTCTGCGAGGGCCTTTGCAAAGATGTCTGCAACTTGATCATCTGTTGAACAATATTGCACTTCAAGAACATGGTCACGAATGAGCTTTCTGATGAAGTGCATGTGCAGTTCAATGTGTTTGCTGCGCTGATGTTGGACTGGATCTTTGCATAGCTGAATAGCACTTTGATTATCACACCAAAGTGTAGTCGGATGCTGCTTCTGAAAGCCAAACTCTAACAGGATCTGACGAAGCCAACAAACACCGCTCACAAACAGATCACAGATCAATACACCAGTATTTTGACGTGGTTAAAACCCTCAAAGAGGGAGACAATCCACGACCTGAGAAATTGCGGCCACTTCAGGCAATTTATTAATAAAAGAATGAAAATTAACATATGCTTCTTCATTGCTGCTTCCAAGGCTTCCATCTTCTTACAGCATTTGGATTCTAAGTGGCCATCTCGATTACAAAAGTTGCAATGTCTATCAGTCTTCTTCCCTTTGTTTTTATTTGTCTTATCATTTTGTTGAAATGATTTTTCATTTTGAGGCTGAAATTGCTTAGGAACCTTGTTTGGTTTAGGACCATTCTTTTTAGGATACAACTTCTTAGGATTCTTTGGATTTGGTTGCTGCTGGGCGGCTAACGCTTTCTTAGAAGAGTTTCCAAGATGAAGAAGACCAAGGTGTAAGAGTTTTTCTTGTTCTCTTATTAAAGAATCACAAAAGGAATCAAAGGAAGGGGACTTGTAGGTTTGTCCTTGAGAAATGAAGGCTTCTATTGTAGAATAGAAGGTGGAAACAAACACAGAATAGGCTAGTCCCAACTTAGTAAGAATGGAGTAGATAAGGCTACTATATTCTTTCTTAACCTTAACACCTTCCAAGAGAAGTCTAAGGGTCTTGAACTTGGACAAAAAATCTTCAATGCAAGAAAAATTATTGGGGTCCAATGTAAGCAATTCATTTTCAAGTTGATGGGCTTTAAGTTCATTTTTAATTCCAAAGACTTTAGTAATTTGTTGCAGTGCTTCATCGGGAGTATCAAGTTCTACAATATGGAATCTAAGATCTGGAGAAATAGACATCCCTATCAACCCACGTGCTTGGTCTTGCCTATTTTCCCATTTAGCTGCCTTATCTTCATCTTTCGATTTGGTCTCTTGGCCTGTGGCTATTATGTAAAGACATGTACTTCTAAGTAAATCCACAATGTAGGACCACCATTGGAAGTAGTTAGTGCTATCAAGAATGACTTGGCATGGAATTTCCATTTTTAACAGAAACTAATGCTGTAGATGCTAAAACTAAGTGTACCGATGGAAAGATCTCGAAAAATTAGGCTGTTTCAAAAAAAAGGTTCTGAAAACGGCTTCCTGGCGAAGAAGTTATGCCTTTTTAGAAAAAAATTGATGAAGTCGCCGACGAAGTGCGGGAATGTGCGGAAATGAAAAAATCCGCCCCCAAAAAATGGAGACTTGAACCCAAGACCTCTACTCTCATAAATTAGCTTTGCACCAAGTGAGCTATACAAAAAGTTTGAGAGAGAGAGAGAGAGGGGGGTGGTTGATGCTTTGGGTAAGGGTTACATGCTTGCTTTGGGAAAGCTCTTTTTCCCTACAAAACAAAAACACAAAACCCAACACGGACATACAAAAAAAAATGAACCTTGCAGCTCAAAGTTAGCTTTAGTAGGAAACTAAATATTTTCCTCAATGTTTCTGATTTTCTGAGATCACACTAAGGCACAGCGGAAAAGAGCATACGCATGAGAAAAATCCTTCCTTTCTGTTTCTGATTTGCCCAGATCGCACAAAGTCGCAGGGCAAAGAGCATACGCAGAAATGAAAGGTACAGATCTAGTAATAAAAAAGGCTAAATAAACCAAAACCGAAATAAACAGAGAGAAAATAACTGTAAACTGCAAATAAACACTGTATACCTCCAGATCTTAAAAATGACACAGCTAGGGCTACCGGAAACCTTTTCACGTGAAACGAAAGGAGTTCCTCACTGGAATAGATGCTCCCAACACAACAGAGCAGTCCTCTCAGCACGAAAGCAGTCAGAAACAATAGATCTAGGAAACAACAGTTGGATGCAGTTCTACCAGCTTCAGATTTGGATCACCAACGGACGCGGCCCTCAAATAGCTCTAATACCATGTAGGAATTTACAGGGTAAGTTCCTCAGTGTCAGGCCAGGGTAACTCCTCATTTGAACGAGAGAAAACTCTGATTGATATTTTATTCATTACCTAGCACTTTATTTATACAAATACAAAACGGATCAGTTCATCTTCTAGATGACTGTCCGGCTTCACCTCATTCGTTTCGGATTAGGTGTCAACATTCCCCCCCTTAATCTGAAGGGATGTTGGTGAGTCCAAGCATCATTCTGAATCTTTCAAGCTTTTCTCTTCCAAGCGCTTTGGTGAAGATGTCTGCAATTTGCTTGTTTGTGGAACAATGACAGAGATGGATTGTTTTGGCCTCAACATGATGTCGGATCAGATGATATTTAGTATTGATGTGCTTAGTACGATCATGGAACTTTGGGTTCTTGTCCAATTTTATTGCAGATGTGTTATCAATCATGACTGGAGTTGATTGTATTTGTTTTACCTGCAAATCTTCAAGAATTTTCCTGAGCCACACAATTTCTTTCGTTGCTTCAGCTGCTGCCACATATTCTGCTTCTGTTGTGGAATCTGCTGGTACTGATTGTTTGCGTGATCTCCAGGAGACAGCTCCCGATCCAAGACTCATAGCATATCCTGAAGTAGATACCCCAGTTTCTTTGTCTCCATCGAAGTCTGAATCAGAGTATCCAATCAAGTTGAAGTCGTCCACCTGTGTATACTTGATTCCAAGGTCTTGAGTTCCCTTCAAGTACCTTAGACCTCTTTTTGCAGTAGACCAATGTCCCTCACAAGGCCTTTGCATAAACCTGGAGAGGATTCCAACAGCAAATGAAATGTCTGGTCTGGTAGTAGTGAGGTAGATGAGACTTCCTACAAGCTGTCTATACTTTGTTGCATCCTCAAATTCCTTTCCTTCAGTAGATGTGAGCTTCAAGTTTTGTTCCATTGTAGTAGAAAGGGGATTGCACTCTGTCATGCCAAATCTGTATAACAAATCTCCAATGTATTTCTTTTGAGAAAGAAATATGGACTTTGGATGTTGGGTTACTTCAATGCCAAGATAGTAATGAACATAGCCCAAATCAGTCATTTCAAAAAATTTTCCTAATTCTTTCTTTATGGATGCAATATAGCTTTCATTGTTCCCTGTCATTAAAAGATCATCTACATATACCACAAGATATACAATTGTTTTGCCAACTTTCTTGACAAATAAAGTTGCATCATCAAGATCAAAATGATTGAAGTTGAGTTTCAGAAGATGCTCAGTTAGTTTTTCATACTAGGCTCGTGGTGCTTGTTTGAGGCCATACAAGGACTTCACAAGTTTGCATACTTTGTGTTCATGTCCTTTCACAGCAAATCCTTCAGGCTGGGACATAAAAACATTCTCTTTTAGATCTCCATTCAAGAATGCAGTTTTTACATCCATTTGATGGACTTTCCAACCGTTCTGAGCAGCTAGTGCAAAGAGTGTCCGGATGGTGGCCCATTTTGCTGTGGGAGCAAAAGTTTCCTCATAATCAACCCCTTCCTTCTGTGCAAAACCTTTTGCCACAAGCCTAGCTTTGTGCTTGTCAAGTGAGCCATCAGCTTTGTACTCGTTCTTGTAGACCCACTTGCAGCCAATTGGTTTGGTTCCAAATGGAGGATCAACCAGCTTCCAAGTGCCATTCATTATGAGGGCATCATACGCCTTCTGCATCGCTTCTTTCCATTCATCATGAGAAGTAGCTTCTTTGAAGGAAGTTGGTTCAAAATCTGTAGACAAGTTCAATTCACAATCATAAGTAACATCCATATCAACAGGTGAATTAGAATTATCTACATCACCTCCATCTTGTCGGTTTGAATTTCTGGTTCCTGTTTTTCCAATTTCATCAGGATGAACACTTTCAAGTGTCTTTGTCAGCCATTTTGGGGGACCTTTCTGAGATTGTCCAGGCTGTTCTGTTGATTGAGTTGGGTCTGAATCAAGATTGAGTCTCCCAATTCTATCAATTACATCACTTAAAGCATCATCCGTTGTTGGAGTGTCATGCGGGGGAGATTGTTCTTTAGAAGAAGATTCCACATGTTGATCTAGTATAGGAATCCCCCCTTCAAGATGTGGAATCTGATTATCAAACTCTTGAAATGATTTCGGTTTTGTGAATCTATCCAAGCGATCAAGTTGCCGCTCAACAACACTGTCAGATTTGGATGATTCAAGAAAAATGACATCTCTAGATAAAAAAAACTTTTTATTTACTTCATCATAAAGGCGGTATGATTTAGATGTGTTTGAATACCCCAGGAAGATACACTTACGACTTCTAGCACCAAGTTTGTTTCTATGTACCTTTGGTATTAAAGCATAACAGGTGGAACCAAATATCCTGAGATGTTTTACTGAAGGAACATGTCCATAGCACAATTCATAAGGAGTCTTGTTTCTTATAGTAATAGATGGACATCTATTCTTTATATATGCAGCACATAGAACAGCATCAGCCCAAAACATTGTCTTTACATTTTTGAAGAAAAGCATGGATCGTACCATATTCAAAATTGTTCTGTTCATTCTTTCAGCTACACCATTCTGTTGAGGATTATAAGGCACAGTTGTTTGATGTTTAATCCCATGTTGGCGAAGATAGTGTTCAAATTCATTTGATGTATATTCTTTTCCATTATCAGTGCGAATAGACCCAATATGAGATTGTGCATCATTTTCAATCCACTTATGAAAATTCTTGAATGTTTGAAAAGCATCAGATTTGTTCTTCAATAAGTAAACCCAACACATTCTGGTGTAATCATCAATAAATGTCATGATATATTTATTTCCATTTGCAGAAGGAACAGGCATTGGACCACATAAATCTGAATGAATAAGTTCAAGCTTCCTATGTGCTCTTGAATGTGAATCATGAAAAGACTGTTTGCTATGCTTTCCTAGAATGCAAGCATCACATTGTTTATGTGTTCTAGGAATTGTAGGCAAACCAGCAACACCATTTTTTTTCAACAAGCGGAGACTATCATAGTTTAAATGTCCAAATCTAGCATGCCATAATAAACTTGATGGAAGTGCACCTTCTTCATGATGAGAAATATATGAGAAATGTTGTGCATGAGCAGAGGTTCCTTGCAGTTTAAGGAGTCTTTCTTCTTCTATACCCCTCATGACAAGTGAGTGGTCAGATGCCTTTCTTACCTCAAGCTTGCCATCAAAGATGTGAATGGAGTGACCTTGCTGGCGGATGTGGACCAGGGACAGCAAGTTTCTCTTCAGCTGTGGGAGATATAGAACATGATCCAGAAGAAAGTCTGGAAGACCAGGCAGTTTAAGCCTGATTGTGCCAAGCCCTGATGGCTTGATTTTTGACTGATCTGCAAAGTATACTGCTCCATCAACATTGTCAGTGAAATCTTCAAAGAAATCTTTCCTATGAGTCATATGACAGGTTGCTCCTGAATCAAGCAACCAGTCATTTTTCGAAGAAGTAAGTGAAGCATTAAATAGATCTTCATTTACTCCAATGTTACATTTTGCCTCAATATAGTGAGCGGATTCAGGTGCTTTACCTTTGTCTGTGTCATCAGTTTTACCTTTCTGCTAATTTCTTCTCTGCTCAACTTTGTCCCATGGTAGCTTGCATGTAGAAGGATCATGTGATCCATTTCGTTTCCAGCGAATGCAATGCAGATCTGCCTTTTCTGCTTGAGGATGTCTGCCCCCCCTGCCTCTGAAGTATCTTCCTCTTCCTCTTCGTCCACCTCTTCCTCTTGTAGAATCTTGGGCAGGACGTTTTTCTTTATGAGCAAGGCAAACAATCTCTTCAGAAGATTCAGGGACTGTTTTCTTTCCAAAGGCTTTCTCTCTTTCAGCAAACTTTTTCACAAGAGTGTCAAAGGTTATATCTTTAAGATTTCCATTTGCTTGTAAAGACTCAAGATAGTTAGAGTAGGTAGGATAGAGTGCTTTGAGAAAGGCAATAAGAGAGATATCCAGCTCAACCTTAGTGGATTTAATATCATGCACTATAGACTTTATTTCAGAAGCAAGAGTAAGAGGATCATTATTTTTCAGTTCAAGGGTGAAGAGTTTAATCATGAGCTGAACAACTTCAAGTGCAGAATGCGTATCATAGAGTTCTTTCAGCTTTTGTAAAGCTTCAAAGGCAGTGGAATAGGATGAAATATGATGACTTACTTCCTCATTTACAGATGCTGTGATCAATGCAAAGGCCTTGCTGTTCTTGTTTTCCCAAATGGCGAGTTCTTTGTCTGATGTGGGCTGCACTGGGTCTCTGTCTTCTTCTCCGACACACACTCCTTTCCACAGTTCATTGTAAATAAGGGTGTGTTTTACCATCCGGGACCATTCAGAATAGTTCTCCTTGCCAGTGAGAACTATTCCGACCATAGAAATGATTGAATGGATTCTGTAAAAAAACATCTCTGCCAAAAACACTTCTGTTGAGAGAGAAAAAAAATCCTTATATGATAGCCTTATGCATTTTATTTTTCTTCTAACATTCCAACAGTATATATATATCACTACTCACATATATATCATTGTTGAACAAAACAAGTGCGCTTAAATATATATCACTGCTCACATATATCACTGTTCAAAAATCAAAGGGCGCTTAAATATATCTCACTGCTCACATATATCACTGTTCAAAAAACAAAGGGCGCTCAAATACTGCTCACATATATCACTGTTCAAAAATCAAAGGGCGCTTAAATATATCTCACTGCTCACATATATCACTGTTCAAAAACAAAGGGCACTCAAATACATATAACTGCTCACATATATATCATATATATATCACATGAAAACGTTGTGGTATCCTGGAGGGGCTTCACGCCATGGTAGCCGCTGCCCATATCGATTTCTGGAGGGGCTTCACGCCATGGTAGGCGCTGCTGGATGACGGCTAGCACAAAAAACTGTTATTCAAACAAGCCTCAAAACATACCACTGGATTGCTGGACGCTGGATTAATGAACGCAGTTCTTTATAATAGAAAACGATACCTCTGTTCTTACCAAGATACCACTGTTCTTAATAAAAAACGCAGTCACAATTTAAGACAGTCTTAGGAGGATCAATAACAGACCATATCAATCATCGTATTGAAATGAAATCATGGTGAAAAGAAATGTATCAACGCTTCCATACATCAATACAACGTATTCTATAATACATCAATGCAGTCGCAGTAATAAAAACGCAGTCTTCATAAACTGTTCCGCTGCTATCTCAACGCTAGTTACAAACAAATGGAGCAGCCAATACCATGGAGCAACTTACAACCAAACGTAGCCAATACCACAGTTCTTTACAGTCTTCAAACGCAGTTCTTTATAACCTTCAAACACAGTTCTTTATAAAAAACGATAGTATTCAAACCAAGCCAATACCACAGTTCTTTACAGTCATAACAAACGCAGACTCAGTCAAAGTATATACCCACAGCTCTTTAAAAACGCAGTCTCAGTCTTCAGAAGAGCAATGACGCAGCGAAATTACACAGTCATATCAAATGCAGACACCAGCGATTACCTGGAAACGCATACCATTTTGTTTGAATGGAATGAGGTAGGTTTGAGCAGAAACGCATCAACGTACAGTTCCACGGACAGAGGGCGCAGTCTTCATGTCAGAACAGAGGGCGCAGTCTCATGAGAGGGCAGTGTCAGTCTCAGAGGCGTTCAGGACAGAACAGACCAGGAGTTACAACTAATTTGGGACCTGTGCTCTGATACCATGTCAGGCCAGGGTAACTCCTCATTTGAACGAGAGAAAACTCTGATTGATATTTTATTCATTACCTAACACTTTATTTATACAAATACAAAACGGATTAGTTCATCTTCTTCGGATTAGGTGTCAACACTCAGACAGAACATCAAAGGACACCACTCACAAATAGATCACATATCAATACACCAGTATTTTGACGTGGTTAAAACCCTCAAAGAGGGAAACAGTCCACGGCCTGAGCCAACACGGCCACTTCAGGCAATTTATTAATAAAAGAATGAAAATTTACATATGCTTCTCTCATAGACAGATTACCCTACAAATGACCCTCCATGCTCTTTAAATAGAGATCATGGACCAATCGGGTGCTAAGCCACGAATCAAGTGTCGGTAATACTGAGGAGAGAATGAACCGTTGGATCACTACATATCGTGACCGTCAGATTGTAAGTTACAAAATGTACAAGGTAAAGAAACACACTTTACCTAACTCTTATACCTAACTCTATACTAGACCAAGTTGTACTTAACTATTTCCTATGTGTCGGAATATCCTAACACTTCGAAATGAATCTCCTACGAAAATTTATTTTGCCAAAAAATGATTTTAATTCTTTAATGTTTCTAGAATGAGTGATTGTCAATATTGCCTCTATTCTAGCAGGATCTATTCTAATTCCGTCTTTAAATATTATATTTCCCAAGATTTTACCTTCTTCTAGAACAAAGAGTGTCTTTTTGGGATTTAAGGAAATACCAATTTTTTTGCATTTAATAAAAACTCTTCTCAGGTGATCTAGATGTTCATTATCAGACTTGGAAAACAATGTGATGTCGTCTTGGTAAACAACTAGGAAGTCATGGATTTCTTTAGCAAAAGCTATATCCAACACTCTTTGAAATGTTTCTCCTACATTTGTTAATCCAAAAGGTAATTTCAAATACATGAAAGTACCCCAAGGAGTAGTAAATGTAGTTTTTGCCTAGTCCTCTGGTAGAACTAAGATTTGGTTGTATCTAGAAAATCCATCAAGCAATGAAATTTTGGATGAACCTACTACCCTCTGAAGAATATGGTCCATTTTTGCGATAGGATAGTTATCTTTCAATGAGACTTTGTTCAAATTTCTGAAATCAATGCAGAGTCGGATTTCTCCCGTTTTCTTCCTAGTAGTGACTAAGTTCGACATCCAATCTAAATTTCTAATGGGAGCTATGATTTGAGAATCATATATCCTTTTGACTTCCTTTTCAATTGATGGCATAATAACTTGATTAATTCTCCTAAGTTTCTGTTTAAAAGGTTTATGATCTTCTTTGATAGGTATCTTGTGTTGAATTATGTTGGTGTCGTTAGACTTTAGGTCTTCATAACTCCAGGAAAAGACATCTTAAAACTCTTTGAATAGAATTATATATTTAACCTTTTCATCTGGAGGCAAGGCTTTTGATATTTTTATGAACTTAGGTCTTTCTTCCGTTCGTATGTTACATTCTTCTATATCTGGTCTTAAAGGCTCCATTTTTGGTTTCCTAGCTACATCATTTGAATGAAACAAATCTTCTAAGGGGGAAAATCCCTTAGGCAAAAAATTACTTGTAAGGTTTAGAATTTTAGGATAATCATTCATTATCTCTTTTATTTCTACATTTTCTAAGTTATCTATTTCTACTTTAGTGAAATTAGTGGGTTTACATATATCTAAAATATTTACATCTATGTTATTTTCTACTGTACAATCTGTATCTATATTACAATTCTAAAACTCACCTTCAACATTCATGAAATCATAAATTTGAGAATCCTGTGAGAAAATCTGCCAATATTTCAAATTTTTAGGTATAACAGGCCTATGTCTCACTTATGTAGTGTAGTGGTGGTTGGGCTGAAAAAGAAATTTGCGGGTACTAGAAAAAGTGGCCAAACTGTGGGCTTGCATATTCTATTTCCTAGAAATGGCAGCAAAGTCTGTTTCTACAAGGTACTTGATCAAATCTAGGAAAGTCTCTCTATATTGGCTTAGTCTGGGATTAGTTACAGAGTATTCACCTTTGACTTGTTTGATAATCAATTCTGAGTCTCCCATTATAGAAACTCTCTTGGCTCCAAGTTTTCTAACCATTTTGTAGTCCTAATATTAGAGCCTTCTCTGCCATGTTATTTGTGCATTTAAAGTTTAATCTAAATGCATGACCCTCAAAATGATTGTTTTCCATGTTGTGAATCCACACTCCTACACTTGCTCCCAATCTATTCACAGATCCATCAAAATCCTATAGGGACTCATGAAAAATGTTTTCACTGTCAATTGTTTTGTATTTTTGTTCTACAACTATGATTTCCATTTTGTCATGGTCTGAATTGTACAAGATGAAAGACTCGATATTAGAATGCATGGAGTATATAGGGAAATTGCATGGTTTTTCAGCACTACTCACCATGTATTTCATCAAGGTCTCTCTATAAAGTTTTCTTTGTTAACCAAAAATAGAGATGGTGGCATATATCATATCTAATTGTAAAGATCCCTGCAGTTTTGCTCCCCGTGAGTGAGATAACAACATTCCATATTTAGGTGGGATGTCAGCAACTACTATCTCCATCGCAATACTCTTTGTTGGGCACAGAACTAGAGTTATGCACAAATCCTTGATCAGGCTGAGGCATTTAACTTGGCTAGAATCAAAGGAAAATAGGTCATTATAGGGTCTGGTGATATCTAAATTTAGTCTCTCCATGATTTCCTTTGGCATTAAGTTATGGGATTCCCCTGAGTCTAGCATAGCATTATGTAATATTTTGTCATGAATTTTCAAAATAATGTTGAAAGGAGGGATACCCCCCTGCTTGATAGGTGCCATTCACTTCAAGGCCAAACAATAACTCAGGTTGATCATTATTCAAATTCAAAACATCCTCCCCTTCACCTATATTCAATGTTTGACTGATTTGTGATCTACATGATTCATTTTTCACTAGCTAAGTCAAACAGACTGATATTTTCAATTTTTCTATCTCAGTTTTAATGTTGAAAGGAAATTGAGTTTTGCTTGATTGGATGAGATCTTCCTTAGAGAATGTGGTCTATGTGTTTTTATCTTATTTTTCTATATTAGGCACCTCAGTCTATGTTTCAGCAGTTTGGTTTTTAATTCTCTTATTTGGAATGCTTTGAGTAACAATTTTAGTTTGAGTTTTAGATGAAGTTATATCTACAATTTTTGGGCTAGAAGTATCCCGAGTACCCCTAGGGAGGATTTGCAGGACTTTGGTTACAATAGATTCTGTTATCTTTTTAGTTTGGGTCTGGATTGATCTCTTAGTGGGAGTTTCAATGTTCTTTTTACTTCTCAGACTATACTCTTTGTGAACCTCATATATGGAAATTTCATAGCCCTGTTTAAAGTCAAAGGACTCTCCAGATTCTAATTACAATTGTTGTAGCATGTACAATTCTTGTTCCTCCTGAGTAAGAAAATCAACAACTTCATTTCTGATTCCTAATAAGTTTATGTGGGTGCCATCCTCTCCTTGATGGTTTTGTGAACCCTCAACATAGTTTTCCATTTTGGTATTGCATTCTTTCCAATGTTAGGATTCTTCGTGAGGTTGGGGTTTCTTATTGGGGGTGGCTATTAATTCTCCCACTGAGTTTTTCTTTCCATGTTTTCTAATATGTCCATTATTCTTTCTACACTCTTTGCTAAACTATCTATTTAAACATCATAAGTGGAAGTTTCCTCTTTATTGACAACTCTCTTTTCATTTCTCATTCTAGCTTTCTTAGCTAATAGATTGGCTTCTACACTGGAAACATTACTTTGCATTTGTTCGAATGTTCTAGGGTTTCTTTCTCTTAATTGGTACGACATATGTGTTTCAAAACCATCAGGGAATCTGATTAATGCTATGTCAGGTGGAGGATTAATATTAACAAGGATTGCATTGTAGATGCTATTGAACCTAGTACAATAATCCTGAACTAACTCATTAGGAGCTCTTCTAATGTTATCATATTCAGAAAGTATTTGCAGAGGGTTTTTCTTTCTCCCCCATCTATTAATAAAAAATCTATGAAAAACAGTGAAGTCTGCAGTATGACTTGCAGGTAAAGATTTCAACCATTTCTTAACATCCCTAGTTAATGTTTGGGCAAACAACTTCATTTCGACATCAGACTCATCAATCTCATGCAACTCAAAATAGTCAGTGAGTTTGTTCACATGTTGTTGGAAAGTATACTGACTAGCACCAGCAAACAAAAATATTTTGCTGTGATAATCTTGGGGCATGTCATGGATTTTTGTTGGTAAAACCAAAGGTTCATACCTGTCTGCCATGGCTAAGATTCTAGCTTGACTAGGGGTAAAGTGTTGGTACTTGAGGAATCGCTTGAAATAGATGGAGATGAACTAGATGAGGATGAGGAGTTTGGTTGGATAGGAAGTTGATGAATGACTAGTTTAGGGGAATGGACTGTGGTGGATATAATTGGTGAGGTGGTAGTAGATGAAGGTGTAATTATAGTATTTGAAGATTAAGTAGAAATTTCAGACTCATCAGCAGTGAGGGCAGCTAATTCAACTGATTGGTAAAGGTAAGCATCATCTATATGGCTTATCAATGTGGAGGTTAAAGCTTCTAACTTGTCAAAAGTATCCAACACAAGTCTATCTAAATTTGGATATATAACACCTTTTTTGACTTAATGAATTGAATAAAATTACGGTCTAATACAGTTTCATGAACTGCATTCTCTGATTTAGTTCTAAACAATGAGAGCTCAATGACAAATGAAATGGAATTTCCTCTAAAGTTGATAATTCCTTGGGGAGAGAATTTGGTTTAAGTAACTATCTACTACTTGCTTGAGTTTCTACCCAGTTTGGTTTTCTTAAAATCCTGTCAGGGTCGTCAACTATGGTAGTAGGGAATGGATCTGGATTTGACCTGGTATAGTGAGTCTTCTTGGGAGCCAAAATTTTAACTTTCTAATTGTTTTTACGAAACTTTTTAACAACACTCTAAAATGGCCTTAAGGGGCACAAGATGGAATTTAAGGTTTCCTTAAAGCTTTATTACACTGATGATCGAGTCCCCAGTATGGTCGCCAATATGTTATCACTCCAATATTTCTCTAGAGTTCTTGAGAAAGAAATTATTAGAGGTAACCACAAACCAAATTTGGAGATTATAATCTAGCCTTCCTAATTCTCATAGAGGGCTCTCTCTTTATGATTTAACGTTGTTTAGTTATTTTATTTTAGGCTAGTTATGATTGTATTTGGGTTTTTATTTGGATTTGGTGGTGGGATCAGTTACTTAGATGAACAGAGGGGTGTCATTTACCATTGGGCTATGGGGTCAAATGTCAGGAAAACAAGACTGGATCAAGTTCTAAAAATAGTGTCTATAGGGCAAGATAGCAGAGTTACTTTAGATCTCAAGGTTGGATGGTGAACTAGTTTTCAATCGGATCCAAAAAGAAATTAAGCGTTCCTTAGGCCGGATTATGAAGAAAGTGAAATAGGTCAACATATATGGCAGAGAAATTAAGTATTCTCAGATCCAGATATTAGAAGAAAACATGTAAATGATCAACTATTCAAAATAGAGTGTACTTAAACAAATTCTGAGATAAACTTCCAATTAATTCATTCAACTTTAGATAACATATAAGTTTGTGAAAAAAAAAAGAATTTGACAAAGAAAATACTTCATTGTGATATCTCAACACATGAATCTTGTAATGAAATCTCTTTATCACTTGGTCTAGTCTGCTGACTTGAAAAATTGGTACAATAACCCTTAGGTTTATGATGAAAATAACTTTACAAATGTATAGCAATCCACCCTCAATACTTTGAATTATGAAGTATTTATACAAAAATAATTTACAAAATATTTCAAACTATCTTGGGAACTAATCTAGGATAAAGAAATATCTTTGTGCAAGAAGATAGAGATAGCTATTGGACTGCTATTTGTTGTCCCTGTTTATTAGGTTGTGTTGTCTTTAATCTTTGATATTTTGACTTTTAATCTCTACTTTGTTGTTTGGTCTTCACACTGGATATTCTATTCACTCTCACCTTTCAACTCATACACTTTCATTTGGGTGGCCTTTCATTTATCCTTTTACTTTGCTTTTCAATTTTACACTAGGTTTTTACATTTTGAATGTGTATTTCTACAGTAAATAATTTAATTTCTCCCATGTTTAGTAGCTTGTAATTGGATATTTATCATCTTCTTGAAAATCTCATTTTCCTCTGTGTACTTGGTAAAAGTAGGCTTATTCACAAAAATGTGTTTTACCTCATGCTGGAGGTAAAACAAGTTCTCAAAAGTTTTGTATAGGAACTTTCCAGTTGAAATTCCTTTCATAGATGAAGTGTTCACTTGATCCTTGGCCACTTCTCTGATTTTTCTGTTGTAGTCCTCCTGTGTCATTAACTTTTCATTTATAACTGAGGGATTGGGCAGATGCTTTTGCCTCAAAACTTAAAACTTAACCATGAATCTGTGTATAGCCAGTTGCATGGTTTGGCACTTATCTTCAAGATTTAACATTAAATTCCTCTTGTTGAGGACCCTTTTCACTTCCAGTATTGTACCTGTTTTGTCAAGTATCCCTATTTCCTATAATTCATACTTATTTTTGTAGTTGAGGAAGTGAATGATTATTGTAGCTTCCTCTAGCATGTCTCCCAGTTCTTCTTTTACTCTTTGTATGGCTTATGTATCCTATTTTATTAAGTCAATATGCTAAAAAATTACTTGGATGGATGACCAAATATCATTGACAGAGTCAATGATATTGGCCCACAATTGTTCCTTAGCCTGTCCAAGGGGTTCCTTCAAAGTTAATTCCTTCTCCAAGTTTTGTATTCTTTCTTTCATCCTGGTGGCTTTCTGCACTTATTCCTTGTGCATATTTTGAGCAAGCTTGTGGTCAGTCTCTAGACTGGTCACCTTTTCCTTGAGCTTGTTCATTTCAGTGGTATGAATAGACATGTCTTCCATTGCATTGACCAATTTGCTTGCCTCATCACTTGTTGACCCTGTTGGTGTTGACCCTGTTGCTGATGTAGACGTTGTAGAAGCTGGCAGTGTTGTAGCCATTAGAGAAGTAGGAGCTAATGATGTTGCCAAAGTGGAAGGCACTGCAGTAGTAACTGTTGGGATAATAGTGGCAGGGGCAGTCTCCAGACTAGCTTGTTTTACCTGTATCAGGCTATCTAACTCCTTTTCTATTTCCTCAACTTATCATTCAATTGTAACACCAGTTCTGTCATCTCCTCCTACTTTTTTTGGCTCTCCAGGACCTCTTTTTTCTATGAGTGTTCTAAATGAGGTAGCTTTAGTTGTTTCTTGGGAGCTGCTATATCCTCATTCTTCTTCTTGATCAACTTTTCAACAGCTTTCATGTCATTTGGATCATGACCCAGCTCAATTACCAAGTCCTCTAATGACTTGATCCTATTTTCTTTGGCCTGTGAGGAGGCCTTTTGCAATTTGTATTGGGTTGTAACATTGTCTTACGAACCTTGCAGCTTGTGTGAAGCCATGGCCTTTCCTGTCAGGGTGGAGTGGATCATCACTCAAGCATGTTTATAAAATTCTATCTGGTCAATGGGATGAACATCCTTGGCCAACACTTTAAAATTAGTTTTTCTATAGTCAGCAGATGATTTTGGCTGCTGAACAGTAGGTTGCATAAAGGACACCTGCATTCTCCCTGCTTTGATGTCAAAAGCCGACATCAAGCTGCTCTGATTAGCTAGTGTGTGCTTGAAGTATTGGGCATATGTTTCATCCTTCAACTTCTCATTTCTCACCTTGATCTCCTCGTACCTTTCCATGTCTGCTCGCCTACTAAAATAAGAAACCTTAACACTAAGTTGTCTCTCAATTAGTTGAGTGTTAGATGTTGATGGCTACTGTGTTTCTCCTAAAGCAGCTGTGGCTTTTCTTATTCCCACCATTGTTTTAGTGTCAGTGATTTCCACTGGTTCAATGGTTTCCTCCTATTCAGTCACGAAATTCATCTTGGGCCTTTTTCTGAGCTCAAAATGCTCATTTGTGGTCTCGATAGCAGAAATGAAACCCTCCTCCTTGTTTCTCTTTGGATTTCTCTCCTCATTTGTTGGGGTTTGTAAGGCAGGAGAAATATTCATCGGTTCCCCTAGTTTTGGAACCTGCAGGAAAAAACTTTGATCAATTTGTTTCTCAACATCAATGAGTGTATTTTCTACATCCACTACTATGCTATCGATGTCAATTAATGTGTTTTCCAACCATTCTAATTGGTTGGAAAACCTCTCTATATCAAGTCTACGATGGTGGATGGAAGGTCCCAATTTGACCTTGATTCTGAAATTGTTTATGACCCCATGAGGGCCATACTACCACATAATTATGTTCCTAAATTCCATTTGCTGCAACATCTTGTCAACCTCTCTTCTAGCCTCTCTGATATTACAAATGAAGGGGCCCATTTTGTTTTTCATTTTACATTGGGTTTTCTTCCTAGATGCTAAGAAGTTGACTTCATCTGAATTGATGATCTGCCTAAAATATTCCAGTGCAAATATCCTTAAAGGGAGGTGTTTGGTAAATTTATAAGGGATAAGTTGGCATCCATAAACTCTAATTTATGTGTGGTTCTGGTACAGATACTAGTCTCCCACCTTGCTGTTCTTGGCCAACTGTAACACCCTTTTTATTTCTTCGTTGATTCTAGGCTGAGGGCTATAGGTTAGCATGTTCATGACTAGATGAAAAAATGAATGGATAAAGTCCTTATAGGTGAATGCAGTGGAGTATTTTTGGATCAAGGGTGTCCAATAAATAACTGACCTTGGATTCCCTTTGGTATCGAACTTCTGGATGCTGACAGGGAATTTTTCTGATTGATAATATAGAAACATATGAAATAACAAAGAGGAGTACTTGAAGATTCTCTCAGTTGGTAGTCTGGTGAACTCTTCATGCATCCTGTCTGCAATGAACTTAGCATAGTTGTACTGATAACAGGAGACTTTCCTGGGCTGAAGATGGAAAGAAAGGCCAGGATAACCTCATCCACATGCTCATCTGAGGTATATCCTAGGATGAAAGAGAGCACGATAATTATGTATCTGCCTCTCTCTAAAAAAATCATGGCATCATAAAGAGGACTATCTGTGGGAGTATGGCAGTCCTCTATGGTGAAAGTATGGAATATTTGGCCTATTTTAGCCAGGTCTATTTTGAAATATAGGTCTCACAAGTCACCAATAGATAATGGGATTTCATTAGGGCATGGTTGTACTAGAAACATTTGGTTAATAAACTCTGCGGTGATGGTAAATAACAACTGCTAGTTTGGAGCAACAATAGTTGTTTGACTAGGAATATAGCAAGCATGACAGAAATGGATGATATCTGGGAAAGGGTGCACTTCTGGAAACAAATATTTGGGTAAATTAGATTCCCAAAGGTGGATGTCATCATTCTAGTTTAGGAATTTGTCCTTACTCTAGCAGTGGAGCTTTAGAAGGTAAGTTGGTGAAGTAGTATCTTTTATTTTAAAATATCTATCTACTAATGCTAGGTGGTCAATGGCCAGGTGAGGGGTTGGCAAAGGTCTTATGTCCAGCGAGGTCAGGGAAGCAATATTTAGGAGTAGAGTTATGAATTAGGCTTCTAGTGGCTATAGAAGTAAGGTTTGGAAGCCATAGAACAATGGGTTGGTAGTTACAGTCTATAAATGAAGGGTTTGGGGTATACAAGTAAGTTACTCTTCAATTTAGGAAAATATATTAATTAATTTGAATTAATTAATCTTTCAATTGGATTGTATTCTTTCAATTTAAAGGTTCGTTATGTTTTTCCCAAGAATACCTGGAACTTGGTGGTATGGCTTGCAAACTGAGTCCAATGGTGTATATAGAGGGTTCAATGGCTTCAGCTATGAACTGGCTACTTAAATTGGGTGTTCAGAGCTTTTTCAGGTGACAGACGGTGGTAAATTTTTGTCGCAGAGGTTGAAGGTGTCACAAAATGGCTTGAGCAATAGTTACTGTGAACAAGAGTTGAAAGAGTGAATTGGGGCTTTTTGGACCTTTTAACGGGTAACTGATGCCAGCCTAAGCTGACAATACCCGCATTATGCAAATAAAATTGCATGTCACTAGTCCCAAGCCTTAATCACCTGATCCATGGTGAAAACCTTCACGAATTAAGGTTTAGTGTTCTTAATTAAGTTTTATGTGGAAATGTTATATTTGACTATACATAGTCTTCCCCCTTCATTAACCTTTCCATCAGGAATGTTTAACTCCACCTTCATTAAACTTTGATTAATCAATAACCCTTATTACTTAACCCTCTAGTTAATTCTTAACATACACTCATTAAATCATCCCATGGTTAGACTTTGGTTTAAAACCGATTGAACCTTTTAATTCCTTTAACCCACTTTATTTCTATTATAACCCTCATATAATATAAATACACATAAACACACGTAAACCTTACCTTTTCATTGTTCCTCAGCCTTTGCACATTTACCGATGTTTACCTTTATCAGGTTCACTCTCCACCATTGATTTCACTCCATTAGATCAACGACTGTTGTGCAATCTCCATTCATCCTCTGAAACTCAAATACATTTAACCTTGCTATATAAACTTCTCGGGTCCGCTCCTTCCCAAGTATTATGGGCTTCAACCTCCACCGTAGATCTTGCACTATGATTCAATGGTTGAAGTCTTCCCCAATCAACATAACTACTCGATGATCCTATGCCATAGATCAAAACCCATTTGATCCAATGTTCCACAATCATATCGGGGAGCTACTTGCATGAGGATTACCCACCCGATAAAGTGGTTTCCTTTCTCCTCTGACTTGTTACGTGTCAACTGCTTAATGGAATCACGTGACTCCCTCCTATTACCACTTACCACTTTTTCTTTGTCCAATAACCCACTCTCACTTATAAACTCGCCTTTTTTCTTTGATTAATTCATGAGCTTATTAGCACCCAATGACCATAGATCTTATATCTTCGACGGTTGCGACAACTCCTCCAGATTCCTCTTCCACTAACGCTTAAGTTAATCTCCACCATTCATTTCTTTCACTTAGTGCTGCACGACTTAATCTTGATGGCCCATCTCAATAAACCTCGTTCATTGATCTCCAAGTTCCAATGGCTCCTATGCTTCGATACCTCACTTCTTCGTTCTTCCCTTTACTTCATTTTTACGTCATTTATTAGTGTTTCTGTCGTTTTGGGTTTCTTCCAAGTTTCTAGTTTTTCATTATTTCTGCACACAACTTCCTCTTGAGCTTAACTCCACTCATGCCTTTCTGCTTCGTTCACCTTCACTATAACATTAAAGGATTCCTCCTATATTGTCAATGTGTGTAAATCCCGTAACACCTTTTTGTTACTCTTCTCTATATTTCACCTCTAATTCTGCACCTGCAATCTATGTTATGTAGAATAACTCAAGATTATACATGATCTATATCTCAATTACTCAATACACACACATGAACTCAAAATCGAGTCATTTGTATTAATAAATAGATATTTAGATAAGAGTCTCCCTCTCTCTCTCTGGCCTGATATTCTAATCAGTGGCCTCTATTCTCCTACCTACCTGTAGGCTTACAATCAAACCTCTAACTCACACCTCTAACTACTAACTTGACTAACTATCTAACTTGACTTGACTATCTCTTTCTTTGCCTTTTTGGCTTACGTTTATAAAAAAGGATTCTATAACCAATTCCTGGTTTAGATCCATAACCTTCTCAAAAAAATCCTAAAATCTCTTCCTTATCTCTAAGGATCCTCTTTAATCCACAAAATCATGAACTAACTCCTAATCTAAGTTTTACAATTAATTGTCAAATATCTCAACTATCCTAAATCTCTCATGTTCTCCAACATTCAAGAACATTTACAAATATTCCTCACAATACTTAATTAAATCCCCATTCTAGCTTCTTTCATTAAAATCACTCAAAACCTTAATAATTACATTAATTCAACACTTCGGAAACCAAATTTCTTAAAACACAAGACCTCCCCTATGTCTACTAAAATACAATGTTTCTTCTGAGCTGAATGCTCCTGCATCAGTAATGGTTACATTTTGGCGCGGAAACTACAAATGAATAGTGGGTGGTTTTTGGTTTGGGTGGGGAGGTGGTTTTGTAGGCCATCACACCGCTTTTGGAGGGTAGGCATTATTTTTGTGAGCACACGATCTAGCCTGGGGCCGCTATGTAGCATAACAGTTCCCAGGAAAAACCGCGAATCTCGTGTGCTATTGGGCTACTATCTGTCAGACAGTGAATGTGCGCGATATGGATGCGCACCGTCGGATCTATGGGTAGGAGATTATATGGTAGTCACATAGTTAAATTGCATGAAGGGAATCAAGAAAAGTATTTGTGGGGCCCAGGGTTAGTTAAAAATAATTGTAATTAATTAGTAAATGAGGTAGGGATTAGATATAAGCAGCGGGTTTAATAAAGTGGGATCAGGGGTTATTGTGGCGGGGTTTTTTAATCACATCGAGGGTTGGTGCGTTAGAAGGGTTTGGCAGGGAAATATGATTGGGGAGATAATTAAATAATGCGAGGGGATTAAAACTTAGGATAAGTGGGTTTTATGGGTTTTGAAGTTAAATAGGGAAATTAATAATGGGGAAGTTAATTTTTGCAATAGGGAATGCTTTTTACACTAGGGAAAAGGGTGTTTGTGGGTAGGGAAATGATTTTTGAAGGGTAATTACTAGGGAAACATGTGAAACCAAGGACTAAGGGTCAAAATGGGGGGAAAAGGGGATTTATAAATGATAAAGGGATAATGGGGAAATTTAACAAATAAGTATATGGGGTTATATGAAATGAGGGAAAATTAATCAAACAAGATTGTGAGTATCTTTTCACTCTCATAAATTCTCATGCACATGAAACATATGATTAAGCATGATAAATGTGCTTTTGATTTAATAACCTTATGCATCTACAACCTTTCTTCTACCTACCCTTTATTTATCCTAACATTTTTCTTCACTTTATTGGTTGTGTTCATGATTGCAAATCCTTTATTTCCTTTTCTTTGATAATAAAAATATATAATTCTAACCTTATAACCTCCAACGGATCAGATTAAGATGATGAGCACATTTTTATTCTCTACCTAACTACTGATCTGCTAAGGTTAAATAGTTTGGCTAGATATTTATTCTCTATCTATCAACATAAAATTTAAAACATGAATTATTTAAGATTAAGTTGTTTGACCATCATGGATTGTGGCATTTCTAACAAGCTGCGCACAACCTTATATTGCATAGTAAAGAAAAAAGTAGTGGCATTTGAATTTTCACACTTTCATGATCTGTTTTATTTGTTTTTGGGGCTGATATTTTTCACTTTTTTTAACCTTTTCTCTCTATTTTTGTTCTTTGATTATTCTTTTAGGACATACCCTCTTTACATTTTTAAATTTTTAATATGGAAAAAATTTTGCGGAAAGAAAAAGTATGTACAATATTACAAGACTAACCATAACCAATTCAAAATTATGAATCCTATTATTATAGGATCCTAACAGAGGCTACGCAACCTTGGTTAGGCATGTGGAAAGAATTGTAGGCTCATGCGAAAGACATGGATTCTTTGAAGAATACATGAGATGTTCGATGTTCATCTACACGCTTCGAGGGCACACAATGCACTAGTGTGCCACTCTACCCAAAAAATCTATTCATTGTCTTGCTCATCTGATCGTAGAGATAGATCATGCTCTCAATCACATTAACTATGAAGCACTCATCAAAGAAATTCTGGAATTACGGAAAGCATCTGTTGAATTTGTTGATCAGTTTTACACAAACTTTTGTAATCTTGCATATCGATTCCCCGAAGATGATATTTATTGGGAATTTCTCAATGGGAGCTTTGAGTATCTTCTTTACATATCTGAAAATCTGCAATTCTTGAAATCACTCAAATCCCACTCATACTCTGGTGATCAAACTGCACAGTCATGTGTAGGAACAGGCACTGTCACAAGTGACTATCCGCGTTCACCTCATCAAACATCTCCACCATTGCAAAGTGATGTGGGAGATCATGCACACACCTCTCTTGAACTATGACATCCTCCCACCCCACTTGCTCTTGATATCTGCATAGATTTGGCTTGCAATCCTGTTGGTTCTCACGTGGATTCGTTCCCTCGACCTCCATCCTCACATTCTGTTGATCCTATAGATGGTGCTGCCTTGTGTTATTCCATTCTAGACTCCTCACATGTTGTGAATGAGGATCAAGTTATTGATGGAGTTGGAGTTACGCAGCCAACCTGCGCCATCATTCATGATAACTGTGTGTGTGACTCTAAAGAAGGACCCATGGTGAGGGATGACTCCCTTCCTGCCGTGCCTCATCCACTTTATCATGACATCCTTTCTGATTCTGCCACTCTTGATTTCCCCTGTGAAAACTCATTTCCGGATGTTTCTACTTCCGATCATTCACAGGACACGTCAGATGTCAGTTTGTCATTACAGTGCAGAGAGGACACATCTTCCTTGGAAAATCCATCCAATCTATCATCAATATTTCCTGGAAATGCAAAAGGTAAACATCTTTTCTTTCCACCTACCCCTCTACCCGATTCATCAAATCATGAGGATGCTAATAAATCTTGAAATTTCTAATCTTGGTTGTCGTGATCTCTCTACTTCTTCATATGATCACGATGTTGATTCAATTGTTGTCAACCTGTCTAAGACATTGGTCTACAATGATCTATCGGTCAACGAAATCAAAACTTCGTAGACTGTCGAGATACTTGAGCCGGAGCTAATGGTTATGTCAGGCCCTCGTTGTCCTGAGGATGGTTTCACTCCCGCTCAGGAAATTGTTGAAACACTCAAGTATCCTCGTCACTCCTTTTTTGCATTGAAGATCAACCAAACACCCAGATTTCACTTCCTCCACTTGCACTACACGATCTCATCACTGATGCGTTGGAGGAATCTTACACAGAAAACACAAATGCACAATGGAAGTGGTTTGCCTCTCTCATGTTTTCTTGCATGTCACAGTAAAGAGAATGAATCCACTCAGCATCTTCCCATAATGTAGCACAACACCATGGCAGCTCCACAGAGTGCATTTCATGCGCTTTCATTCATCTCTATTGTGTGGTTACTTCTAAACTCAGAGTTTGTTTGTCTTCACTGTTATATATTTATTGTTTTCTGGTTCGCATAATTGCCTTGTTCACGAACCATTCCTTCACCAACATGGGTCAACCAATGCACTAGTGGTGGCATTGGAAGTATCACTTCATGTGAGATAACCCATGCACCATTAGCTTAGGATTAGAAATAGTGTTTTCTTTCAGTATATTTACTTGAATGCATGTTCTCTTACTTGATTTTTTCATTTGTTTGTCTACTTGGTTGTTTTCTTACTCACTTTGTTTTTTATTTTGCTTCTACTTCTTCTTCACTTTTTGTTTTTGTTTTCTTGTTTTAGTTCATAGGTTAGTTTCTCATGAAACCATGTATGTCACTTGCAACAAGCAGGGTAAAGTAAATAGGCCTTGTACAAATATCACTACTTGGTTATCTGTTATCTTTCCTCTGTGTGAATAACTTGTTACTTTTATTCCATGATACGTCGTTGGATAATACATACTTTTCGAAGTGAACCTTGGTGAAAACACAACACTTGCATGCTAATTAGCTTCACCTACTATAGTCAGTTGTTTTTGGGTTAACCCTTGTCAGCTCAGTCAAGTAAATTAAAGTGAGGAGGAAAACGTTAACATGCACATCAAAGGTATGATAAACTACTTCTCTGCAAGAACAACCTCTTCAAATCTCAATAAGTCAGGATCCCTCTTCCACCCTTGAAATGAATGTGCATTATGCATAGTTATGAAGATGAAAACGAAAAATAAATAAAAAAGAATGAAAAAGTGAAAAATGTTTGAAAAAATGAAAATGAAATAACGTAAAAGAAGAGAAAGGCTTCCTGCATAGAGAGGTGATGCAAGTAACTTCACCAAGGTACTGAACAGGCTCACTGGTAGCAAGCTATACTTGTGTTCCTATGTGATTATGTCGGGGTATTGTCTAGGCCTACTCGCAGTGGAGAAACATGAGTGATGAAACTAAGAATCTGATGACTATACTGCTTGTGCATTAATATACCCGTGAACCACAATCGAAACAATTGTGTTGACTTGGCTTGGAATGTGTTTCAATCAAACAAGATCTTGGTGGATGCTACATCTTACAATCAAGCCAATGTGAAACCAAGACAAGATGAGAATTGAATAGTACTTCTGGAGGTGTTAGACTTGTGTTTCAAAAACAAGGTCCATTTAGAGAGCTAGAGTTCTACAAGTGTGTCGCCAAGTGTTCTAGTGGCTAAAACCACCCTCCAAAAGTTTTCCTTAAATTCATTTTGGAGCCTCCCTACCAACTCTCACAGCAGCATGTCTTGCTTCGTCAAGTACACAAGCTCCAGGGATTTTCTTGTAGAAAGACAACCTTTTAATCAATTATTGATGCATTGCCCTCACAGGCTATTCATCTGGACTTGGTCCAACAGTAGGTTGAGCAAATGCTTCAAGAATTTGTGCAAATATGGAGGGAAACAAACCTTCCTTCTAGAAATTGCATAATCCTGACTGGCAGCCCGTTGGGCCCCATAATTGCGCAATTCTATTAAACAAGCTTCACCGAGAAAATTATGCAATCCTTCCCAGCTGGGCTGCTCAGCCCATAATTTGTGCAAATCCGGGTAGCAGTCATCTACTTTTCCTAGAAATTGCATAAATATTCTTAGCGACCAGCCCAACTCCTAGCGAAAAATGAGAATTTTCTCCTAGCAATTGAGAAGCCTCTTGCATGTGTAGCTGAGTTGATTAGTTCCCTTTAGGACCGAGAAAAACAAACTTGCATGCATGGGTTGGTTCTCCCAACGTATCATGCAAAGGAATCCCTTGTTTCAGGGATCTATTTTTGGCAGTTGGAGGCTACATTCAAGGATCATTTCAAAAACCACCAACCAAGTCACAACCACAATTTCAGAAACCTCCCACCAAGTCACAACCACCAAGTCAACTTGTCCTGACGATGAACCACATTGGTTGGTTCGAAACACGTCGACAAATGTTTTTACATGTGAGTTACGCCGAAACTCTTTTCTCATAAACCATGATTTTATCAAAACTCATCAACCGAAAACTGCAGACCTCATTCCTCACATCAAGCTTCCAGCTCTGACATCCCACATCGCATCCAGGAGATGACATCACATTTAGCTTAATTGTTTTGGGGTAAGCCTGCTTTCCATGTCTTGTGTTGAATTACTAGCACTTTTTCTGTTTCTCTTCATATGAATGATGTTTTCTTGATTTTAACAAGCGCTTGCTGTTGTTTTGATATATACTAGCTTATACCAACATTGTTTCATTTTTCATTGCTATCTCACTGTTGTCGCATGCATGAACAGTTGTCGATTTAGCGACTTGCTTCACCCACATGCATGTTGATATGTTTACTTAATCTTTCATTCAATTTTTTCATCACGATCAATCACTTCTTCACTTAGTGTTTCCATGCACTCACTTCCACATTTGCTTTCAGTTACCCATCGGTGAGTCTAGTCAACCTTGGCCCGGACTCTGCCCTCACTAAGACAAAATTAAGCATTCCAGGGAAGGAAGGCTTTATCTTCCTCTCCAAAAATGTGCATTTCTGCCAAGGCACTATCCTCGAGGAATGTTTTGTGCATTTTTTAGGAACAGTGACTACTCGCCCAAAAAATTGCATAATGTTGTCCCTGATCCTGCAGTCACTCATAGCTAGAATTTCGCATTGTGCAATTCTAGGAGTCAACATCCAAAATGGATTGTGCATTACATAGTTCCAGTAGTTAGATAGCCTCCCAACATCAAAGGTTGTGCCTTATGAAATCTACATATTTAGTCTCCCGACCTCTCGGCGAAAATTGCGCAACCTTCCTGGTCAGTCACCTAGGTATGTTGCAAGTTAGTTCTCAAGTTCATTTTAGTTTTCGACTAATAGATTTCTTGCCGTGAGTGTTGCCATGTCTCCAAGTATTGCAAGTGTTCATCTACCTCTCAGTAGTACAGGTACAATGGTTTCCAGGAGAGTAGAGATGAAGACATCATTCAGAGAACACTTGGGGATGCAATCGATCAAGTGACTATGATCTCTCCTACCCACAAAGACATCAAGATGTTCATACACAAGGACATCAAGATATGATGGAGGAAGCATCACAGAAAGTAGAATCATCAACATCAACTAAAGGAAACATATCATATGAAGAAAATGTGAGAGGAAGGTTGTTGACAACACAGAGGCAAAACAAATTTGCAAGCTCAGGTAGATCAATTGGTGATGAAAGTAAATTTGGAGACTTGGGCTATGAGGTGACGACACGACATGAAGATCACATGAAGGTAGAGAATGGAACAGGTAAGGAGTGGCATAATCTCAAGTAGCAACTCAAGGAAGAAAATGAGCTACACAAACAAGTGAGTGTGTAGTAGCAGGAACAGGAACAGCACGGGGCACAACATGCAATCACAGAATAAATTGTGCCCATGCAAGTTATATATCCATCCCAGTAGCTACCACGAAGTAGACATGGTGAGAAGTGTTGTTGATTTCATTCAAGTGATTCAACAAACTGCATGTCACTGTGAGCACACATGCGATCCAACCTATTCATCACACTCACCAAGGCGAAGACAAGAAGCAAGTCTTACTGGAGCTGAACATGTTGTTGACAGTTGATGTGCATGACCACAAGCACACACTAGAAGATCAACACGAGCACTATGCATCTGTGTGTTTCATGTTCAACTGCACCCAAGAAGACCATGTGCATGTTATCAAATGAGTTAAATGGAGGATCCATACCAATGAACCCAGATGCAGCAGAGGCAAGAGTTCAATTCAACAAGATGTCACCATTGAGTGCTTGCACACCATCATAGATGACAAAGCTTGGCATCATCTCACCACCTTCACCATCACAAGCATGTCAAATATTTGGTATCACCTCAATGGACCGAGTGTTAGTGATGTCTTGCATGACTTGCTCAAGCCATTTTGTCTCACATGAGCACATGTGTATTGTAATGTAACGTTGTTTCAAGTGGAAGTTCAAGTTTCGATAGTTGGATGTAATAGTCATTGAGTAGATGAAGAGTCATCAGGGTAGATGAACTATTAGAAAGGGTAATGTCAAGGGTCACTCCACCTTTTGTTATAAATAGAACCTCATAACTCATTGGAAGGGATTTTGGTCAGCTAAGCTTCCAATAAGACTATCTTGGAGAGAGCTTGGATAGTATTGTAATGAGCATTGGCTTCTCCACTGCACAGAGCTAGTACGTCTCTTTGGAGGAGGAGGCAGATGTGGTTTTAAAATTCCACTATTGGAACTAGTGGTTGGACTTGGATGTATTGTATGACTGGAACTTACACTTCATTATATAATGAGAGTCAACACGTTTCATGCATATGTTGTATTGTATTCTATGATATCTGGTTTACTCTAAATGATATTTGTATTTGTTTTCTTACGCATGAATGTATAGCCTATTATGTATAATTATGTATGAATCTTTCTAAAATGTGTTGTTCGTTTAACAATCACTTTGGATTGCTCGCTAACCTGCCTTCCATGGTGTGATGTGTCTTTGCTCGTGTGTTCCCTTCCAAGCTGAGTGCTATCACAGGTTTCCAAGGGGCACACTCATCTCATCCCCTATGTTCTAGAACCTCCCATGCACCTTTGTTGACTAACTACAACTATCACACCCTTTCTACCAATGAAGTTATCTTACTTTTCTCTGTGCAAATTCGTGGTCAAGGCATTACCATATGACCCACTACTAGGACTACTACACCAAAAGGTCTGAGTTCTAATTGCCACTTCTTACTGGGTAAATCCCCTTAAATATTGGCAAGTCCAACACTGTTAACAAAAAACATCTCTTGTGTGGATTAAAAATATTTTTTTTAACCATAATGTCCTTAACATGAGAGGTGAAGAACAATCCATACTTGTGACTTCATGATGTAGACACATGCATGTTGTTTCTATTTGAATGATTGATCAACTATCCTCTAGATGTGCCATCTTTAATTTTATTACTTGTGGACATGTCCTCATTAAACACAATAATGTGATGATGTATTTGGCTTTTACAATCTCTCTTTCATGTAAGTATTTTCTAGTGTTTGGTCTAAAACTGTTGGAGTGAACTAGTCACCTTGCAGTTGCTCCTCAGGTATGGTGTGACTTCTGTAAGCCTCAAGTATGGAATTTTGATGCTTTGTTTGGGGGGGGCAAATATTCATTCTAGAGCTGAACCAATCCTCTGTCTATGACCTTATTGGATTTGTGTAGGATGCTACAAGATTGACCTCCTTCCTGTAGTAGTCACATACTCCCTCCCAAAAACCTCATTCAAACCTTATGTTGATTCATCGAATTCTTTTAGTGTCTTGGATGAATCACGGTGAGCCTAAGGATAGGAACAAATTTTTGATGGTGGTGAAAGCTTGTGAAGAAGGGGTGAAGGAAAAGTCTCTTTTTGTTTTCATGAACAAAGGTGGTACCTTGATAAGAAGTTTGTTAAATGGAGTGGATGGTAGGTGAAGGAGGTTTGATGAACCTTTCCTAACATTTCCCAAGGCAAAACATGATTTTTGACCCATTTTTGTAAGAAAACCTTACTCCTATAGGAAATATGGACACTCATGTAGCAATTCTAGAACACTCCTATAGCAGAATTATTGTTCTAGAATTGCTTTATCCATATCTCTCAAATGGTAGACTGGATTTCTCTCAAATATTTTGAGAATCTTATCATCATCCTTATGCACCTCCCAATAAAAATGATAGCCAATGGATGTACAAATCTTGGGAGAAATGAAAACTGGTTGTAGGTGATGGAGGCTAATTTATCCTAAAGTATCCACTAGAATTTGTTGAAATTCCTTTACCATTTTACCATCATCCTTATACATATCCCCCTGAAACATATCAACAAAGTGATGCCTGGTTTTTGGCACATGGTCAAAACAATTTATTCCTTGCGTATTTTGTCAATCTTGTAGCAAAACAGGACCTTCCTGTAACATATTAGGACAATGAGGAAAATGAATGGGAAAGAGTTGGTAATGATGGGTGGATGTTAAAAATGGATGAGGATGATGGATTGACATGGCCTTGGTCTTGTTGGAGCATCTAGGCAAAGGAGGAGAAATCTTAAGTTTGACTTTCTTTGACTAGGTTTTTGATCAACTTATTATTTTGGTTGTAACTTATTTTTGTTTCCTACAAAGGTTGGAGATCACATGCATTCATCAGAGAGAGATACATTGAGAAAAAAAAAAATTCTTTTCATTTTTTCATTTTTTAGGCCTAATAGCTACCACAATTAGGTTTTTGACTAGTACGTCTACCTAGGCATCTCAAAGGAGGCTTTTACATGGATATTTTATTTTTTCTTTTTTTATCTTTTTTCCAACCCATTGACCACCTCATGGAGGTTTTCAATAAATGAGGCAATGTTAGGTGCCTCAAAGAAGGTTTTCACCTAAGATTTTTTGCTTTTTCCTTGTTTTCCCATTTTTTTTACTTTATTCTTCTATCCTACTCTACTTGAATGAAATAAAATCTCTTTTAAGTATAAGGATACTTCCAATGGAGCTATGTGCATAGAAAGATGACAAATAAAATCATGTGTGGGCTCAAAACATATTCTTTAACATGTACCTGATTATTAGAGACCAACTGATTTGACTTTCTTGATATGAAGCATTGTTCAAGAAGAGAGTGATGTTCTATCTTGTTGATTTCTACAACCAAACCTCAATATAGATTTTATGCCTTTTGTTTTCTTTCTCATCTGGATAGTTCTTCATGTCTTCTTTTTATGTTCCATTCAAATCTTCTACTATCTATTAATTAACCCCTTGAACACATGAATGATCTAATGACAAGCATTGTAGAAGTTCCTCAATTTCATGCTCTAATGGCTTCTCTTCATCAAATATGGTCCATGGTTGTTTAGTCTCCTCTGAATCGTTTTCCTTCAGATGTTGTCCCTCAATAGGTGAGTGAGAATTTGTTCTTCGAAATACTTACCATGAAGATTTCAAGGAGATTTATGAGAAGCTAACCCATGGATTATATGTATACAATTACCTTTTTCAGGGAAAACTCTTGTACCATCTTGGAAAACTTTGTATTCCCAACATTGGAAGAGTCCATGTAATCGAAGAAGCACATACTTCTCTTGTGTCATGTCATTCTGGTGTAGGGAAGACTATGTATCATTTACAAAGGTTTTTCTATGGGCCTCATATGAAAGAAATTGTATCACAATATGTAAAGGAATGTGTAATGTGTTTTGTTTTTAATCCCACTAATACAAAATTGGGGCTATACATGCCACTTCCTATTCCTTTTCATCCTTGGGAAAGTGTGTCTATGGACCTTGATGGGGGTTTTCCTTTGTCTAGGAAAGGTCATGAGTATTTGTATGTCGTGGTAGATATATTTAGTAATACGTGTATCTTAATTCCATGTAAGAAGTAGATTACTACTAAACATATTGCTCAATTCTTCTTTCAATACGAGTGCGTCCATTTTGGGTTTCCCACATCCATTGTATCTCACTAGGATTATCTATTCCTTGGAGAGTTTTGTTCAAGTTTGTGGAAAATGATGTAAACCAATCTGAATAGGAGCATGACATTCCATCCACAGACTGGCAAACACATAGAACTTGTTAACCACAGATTGGTTCACCTGGTTCGATGTTATCGTGGAGAGAATCCCAATTCATGGTATGAGAAAATTTCTTATGTGAATCTTGCATACAATAGGGCCATGCATTCATCTACCTATATCTCACCATTCGAGACATGCTTTCTATACTTGCTAAAATATCCCTTAGACATGGTCTTTAGGAAATATGAATATTCCAATGAACAAAGTGACAAAGAAAAAACAAAAAATTTCATTAAGCGAACCCAAATGATTCGCCACATAGTTTAGGAAAACTTGGAGAAAATCCAGGCTCAATATAAGGCTCAATGTGACAAACATTATGTTGATTACCAGTTCTAGGTTGGAGATCGAGTGTGGCTCCATATTAGCAAGGAAAGCATGAAGGATGAAGGAAAGAAATTGAGACCAATTCCATATTTTCCTTTCACCATCTTAGGAGGATTGGAGACAAATATTTTTTCCTTGGCTTGCCACCATACATGCAAATGTATTCCATGGTGAATGTTGAAAACTAGAATCTCTACAAGCCTCCTTTTATCAAGTACATAGAGGAGATTCCATAGGTTCCTTTAGTGTAAAGTTTTGCATAAGAATACTTGGACAAACTATTTGAAGAAATCATGATTCAAAAAAGGATAAAGACTTCATGATGAGGAGACATGGAGTACCTTCAAATTGGTTTCAAGGGGATGGATCCAAATAAGGCCCACTAGATTGAGAAGGAGACATTTAGGGAAAAATTCCCTCACTTTCCATTTGACTGATAAGCCTTTTGAATGCCCAAAAGATATTTAGTGGGGAGGAATGATTCACGAGGATCTTAGAGGGACAAATTTTCAAAGTAATCAAATCTCGTCGAAACCTATCTCAAGTTGAATAGTGCGTAATTCTGAATCCAACAATGCAAATGGTGCCATGACCCAACACTGTATGCAGAAGTTATGGCCTCTTGAAGCTTTTGACAAACAACTAAAAAATTTGCAGGTATACCTACCACATGGTAGTCCCACACGACACCATGCGGTAGATGAAGTCAATAGTAAGGATAGTGATGTGGACGTATGTTTAGCGGAATCGGGGAATATTCTAGACCAATTTGGAGCCAACAAGTGCTAGGAATGAATTGGCCAGATAAGGCCTAATCTAGGGGCCCCATTTGCCCCACTCATAGGGTGCCACATGGGACCCGACAATGGGCCAGTTAGGCTTGCACTAGGCCAAATTTGGTAGGAAACTTGTGAAGTGACTTGGCTATGGCTAATTTGGAGGTTCGACTATTTTCGACAATAATTTTGGTGGTAATGCCTAAGTATGCAATTTTGACCTAGAGGCCAACTAAATGGGTTGACAGGCTACCATGTTGGCAGACCTGCCAAACCCCACAGGAATACAAATAAGCAAATTATAGACAAATAATTATGGTTGGTAACTAATTTCTGGTAGTCTTTTCATGGTGCATTATCACTATTTTAACATAATCAATGGTGGGGCTTTACGGGGGTCGAACCCGTGCCCACCGTAATTGCTAAAAACCAAATATAACTAACGAAATCAATTACACCAAGTGGTACATTGTTATCAATTCTCGCAAAACTTGTATAACAAGTGGATTCATTCATTCATCGTGGAGAGAGGTAGGAAGATGGGAGAAACCCAACCGAAGGAATAATTCATCAGAACCTTGTGCACTAAGAACCATGAGTGGGCATGATATTCAAGAGAATCTACAAGGAATATTCTAACAAAATTCCGAAAATAATAAGTGGGGAATATTTTAGATTCCCTAAACTCCTATAGGTCAAAATGATAGAATTTGGCGAGCTTTATACTCAAGTTTCATGAGTTTTAGCAGGGGATCTAATTAGGTAGTCCATTTCTCCTTATGACCAACCCATTTCTAGGTCGTCCCTAGAATCAAAGGTATAAGATGTAATTTTTCCATGTATGCATTTTGATTATGTTGAGATTAATGCATGTGGTCTCCCCACTTTGAGCATGGCTCGAGGATGTATTCAGCATTGGATGAATTCCATTATCAAGTTTTGTGTGTTGCTTGTCTTTATGGTTTCCTTTGATTTTTTTCTTCTCTAAAGTGTATGCACATGTGGTTTTCATGCTCTTTTTAGATGGAATCTTGAGTACACTAATGAAATAGACAATCGGGACCAATCTACCACAACTCCTTTTAAAAGTGTAAGGATGTTTGTTGAGCTTGTTTTGTGTATAGGCTACAAGGTTTTCCAAATCCACCTCTTGTCATTAGTGAATGATGGCTAGAGCTAGTTAGTCTAGAGTGTCTCGCTAGACATTCTAACAATTTCTTGGTGCTCAAGGACATCCTGAGACCACACCACTGAGGAATATCCCCTGTGGTGAAAACGAAACCAGCCCTTTTCACCCAGAAAAGGAGGATCAAGGATGTCAAAGCTTTGCTAAGCACCACATATTACCATTAAAATAAAGAAATGAAAAATAAAAAACAAATGAATAGTAAAGGTAATATATGAGGACTAGTTTTATAGTATTTAAATCTATTTGCAAAGAAAACCGTAAATAACATGAATCATTAGAGTTTTGTTCCGCAACAAATAAATTCAAATATAATTTAAAAATACTTTAAATAACAATTATTCAAGTACTTTAATAGTTAATTCATGGAATATTATTTAATAACCATGTTATATCAATAACATGCACAATGAACCAGTAACTAAAACCTCACATAAAAATAACACACAAAGAAAAGAAAGAAAGAAATATTATTAAACAAAAATATTCACAGTCGCAATGAACAACACAATTGTAGAAATTACATGATGGCTTTAAAAAATAATAAGTCTTAATGCATCACCATCCTTCAATCTGACCAAAAAGGTCCCTAGAGCAATATTCTACGTCTCCTTTTAAATGTCTCTTAGTTCCTTTCATTTTTAGTTCTCATAACTTCCAAACAACTCCTTTTAAATGTCTAGAAGTTCATTTCAATTTTAGTTCTACTTCCAAACAAAATTACATTGATAATTTTTATTTTTGGTAACAATAATACATACTCATCATTTAAAAAAATTGCCGCTAGAATTCACCACATTAAAATCCTTTGAGTAATATTACTGTATTAAAAGAAAAAATAATAATTAATTCTCTAATATAAAACATTATAATAAATGAAATTAAAATATAACACACCCTTTATAATATTCTCCTCATTATCTCACGTACATTGTTAATGAAAATCGGTTTTTACTTTAAATAAGACCTAGTAATTTTTTTATAAAGCATTACATCATTAAATGTGTATTTAGCATTCATTTATTTTTGAAAAACACGAGATAAAATAAAAATATAAAAAGTAACATAATTTTCCCTTTTAAATGTTTGCATTTATACAATATCTCTCATGAAATCTCAATGCTCCTCTCATGCTAAATTGAAATCTGCACAATATCTTTACCCAACCATTAAAAATAAAAAAATTGAATTTAAATTAATGAAATTTGAAATATACATATATTTTCAATTTGAAATTTAAAATTAAATTTAAAATTTAAAACTTTTATAATTTGGTATAGATTTCAAATAAGTTTCTAATAAACATAGACAATATACCTGAATGAAATTTCAATATTATATAATGTATAAATTTGAATTTCAAATGAGATTATGTATATAGTTATAATTTTCAATAAATAAATACATATATATTTTTAATTTTAAATAATACATATATAACTATATGAATTAAATAAATCATTTATGTATATAGTTATAATTTTCAATAAATAAATACATATATATTTTTAATTTTAAATAATACATATATAACTATATGAATTAAATAAAATACATGTATTATATATCAGAATTTTAATGTATGTGTTCAATCTCATTCGAAATATTTCTTAATCATGTTTAATTTCCTCGTCGGGTCCGTGGAGGAAAGAGGGAGATTGGGCAAGCTGGGCACGATGGAATAGTGGGTTCAATGAAATATTTAATACTTGGCATATGTTTAATGAAATAATATAATGTTTAATAAATATTTAATGTGGGCCTTGGTGTATTGTTTCAAATCCTTCATATGTTTTAATAATATTTTAGATTTAAATCATCCGTTAAATGTATTTAAGTTTTAGTAAGTATTTCATTGCTTCATATGAAAAAAAAGGCATAAGGTGAATTTGTTTTATGAAATAAGGTTTAATTTTCAAAGCTTTTTGTTTAAAACAATATTATTTGTTGTACTATAAGATCCTTACGTGAATATTTAATTGTTTTCATAATCAAGTTTGCATTACCCTCTTCCACAGTGAGTATCAATTTTTAAAATTCAAAATAAAATTATAAGTTTTAGAATACATTTATATAGGTAACTTGAAATTTTTATTGAAATTTTAAATATGATTTAATAAATTTACTGTGAAATAAGATAATTTTAATAATAATCTCGTGAAACTTCACTTCAGTTTTAAATTTATTTTGATTTGTAATGTTACAGTACATTTGAATAGAAAAATTACATGAGTTTTATTTTATTAATGAAAATTTACAAATATGACTTTAAAATCCATTTTCCACTTATCGAGTGTGTCAATGATTTTACAAAATTGTAATGTATATGATTTCAATATATGTTGGAAAATCCTTTAATTCTTTAAAGGAAATTTTAAATATTTACTTTCATATCTTACATAATAATTTACCCATGATAACCTTTGTAAAATTATGTTTCTAATTTGTATTACACATATATATGAATATATATTTAAGAGGTCAACTCCCTTGATCATCCAAACAACAAATTTTAAATATTCGTAATACATATCATTTCCCCCCTTTATGAGCGGTTTTGTTTTCCCCATTTTTAGGAGTTCTTTAGTTAGGAATGTGAATGTTAATAAATTTTAATGATATGCCTTACTTAAAGAATTTAATCTTTTAATTCTTGTGTTTTAAACTTATAT
Organism: Pinus tabuliformis; assembly: GCA_031772625.1. Classification (NCBI taxonomy): domain Eukaryota; kingdom Viridiplantae; phylum Streptophyta; class Pinopsida; order Pinales; family Pinaceae; genus Pinus; species Pinus tabuliformis. The sequence continues at coordinate 135,532,321 of CM062820.1, forward strand.
GTGATTTAACAAATTAAAATCATAAGAAGGTATTACATATGCATATTTATAGTGTTACATTTCCTTAACATTGCTTAGTTATAAGCCCTACCTAGTTTTGTTCTAATCTCATTTGTTAAGTTGTCTTTTGTATTTTAGGGAGTGATTTTTTATCACAAGAATAAGCGAGGGAGGAATTTGACAATGGATGTACAAGGAACAAGAGACAAAAGGAGCCAAGATCTAATTGGGTTCAAACTAGTGACAACACAATCAAACTCTTTTTTGTAATTAATGTTCTTCAGTTGGGGATGTAATGCCAAACTTTGAATATATAACATAATTTTAGTTTGAAGTTTTTCATACTACCATACTATGTTAGTTTTAATAAATTGATTATATAACACATTTGGCACAAATGTAGTTACCATTCTATAAATTATCTTTCATAAACTTCATAATTATTTTCTTCTACACTTTGTAACTCTCCATGAAGGAATCTTCTATTTTCTATAACAATTTACTATATAGGTTCTAGGTATATTTTTATAATATTCTTTATTTTAATAAGGAAGCTATTGGCTTAGGCAGTCCTGACCTAGGTTTAGAGTTAATAGTGCCAAACAATCCCTACACTACAAGCCCTTTTGACATCAATTACAGTGCATGGACTGAAGTCTCACTCAAAGCAGTATGGGGGATGCGAAAACCATGTTTATGCATCCAAATATCAGTGTGATGTCCTTTTGTGACCTAGATCTACCTTCACAGAGATCTCCAAGCCTTTACGACTTATCCTTGTAACTCCCTTGAATCAGCCTCTAGACCTTCGCGAAGGTCTATGACCAGCTTTTTTGGACCATGAACAGGAAGATTATCTAGTTACGTGCACCATATATTATCCTTAGATCAGTGTTTACTCAGATCTACCTAAGTGTTCAATAACTTTAACATAAATTGTTATGATCTTCGCGTAATCACTTAACATTAATTGTGTTTAGATAATAGGATGGATCAAGTAAATTTGCGCATCAATACATCATTATTTTATAAAACACCATTCCATCATAGCATATGTTTCAATCATACGTAACGGAAGTAAGGAGACCAATCACAACAATTTTCGTAACAATCTTCTTCATTGATATTCAGTATAAGCTTACAGACTCAAAAATTCAGTGCGCACTCAGCTGCAAGGGTCCGCAGACTCAGTTGCAAACACTACTCTAAGCCTCTGCGCACTCACTTGCAGAGCCTTTCTTCTTACTTTCCTATGCTAACTCTCTAAGTTCCTTCCATCGTACCCATAGAAAAACTTCCGTCACTTGTCTTAGACTCTCTAAAACACAATTATTTATACAATCCCATGGTCCGCAGACCATCGGTAGATCTTCAAAAACCAACTCAAGTTTACATAAAAGAGGGTAAAATCCATTTTTGACTCTTAACTAGCTACATGCTCCATGACCACAATTTTCTGAGACTTTACATCTTTTTACATCAAAACTTGGGCTTTTGCCCCAAAACTGACCTAGGGGACCCCATCCAAACAGGCCTCCAACACAAAGGTCATGACTTGCCATCGAGTCACTCGACTAGCATGGTGATCTTGCTGTGAATATCTCTTAGCGTCACCTGCACAAATGCTACTTCAATCGTGCTCTACATGGCTGCCTACTTCACCTGGTGGACTAGTTGCTTTGTAGTTGGTCCTTTGTTGGCTCTCTTGATCTTCTGCTATGTAAGTTGTGAGTTAACCAAATTTTCCTGTATGTTGGCCAAGACTAGGTAGGCTTCATCCAACCAAGGACCCAACCTGGCCTTAAGGATTGCTTCCTTTTTCTACGGTGCTTCTACTTGTGCAAGAAGTTTCTTTGCCTCCTATAACCTAGCGAGGCGCTGCACCATAGAAATGGAGCGCACCATTGCCCTCACTTTGCTGTACTGCTACTAGAGCTCACAAATCTCTGTATTCAATCGTTGCAGGTTAGGGTCTTCCTGCAGGGTTGCTACTATTTCCATGGCCTGTTCAAACAATGTTGTGTATTCTACAACTGCAGAATCCACAATATCCATCCCTTCCTTGATGAAAGCTCCTCGTTGTTCGATGACATCCGATGGAGTGGAAGGTTGTGACTTGAGTTCCAGCTTCGTGATTTTCAAGTTGAGTTCAAACTAAACTTTGGACACCTCTGCCTTAGCATTTTAGACACCTGCAACGAGTTTATGGATCTTGGCCTCTAGTTGCGCTTCCTAAGGGATGTGTAACTCCTACAGTATTTTGCATGCCTCTGTAATTGCTGCTGCAAACTGGGCGTTCAGCTCCTTGATTGTATCTTGTCCTTTCAGGGCCTACGTCTTCTCGGTAAACATTTGTTCATTGTTAACCATGTTCTCGCTGATTAAACTAAGAGTGCACTACTCCCACACTCCCAGTTTCGCTGTCACACCTGTCTGCAGTGCGTGAAGATATTTGTTGGGGAGAACTACAATGTTGAGGCCAATGTTCTTCAGAGTGCTCATGATGACCTTGTCATCAGCTGATTCTGCACTCAAGGATCCTTCTAGCAGCACGACTATCCTGAAACCAACTGCTTTGAAGAGTTCTATAGCCTGACTTGTCCCCAATTCCAGGGTTGTCTGTGCAGCACCCACCTGACCTGCTCTCACTTGTATCTTGCTGATCTGGATCTGTAGTTTGGGAAGATCCTTATGAATAGTACCTAATGGCTACATATGTTGTTTCTCAAATGGCTGCAACAATTCAGCGGTGGTGTTGCGCACTTTGTCTCTAATCTCAACGAGAATGCCCTCTATCAATGTAATGGGATCGATCGGTGCCTTAGTCACCTTTGATTTCTTCTGGGGCCCATGCTTCTGCTATTCTCTATACCTCTTTACCTGGAATAGTTCTCTTCCCTTGATCACCACCACCACCTTGCGCTAAATTCTCTTCCTCCTCGGTCTAGGGCAAAGGGGATTTACCACTTCGCTCAGAGTCGCATTGCTCTTGCTTAGCCTGCTGCTTTGCAGTGTGCTCCATTTGCAGTTGCATCTTCTCCTCGGCTTCCTTCATCCGTTGCATGACCAACTTTTAGACCTCCTGTTTCACTGCATCCCTCCTCCTTTTCTCTGTTGAACTCCATGTGCCTCTGCTGGTACCCGTGGCTAGATCGGACGAAGAGTGCCAATCTACAGGTGAGTGCTTGATGACTTCCTGAATTGCATCATTCATACAAAGATATGGCATATTGAACCACTTCTACTGCAGATCCTTCTGCGCCCTGATATAGACACGATGGAAGTCTACCTTGAATTATTCTTATTCTGATAACTGCTCATACACAGTTGGGGACAACTATGGGTGCTAGTTGATTGCCATGCGAATGCTTGCCTCCATCAAAACCCATATATTACTTGTTTCTGTGACCCATGAAGGGTTCTTCGTAGTCGAAGGAGAGGCAAACGGGGTAACCTCTAGTAATCCTACCTCCAATGGAGGGAAGTGACTGTCCTCGAGTAGCTCCCAAGAAACCAGCATAATAAAGAACAGAAACCACGCGTAGTGGAAGTTCTTTCTCTCATCTTGAGCCTCATGATAATTCACAAGGAACTCACTACATCACGCGGCTAGTTAAACTCATGCCCTTCGTGGACTATGTAGCTAACAACATCACAAGCATTAGAACCTCATTTGCATGACTGATCCAGGTGGATCGTTTGATACAATGGCATGGAAAAGCTCCAAATTCAAAGTAGCAGAAAAGTAGGCATCTTGACATCAGATGGAAGTGCTCATCACCCTGATTCCAATGATGTGAACAAACACTCCAATCCGAGTCTGGATGATGAAGTTATCGCAGAAAGAAGGTCACCTTGCTCCTTTGGAAAATGAGGGTTTTTCCCTAAAAAATGGACTTTTTAGCTTTAAAGGGGAATCGCATCGGAAATCATGCCAAGGGCGGACTTTAAGACCCCGATCAGTGATTGCCGATATATCAGGTTGGAGAAGTCAAAGGCAGAGAAGTAAGGGCAGTAGAACCCCAATTAGAAATCTCCGACTAATCGCAATCAGGAGTAGGAAATCAATGATATTGGAGACATAAAGCAGTGGGCATCAGTGGATTGGGCCGGCAAAAACCAAGGCACAAGACCGAGACCTTTGGGCCATTGTGATTGTGATCGCCGATCAGCGACATGCAATCTCAGCTGTCGGATGAGGAAGCAAATTGATGGCTCGGATTAAATCAACGATCGGCAAATCAGAAAACTGGTGATCGGTGAATCAACAAATCGGCAATCGACGATAATTGATTCCCCGATATATAGGGCCATGCACCTCAGCAATAGCGATTTGTGATCGGGATCAGACCCGATGGATTTATAGGGCTGATTTGATATATTTGAAGTCTGGTTATAAAAGTTTTGGTCAGATTTTCAGTGTTTTTTGGGTTTTTTGTATTATCGCCTTTAAACAATCAAAAGGTTATTTTTAAGTGTTTGTTGCACCTGCTAACCCTTCCACCTGAATGGTTGCCATTCTAACAAAACCGACCTCTGATTGTTAAGCGGCTTTGTCCTAAATGACACATATAAAGCCCAATGATTGGAAAATGGACGAGGGAGGATTTTCAGCACACTGTTCGAGGCAAGAGAGATTTTAGGCGACCAATAATGTATTTTTTCTGTTTTGGACAAGTGTTAAATGTTTTCTGCCCCTTTCCATGCCACAAACACATTGGTGCTAACCATCTCTCCATCTGAGGTCTCCATTTCACAACCATTGTCTAAAATCGTTGTATAGCCTCTTTTTATGCAACTGATGAGTTTATTATCCTCTTCTCATGCCATTTAATATATGAACGCCTCCCCATTGATCGAGCAAGTCCTGGAGACATAGTCCGAGTTGGACGAACTCCATTATCAACTCTTGGTGTCTTGTTGTCATGCTTTTATGTGTTTTCTTCTTCTTTTCTTGTGTGTACATTAAAATTCTGTGTTAGGCTGTAATTTTTACATGTGATTCTTTTCATACATCTATAAGTGAAAGTATCCTGGATCAAGTGGTATCAGAGCAAGGTTTTTATATGTGAATTACGTGTTTGTATGCTAACAAGAAACAAGCTCCAAAGAGGTGAAGGGGAACTAGAACCTTTCGATCCTGAAGCAGGGCGTGCACATCGAGGGAGAAACATGGAAGACGAGGCTCATCTTGAAGAGGAGCGTAATTTTAGAAATACCTTCTATTCAATGGCAGAGAATATCAGTCAGCTGGTTTTAAGGCTGGAGAAAGCAGAAAAGGGAAACCAAGAAGGACAAGTTTCAAAACAAGGGAATGGTGGAGAAGAACCCCCTCCTTCTTCTTTAGGGAGTGAAGGTTCACCTTCCTCTCACCACCATAATCATATAAATTCAAAGGATGCATCTAAGAAACCTTTCTTTAAATTAGATGTGAAATTTGATATTCCCATGTTTAATGGTTAAAGTAATGCAAAAAAGCTTAATAATTGGATTAGGAAGATTGAGGTCTACTACAGGATTCAGCTGATCATGGAGGATGAGGCAAATATTTAGTTGGCCTCTCTACGGCTGAGAAGCACCACTATTGTTTGGTCGGAGAGCAGATTGCAGAGCAGTAGGAATGTGGCTAAACTCTTTTCCTCATGGCCTGATTTTATTTCTATGTTAGAGGAACAATTTTATCCCTTAGGATACAAGAAAAAAACTTTAATGAATTGGTAGTATTTAAGACACAGCAAAGGTCAGGATGTTAAGAGTTTTACAGAGGACTTTAGAAAGTAAGCACTTAATCTGGGTATTGCACTTGATACACCAAAAGCTGTAACTAAGTATATTGGCTCATTGCATAGCTATATTAGGCATTCATTGTTGTTGTTTGAACCAACCACTATTGACTCAGCAAACGTGAAGGAAATTCATGTTGAGAGCAGGGGAAAAAATGAAAGAGATGATCATTCCAGAAGCCACTGTTCAAACCTCCCAATGGAAAATCCAAAGAAAAATGGAAAGGAAAGGAGAAGAAGATGGCAATAGCCAAAGAGGGAGAATGGCCATATTGCAATCATTGCAAAAAGGAAGGCTATGATCACAATCACTATTGGAAATAGCACCCAGAAAAACATCCAAAGAAGTATGGAGGAAAAGGGAAGAAAGAGACAGTGGCAACGATGCAACAAGACCTTAGATCAGATTTTGGAGATGAAGCGTTGATCATAGTAGTAGGAACAAAAGGTACTCTTACACCTCATGTTAATTCTGAATCGTATGAAGGCACCAGTTTTGTAAATGAGTCCCTTCCTAATGACAGAAAGAGAATTGAACTGTTTCATATCAAAGTTGTTGTAAATCACACTAAAGTTGAAACTCTGTTTGATACTGGGTCCTAAGAAAATTTAATTACAGAATCCCTGGTAAAGAAACTTGGCTTAGAAACAAAACCACACTCGAAACCTTACCCGCTTGGATGGATACATGATAAAGAAAAAACTGAATGTAACAAAATAGTGTAAGGTAAAATTTGTTATTGCTTCCAAGCTGGTAGATGAAGTAGAACTAGATGTAATACCACTGGATATCTGTGGCATGGTGTTAGGGAGCCCATACCTTTATGATAGAAAGCAACCTTCTTTCGTCATGAAAACAAATACCAAATCACAAAAGATGGGGTAGAATACATAGTATGGGCTCATCAAGATAAAATCAATGCCAACCTTCTAAGCACTGGACAAATGAAAATATTGGTGAATTCCAGTAAGGGTTGCATGCTTATTGTTGTCAGGGAAAAAGAGGCAGAATTCGCGGATGCTTTCTAGGGCCACGATCAGGAACATAAACAGGAATTATCTAAATTAATTTGTAGTTATGATGGGTTGCTTCAGGAACCAAAGGGATTACCTCCGAAGGGGGAAATCCAACATGAAATCCATTTACAGCATGACTCTCCTTTTCCAAATATTGGCATGTAAAAGATGTCGACTATTGAGATGGAGCAAATCAAGAAAGAAGTGTAGGAATTGATGGACCAAGGAGTCATCAGGCCGAGCACTTCTCCAAGTGGTTCACCAATTTTCTTATTGCCAAAGAAAGACAACACCTCGAGTATGTGCATGGATTACTGTGTGCTAAAAAAAATTACGATGAAAAATCGCTATCATGTTCCATGCATCGATGACTTATTAGATGAGTTAAAGATTGTTGTTTATTTCACAAAATTGGATTTGCACAATGGTTATCACTAGGTCCAAATTGCAGAGTAGGACGTGTGGAAAACCACCTACAAGACCAAACAAGGGCTATTCGAATGGATGGTGATGCCATTTGGGCTTTGCAACACTCTAGCCACTTTTATGAGGGTCATGAATGATCTCTTTTGGCCTTTCATTGATGAATTTTTTCTTGTATATTTAGATGATATAGTTGTTTTTAGTAAAAGCTGGGTTAAACATGTGTTTCATGTAAAGAAAGTGCTTGATGTACTAAAAAAAGAAAAATTCTTTGTAAAATTGTCAAAGTGTGAGTTCGGGAAAACCTCTTTGGGTTACCTAGGTCATATTGTTGGTCATGTTCAGTTAAAGATTGATCCCTCTAAAGATGAAGCAATTGTAAATTGGCCTAAGCCTACTAGTGTAACCGAGATCTGTAGCTTTTTGGTGTAATCCAGTATTGGAGGAGATTTATTACTAATTTCTTTGTTATTGTAGCACCTTTACACACATTGACAAGTGTGAAGCAAGTCTTCCAATGGGGAGGAAGATAGTAGAAGTCCTTCGAGACATTGAAGGAAAAGGTCAGCACTGTGCCAGTCTTAACCTTACCTGATCTCCAATAGCCATTTGAGATCAAAACCGATGCCAGTGGTTATGCCACGGGAGATGTACTGATGCAGCAAAAGAAGTCGATTTGTTACTATTCTGAGAAGTTTTCTCAAGATGTGATAAACTATCCCACTTATGACAAGGAGCTTTATGCCTTGGTGTAGAGTTTGAAAAAGTGGAAACACTACTGGATCAGCAAGGAGACCATCATCCATATGGATCATCAACCCTTGCAGTACCTTTAGTCACAAACCAAGTTGCAGCAATCTCGTCATTTGAGGTGGATGGGTTTTCTTCAACAGTTTCATCTGGTAATAAAGTATAAGAATGGCACTAGTGATAAAGTGGCTGATATGCTATCTCGCCATCCTATTTCTTCTTCTGTTATTTTGCATAATGCTTCATTATCTTTTGAGAGTTATGTTGAATAATATGCTAATGATGATGACTTTAAGGAGATTTATGCAAAACTAACCCATGGGTTATAGGTGGACAACTATCACTTGTAGGGGAAACTGTTGTATCACATTGGTAAATTGTGTATTCCCACAGGGGAAAGAGTACATGTAATTCGAGAGGCCCACACCTCTCTTGTGTTTGGACACTTTGTTGTCAAAAATAATTTATGTCATGTACAAAGATTTTTTTTTTGGCCTCATATGAAAAACATTGTGACTCGCTATGTAAAGGGTTGTGTGATGTGTTATGTTTCAAATCCCTCTAATAGAAAACTTGGGCTCTACACACCACTCCCTATTCCGATTCATCCATGGGAAAGTGTGTCAATGGAATTTGTAGAAGGTTTGCCTTTGTCCAAAAATAATCACGACTACTTGTATGTTGTCGTTGACCGTTTTAGCAAGATGTGTATTCTTATGCCTTGTAAAAGGAAGATTACTGTAGAGCAGACTACTTCTCTTTTCTTTCAGCATGTGTGGGTCCATTTTGGATTACCCACATCTATTGTGTCAGATTGGGACTCTCGCTTTCTTGGAGAGTTTGGAACCAGTATATGGAAGACGATGGACAGCAAACTGAAAAGAAGCACGACATTCCATCCACAGATTGACGGATAGACAGAGGTTGTAAATCATACTGTGGTACACTTGCTACGCGGCTATTGTCGGAAACATCCCAAGTTGTGGGATGGACATCTCCCATATGTACAACATTCCTACAACTGAGCAGTGCATTCATCTACTTAGCGTTCACCATTTGAGACATGCTCTGGTTACCTACGAAAGGACCCTTTTGATATGGTCTTTGGAAGGGAATATGGCTCCATTAGACATAATGATAGGGACAAAGCTCGGCAGCTCATTCAGCGAATCCAACTGATTCACTAAGCAGTACAAGAATAGTTGGAGAAAAGTCAAGCCGGTTACAAGGCTCGACATGAAAAACGCTGAGTCGAGCATCAATTCTAAGTGGGCGACAAAGTGTGGTTCCACATCAGCAAAGATAGGATGAAGGGAGAAGGGAAGAAGTTGAGACCAATCCAGTATGGTTCATTCACCATATTAGAGAAGATTGGAAACAATGCCTTTCGTCTTGATTTGCTGATTTATATGCAGATGTACTCAACAGTTAACGTACAGAACTTGAAGCTGTATGAGCCACCATTAATCATAGACACAGATGAGGTGGGTACAGTTCCTATAGTTGATGATTTTGCTCCAGAATATCTCGATGAGTTACTCGAAGACATCATCCTTGACAGAAGGACCAGGACTTCCCGGTGAGGAGATGTGGAATACATTTGAGTTGGTTTCAAGGGAATGCACCCCAGCAAGGCCAAATTGCTGGAGAAGGAAAAGGTGAGGGAACAATTCCCTCACTTGCCAATTGATGAAGGAAAGCTTTTGGCAGTCCAAAAGCTCCTCAATGGGGAGGATTGATCTAGGTGGATCTTTTGATACAATTGCATGGAAAAACTCCAAATTCGAAGTGGCATAAAAGTAGGCATATTGACATCAGATCGAAGTGCTCATCACCCAGATTCCAACGGTGTGAATGACACTCCAATCCAAGTTCGGATGATGAAGTTATGGAAAACATAAGGTCACCTTGTTCCTTTGGAAAATGAAGATTTTTCCCTAAAAGATGGTCTTTTTAGCTTTAAAAGGGAATCACATTGGAAATCATGCAAAGGGTGGACTTTAAGACCCTGATCAACGATTGCTAATATATCAGGTCAGAGAAGTCAAAGGCGGAGAAGCAAGCGCAACGGAACCATAATTAGCGATCTCCGACTAATCACAATCGGGGGTAGGAAATCAGCGATATCAGAGACATAAAGTAGTCGGCATCAGCGGATCGGGTTGGCGAAACCCAAGGCACAAGACTCAGACCTTTGGGCCATTGCGATTGTGATCGCTGATCAGCGATGTGCAATCTCAGCCATCGGATTGCGAAGCCGATTGACAACGAGGATTAAATCGGTGATCGACGAATCGGAAAATCGACGATCGGCGAATCGATGATCGATTATCAGTGATTCCCCGATATACAGGGCCATGGACCTCAACGATATTGATTTGCGATCAAGATCAGACTCGATGGATTTATAGGGCCGATTTGATATATTTGAAGTTTGGTTATAAAGGTTTTGGTCCAATTTTCAGTGTTTTTTGGGTTTCTTGTATTATCGATTTTAAACGATAAAAGGACTCTTTTTAAGGGTTTTTTTTGCCCGCCGACCCTTCCACCTAAATGGTTTCCATTCCAACAAAACTGACCTCCGATTGTTAAGCGGCTTTGTCCTAAATGACACATATAAAGCCCAATGATTGGAAAAAGGACGGGGAGGCAGGATTTGCACCACGTTGTTCGAGGCAGGAGAGCTTTCAGGTGGTCGATAGTGCATTTTGTCTATTTTGGACAAGTTTTAGATGTTTTCAGCCCCTCTCAACGCCACAGATGGATTGGTGTTGCCCATCTCTCCATATGAGGGCTCCATTTCACAGCCATTGTCCAGAATGGAAGTATAGCCTTTGTTTATGCAATTGATGATTGTATTCTCCTCTTTTCATGCCATTTCATACATGAAGGCCTCCCCATTGATCAAGCAGGGCCTAAAGATGTAGTCTGAGTTGGACAAACTCCGTTATCAAGTCTTGGTGTCCTCTTGTCATGCTTTATGTGTTTTATTCTTCTTTTCTTATTTGTACATTAAAATTCTATGTTAGGCTGCAACTTTTACATGTGATTCTTTTCATACATCTATAAGTGAAAGTATCCTGGATCAATGACACTTCCTCATGACCTGGCTAGCTAGTATCTGTGTGGAAATTTTCACTACGACATCTTTGATGGACGTTATGGAATAACTGCACGACTTTTTGAGAATATCAAATTTCTTCTTCGTTTTCTCTACCAAGTCGCGCTCACTTGTCTTTCCACCAAAATCCTTCGCCAGATTCAAGCCTTCATGTGGCAAGAATGTGATCCTATGGATGAGTATGTCCATGACGGAGATAGGTGCACCAAGCCATAAACACCCATCATGCACCAGATTCAGTAGTTTCCTTATATAAGTGGTGTTTATGTTGGATTTGTGGTAGTGGGGCACCCACAACAAGTTCAACAACCCTAATTTATTTACTCCATGGATCCACTCAACAAACTCCAACCAGTGAAACCGGAGTTTTTGTAATACACTCGTTTCATGTAATTCTCCATCAAGGGGTGGAGGAACCTCTCATGGTCAGCCAATTTCCAATCCTCCATCTTTAATAGAGGAACTCATGCCAAGCGCAGACCTTCAAAGGTTATATTTTCCACCAACAAGGGTGTATGAATGATGAATTTCTCTATGTCTGGGTCATTTGTGACCTTCACCTTTCCTTTACATGGAGGGATATACTCTGGCAACTTGGAAGTGGGCTCCGCGCACTCATCATCTATATCTTCAACACCCTCTTCGGCCTCCAAATCTACAACCTTATCAGTTTGCTTTTCCTTCTTCTATGCCTCGGTAGCAGAGTGCTTTCCTGGCAACTCACGCACTGGCATTGGCCTCTTCTGCCTATCTTTCTTTGGCCTGTGGTATCGTGTACTGGTGTAGGCCTGGGCCTAGGCGAAGTTGGAGCCATAGGCATAGGAGCCGAAGCCTCCATGCTCACAACTTCTGTGACAGCTCCTTCGGAGACAACAACTCGTCTAGTACTTTCAGTCTCACCTAGTCCTGACATAGTGCTGCAAATGAACTGTCGGGTTTCCTTGGGTAAAGTATCAAACACAGAGCTTGCAACTAAATCTTCAAAGAACTTCTAATTCGTAAGTGATAGACAACACATCAAAAAAACTCTAAGGATGCAAATTGTTATTTACTGGATGGGCATGTATAATTTATAGGAGATTTTGAATTCTAATTCGACTGTTCCCCAAAAATCCATCCATTAATGCTGAATTGGTAGCATATCTCCAAGGATTTCAACCTTAAATGTCACCCTCCCACTACACTTAACTAGCTCCAGGCTGCAGAATCATGAACAGTGAACCTAATGGTCATTTTCTTGTTGTGCATCGTGGTATCTCCCTCCATAGCATAGCTCCCTTTGTGTTGCTTCTCGTACAGTGAGATCACCATTTTTCGCACAACCCTCTCGTCACGTAGTTCTATGAACTAAGAAGTGAATTTTATACTCCCATGCTCCCTTACAGTTGCTCGGACCACTAATATTGTGCTACCATCATGTAGTCATTGAGCTGGATCTCCACTGTATGGCTTCAATCTGCTTCCATTCAGCTTTGCAAGCTAAACTGCATTGCCATCTGTAATTTCTTTTATAACATACAGCCCTAGCCAGTGCATCTAAAACTTTCCTAGAAACTTAGTGAACTTACTATCATATAATAAAACCAAGTCATTTACCTTGAATGTACGTAGTTTGATGTGCCGATCATGCAAATATTTTTCACATTCCTTCTAGACATGCTGGTGGAATCTAGCTAAGAACCTATCTTCTTCGAGCTCCATTAGTTGCAAGATCTGTTCTTGGAAATCTCTGTGGTCCACCATTCATGTGAATGATGCTATGCAGAGACTAGGCACAATATATTCCATAAGCATCACAACTTCTACACCATAGACCGGTCGTCAATGTGTTTGACCTATTAGTTTTTTACAAGTAGTCTTGTATGCCCATAACACTATCGGTACGCAAACGTCCCAATCAATCTGATGCGCATTGCAAATCTTTGTCAGTGCATTCTCCAAGACCTTATTGAAGGCCTTAACTATTTCATTAGCTTGAGGACGATATGTTGTACTTTTCTGGTGATACACCTGGAAATATTCTATCAGGGCGTTAATTGTTTCATTAGGGAAGTTTGTACCATGATCACTCATTAATAACTTCAGGTAACCGATCCTAGTTAACACATTCAAATAAGAACTTTGGTATTGTGGCCACTGTATAATCCTTCACCAGATATGACTCCTCCCATGCCCGTTTCTCAAATGGCTGCAATGACACCAGTGGATTTAGTGGTAGCTCAACTGTCCACGATGATCTTCCCATTCTCTAACATGCATCACACTCCCTATAATATGCTTTAGAATCTTTATGCAATGTAGGCCACCACAACCCATCACGCAAAACCTTCTGCGTTGTTTATTTTCTTACATAGTGCCCTCCCACAACTCCTCCATGAGCTTCAATGAGGATGTTATTTCATTCAAATTAGCCACATATCATTGGAGTATCCTATCCGATCACATTTTAAGAAAATGTCTTGCGATTACTAAGAAATATGTTGTGTGCACTACCAACTCTTTCTTCTACTGGCTCGTGTATCCTTCTGGGGTCTTCTCAGTAGTCAAGAAGTGGATAATATCAACAAAATGGTTATCCACTACATGCACTATGAAGATCTGCATGTCGTGCAACCCTTCCTCCAAGCTAGTGGGCTCCTCTCCTGTCTCAATGCAGAACAAATGGTCCGGTCCTGCATTCAACCTTCCTGGCTTCACAGTTACCTCGAAGTCATATTCTTGAAATAACAACAACCATTTGCATAATTTTCCGGCCAACACAGGCTTATTAACTAGATACTTCAATGCAGAATGGTATGTGTACATCTTGAAATGTCCGCCTAACAGATAGTGTCTGAACTTTTGGAGTGTGTACACCATATCCAATCCTTCGCACTCTATTGTTGAGTAATTATTCTCAGCCTTTGATAACTTCTTGCTCGCAAATTCTATAGGATGATCCATCTCTCCTTCACCCATATGTGTTATCACTACTCGTAATGCAATACATGAGGCATCGACATGCACACGGAATTCCTTCTTCCAATCCAGGAAGACCAAGATCAGTACGATGACCATTTTCTCTTTAAATACATCCAAACTACACTGAAATTCTTCATCCCAACAGAATGTAGCGTCCTTCTTTAATAGCTTCTCCATAGGCATGGTAATCTGAGCATAAGCCTTAATGAACTTTTGATAGTATACAGTATTGAACAACATTGCACGCAACCTTTTAACACTCCTTGCAGCCTCCAAATTGGCTATGATTTCGATCTTAGCAGGGTCCACCATTATTCGTTGCTTGCAAACCACGTGACACTTAAAATTCCAAAAGGGACAAAAATAATCACTTCTTCAAGTTCAACATGATGTGATACCTTCAGCACATATCCAACATTAAGTGTAGACTGGCTACATGGCACTTCACTAATCCAAGAACTATCTAGTAAGCAAAATATACCTCCAATAATTTGTGAATAAACTCCTTGAATGCCGTGATGACTATGTACGAGAATATCACTCAAGCATTCTTGATTCCAAACAAGATTACTCTATACTGGAAACAACCACATTCCGTCACGAAGGTCATCTAGCGTGATATTAATCTGATGGTACCCGAAGAACCCATCAGTGAATGAGTACACCTCCTACCCTCTAGCATTATCTAGTACCTCATCATTAAATGGTGTCAGAAAAGGATCATGAACACAGGCATCGTTAAGCTTCCTAAGATCTACACAAATCTGTATGTCTCCCTTTTTTTCTATTCTTGGACTACCATTGGGCTCACCCAATCTGATTCCTCCACTAGTTCTATAATGTTTACCTCAAGCATCTTATCCAACTCCAAGTGGACCTTTTCTTTGTATTTGGGATTAAGGCGATATGGGCTCTACTTAATTGGCTTCATGTCCAGTTTCAAGGTAAGTTTCATCACGCCCAAGTCTCTTATGCTACCTTTCAAGTCAAAAGACGTGGTATGGAACAAATACTGATACTCACAAAGCAACTCAATGACTTTATCTACTATGGTATCATCCCAATAATCCCCAATCTTTGCAATCTTTGGCTCTGCTTCAGTACCAATGTTCACTTGCCCAGTCTTGAATGATGCGATGATGTTTGGTTTTCTATCTATAGATTCAACCTCGCGGTGGAATTCTTCTTCTTAGATATTAATATTCCTTGGATCCTCATCCTCCCCCTCGGTAGTCACATTATAGCATTCCAACGCATGGTGTAGTTGGGTGCTGCAATCTAGTTGAACCAATTCTAAAGGATGTAATGGAATTTTGAAGATCACTACCATAACCTCCTATAAAGCCTCATCAATTATTTTTAGCCCATCCTCAAAATAGAAGGTCATCAAAAAGCATTTCTTTAAGATATCCCACTCTGCGGTGCCATGGCGGAATTTCGTTTCCAGGTACTAATTCATAGGGATTATATCGAGAGTGTGACAGAATAAATGCACCCATTCTGGCTATGTCTCCATTCCATAAAATTTAGTCCATTTTTCTCAATGATCATGCATATCATTCCTCCCATTGTATTTCTCAGTTAGCCAAAATTTTGGGCAACCAAATCAAAATCTCATCATTCTCCTATAATCGCGCCATTTGTCAAATCTATCTTTGTGCGTGCCCCAACACCATGACGGCATAGAGCGTAGTGCCAAATATAGTTCTTGAAAGCTACGGTCCTCAGGTAATTTTCTTTCAAAGGCATCCAAAAACTTGTATACATCAGTTAAACCATCATAATAAGGTAAATTTCTCACCTCCGATGAGACACATCGTAGTGAATTAGTCATCATATTGCAGTGCAGCATAGATACTTCGTGTAACCTATTCTGCTAATGCTCCAATTCTTCATCTAAATTTGAGGTATACGAGCATTCGTGGTCCCATGAAATCCATCCATCATGTGTCGGATTAACCAATTCTTAGTCTTGCACTATTATTTTATAGATTTCATCCAAATCATCATCACTTTATCGTAGTCGCAGACCGGTTCAGTATAGCGCAGTCCCTTTGCGGGGTCCAAGGGTACTCCAATGCAGAATGATTTCCTTTCAAATGAAATTATCTGCTTCTTCAAATTTATGACCCCATTCATGTCAATAGCCCAATCAATTTCAATGAGCATGAGGTATGGATTGTTCTCATCAACAATTTCTATCACTTCAAAATCAAGCAGCATTCACGCACCTTCTCTTTCTACGGTAACTCCATACAAACATCCCATAGGGATCATCTTTTGCTAGTTTTCCATCCTCAACTGAATCAGATACCATTACAGCGTAGATATGCCCATTCTTTCCCATGTCTGTTTAGGCAAAATGTTCACATCAGATCCCAGATTCAAAATAACCCGGTCCATCTCGTAGTCTCCTATCTGCGCAGTGAGCCTCATCTTATGCCTTGTTCTCATCTTATTTTTGCCGAATTTTCTGACTGTGCGGTGTCCTTTAGGAG
The DNA here is from genome assembly GCA_031772625.1 of Pinus tabuliformis. Taxonomy (NCBI): domain Eukaryota; kingdom Viridiplantae; phylum Streptophyta; class Pinopsida; order Pinales; family Pinaceae; genus Pinus; species Pinus tabuliformis. The sequence continues at coordinate 135,548,874 of CM062820.1, forward strand.
AGTTTTCCTTATAAGCACACTTTTTTATCAATTCTTGTAGCCCTTTCATAGCCTTACTATCGCGCAGTAGCTAGTAAGAATAGAGGGGTCAAGTTTTGTAGGTTGCCAATTTCTGGTAGTTTGTACTAACTTCCTAAGGTAGAGGGCTCAATGAAGTTGTTCTTTGCCTCCATAAATGTTTCCTTCACGTGCTCCAGATCAAACCCAACCTCTTTTTATGGGGCCTTACAGACCCACCCACTTTCTGTAGGTTGTTTTCCTTTATCATCACCTGTTGTTATTCTGCTTCGCCACATGATATTCACATTTGGATCTTCCTCACGGGGCTCGGCCATCATCATTTGTAAGTTCTGGGTAGGATGTTGAGGCTGTGCCTTCTTATCCTCCATCCTAGCTATCAACATAGGGCATTCTTATATTGTGTGATCAAACTAAGTGCATTATTTACATGACGGGCATGTCTGGCTCATACACTCTCAAGCATAGTGCCCTGGTGTTCTGTAATTATAGCAAATGAGTTGTCCACGACCTCTACTAGGTCCTCCTTCTCCGCGGCCTCAACTGTAGCCCTGATATCCTCCATACGCTCCCCCAGTTCCCTAATTTCGAGGTCGAGTTTATGCTTGCATTCGATATTTAGGAGTCCTTTCCATCATCAATTCGTAGCTATGGTAATGGCATTCATCATGGCCCACCAATTTACAAAAATCAGAAAATAATTGTTGTGGTGTCTGCGCAAACCTTTGCAGCAAGGGGCAATTATCCGTTACATTTTTCCAGCTACCTCACATATAACATACCATAGCGCAGGCCCCATACTTGGTCCTACTGGAGCTTCTTGCCTTAGGGGCATTGGCCCTGCCCCTGTGTTGTAATTCGCAAAGACAAGGCAATGATCTTTATCATGCCCCTAGATTTTACACTTGAGGCACTAAAATTCTTTGCGCACCTCCGACCTAGACACATTTTCTATTTTCAAGCTTTACAATTCCAATGAGATGTTCTGCAACTCTGCGTGAATCTATTGAACTCCCAAAGAAGTGTCCTGAATTGACATTTCATGCAATCTCATTGTGACTTCTAGAGCTTCCGCCTTTTGCTACGATAAAGTAATCCTTAGGTGGGGCAGGAGTAAAGCTATAAACCATTCGCAATGCTGACTATCTGTGAGGTTCATATTCGCTTCATGGATTATGCACTTCAATATTTGATCTAACTCCCAAGGTGTTTCACTAGCCCTCATTGTAATTTCCTTGAACCCAATTACTGATTGCGAGTCAAATTTAGGCTTATCGAATTCTTTGTTCAAAGTAGTCTGTGTGTCTACTAACAATGCCAATGGATTATTGGTGCAGTACTTAATGTACCATGTCAATGGTCGATCCTATAGGACAGTAAACGACTATGCCTTTTTTATGTTATCATCTGTAATATGTTGTGTTGTCCACACAACCTTCACAACAAACCAAAACTAATCTGGATCCTCACTTCCTAGGCCTTTGAAAACATGTAACTTCATTGTATTCGACATGGCTAAAAAAAGCGGTGGTGGTGGTGGTGTGGTTGAAGGTGTATGTTGTGGAGGTGAGGGTAGAGGTGGCACAGATGGATGATGTATCGTGAGAAACCATGTCTTATCAACTAGATAGCACTTTGTAGTGAGGCTAGTACCACTCCCTCGTCATCACTCGAAGGAGGTCCGATCAATGGGCTATATTCAAGGCCTACTTTTTCTTGATTTCTAAAGCTTCGTCCACTTCACATAGATCCAAACATCAACGAAATGGAATAACACACTTTTCACACAAGAGCATTATAATCCAGGTATTCAAAGATCTCAAATATTTTTCTCACAATCCCTTGAAGAAGCATCGCTCTACTTCGTTGTAACGAACTGAGTTGTCAACCACAAACTCTATAAAAAAAACCTCCTATAACTCTATCAAGCCAATTCTCAATAGCTTGTGCGATCTTATCTTCAAAATATTCCAACCTCTACGGTAGCTTTGAGGTCCACACTATTGGACGTCAAGCCTCCACCTTCCCTAGTTGTCTACCAACTTAGTGCTCGACTTGTATAATTTCATCGGGAATGTGCAGAAGAAGATTTCATGTATTTATGTGTATAGATATCTGTCCAACCGCTGTTCTTTTTAAAGGCACAAATTTATGTTCTCTTCCTCCATGAATTTGTGGATCTTTCTATCCAACCACTTCTCAATTTCCTTTCTAGTCAGATTCCAGTAATGTGACATCACACATCTCTTTATGTAGATCCAAATCCTAGCAATAAACCATTTGTTGGCTGAGGGGTTCTTCACCCAGGTTCAGAGTTAGCAGCACCAAACAAAACCCTACACTAATGGCCCTTTCAGCATCAATTCGTAATGCGCAGATTGAAGTCTCACCCGAAGCAGTATGGGGGGATGCTAGAACTAACTTTCTACATCCAAAGATCAATGTGATGTCCTTTTGTGACCTAGATTTTCCTTCTCGCAGATCTCCAAGCCTTTATGGATTATCACTGTAACTCCCCTCCATTGACCTCTAGACCTCCGCGAAGGTCCATGACCGACTTTTGCTGACCCTGAACGTGAAAATTATCTACTTACATGCACCATAGATTATGCTTAGATCAACATTTACTCACATCTACCTAAGTGTTCAATAACTTTAACATCAATTTTTAAGATCTTCGCTTAATAAGTTAACATTAATTGTGCTCAAATAATAAGACGGATCAAGTAAATTCGCGCATCAATACATCATCATTTTATAAAACATCATTCCATCATAGCATATGTTTCAACCATACATAACGAAACTAAGGATACCAAACACAGGAATTTTTGTAACAATCTTCTTAATTGATGTTTAGTATAAGCTTACACTACTCTATGCCTCTGCGCACTCAACTATAGAGCCTTTCTTCTTACTTTGATGTGCTAACTCTCTAAGCACCTTCCATCGTACCCATAGAGAAACTTCCCTCACTTGCCTTGGACTCTCTAGGAGACACCTATTTATACAATCCTATGGTCCGAAAGCCATGGGTAGATCTTCAAAAACTGACTCAAGTTTACATAAAAGAGGGGGAAAATGCTTTTTGACTCTTAACTAGCTACGCATTCCGCGACCACAGTTTGCAGAGACTTTACATCTTCTTACATCAAAACTTGGGCTTTTGTCCCAAAACTAACCCGAGGGACCCCATTCCAATAAAAAGTCAACATTTTTCTTTTAAGCTATGATAATATGGGTTTACTTGGATAATATTTTCCTTATACTCATATTCTAAAGATGTACCTTGCTAGAAAACAATTCAAGCTTGAGTGTGTAGTTCACTAAGTTCACTTGTGTTGATTACTATAATGTACTCTATGTAGTCTAGCTATGATTTTCCATATTTGTGCTCATGTCTTCAACAAAATAAGTATTTTGGTGTTGATGCATATATAATATTTTATAGTGATAAAAATATTCATTATGAGTCTCATTCCTAGAGCATGATCTAAGTAACATTGAGCAGGCACACTTAGTATGGATTGAACATAATATCACTCTAACCCCCTCGTATTTTGTTTATAATTAATTTTTTCTATCTAAATAAATGTTACATTTTCCTATAACTAAGAAACACGTACCTCTATCTCAAGAGTTGTGATTTTCCTTTTGATTCGTATGCTACTCATCTGTATCCCATAGGTCAAATGCATTAGTTTTATCATATTTTTTAGTTTTATATTATTAATGCTTCCCTAATCTTTAACATCTTGGTTTCCATTTTGTGATCATTGCTTTGAGATTCCCAACAAGATATAAGTTGAAAACTCATATAACTAGTCTTTGATAGGCACAATTCTTTGTACTTGTACCACATAGGCATTGTACCTTTTTTCTAAAAAAAAAATTATAGACTCATGTCATAATAATCATTCAACATTCTTAAACTTGGAAATTATTAGTTTTGAGAACATATACTCAACTTTATTAAATTTTGAAATTGTTGGTTCAATCAAAAACACTGGGAGTTCCCAAACTTTACCACAATGTTTCTTTACTAATATTTAACTTATTCACTACAAATACTTTATTTGATATAATGGAATATAGTACAAGCATGCATCTATACATAATTTTCTAGTTCAATCTAAACAATCTGATACCAATTCCTATGTACTATCTAATGAATACTACACATAGGTCTCCGTCAATGTTTCTCTTAATCATAACAACCAACTAATAGCATTATTACTAACACATTAACATAGTAAATCATTTACTTATTTGACTAGCAATAACTCCCATGGAAATATTTTGGGGAAAGACACATTACTCCCAAACAACACATTTCACACCTCACAACTTCCCATGAGCATGGGTTTCTCACTTCCCTCTTGTTTTGTCCACAACCCAAAAAAAATTCCCAACTATTTTCACTAAGTGTTATTTATTATTTTCTTCCCAAGATATTTTTTTAAGAAACGTCTTTATTTTAGTGTCTACCCACCTTTTTTCTTTACCTAATACATTTCAAATTAGGAAAACGTATTTCCTCTATTCCTCATAAGAATTTTTTTCTCTAGCGCTATGCTTATCCAATATAAAATTTCTATCCAGTTATGTTACATCCCTCTTTTAAATACTTCTCCTGAGAATTTTGGGAGAATTTGAGAAGGTCCACCATTTGGACTTAACCACTTAACAAATTCTTAGACAACAAGGAAGCCCATAATACTTGTGTGTTATTTCCCATATCATTTCCAAGGGAAAGAGACATTTATATATTAATTTAAAATTACTTATGTAAGTGAACTTGACTTAGTATTGGCCCCATAACCCACATTTACACTATTTAAAAAATATAAAATAATAAAGTCTGCAAAAATAATTACATGAGGGGTTTCACATTAAGCCTCTAGGAGGATTTAAAAAATATGAGGTTGAACTATTAATTAGCATAAATAATTAGATTAAATCATTATCTCTCATTATACATTTCACCACAACTGAACAAAGTCCTATATGTTGTAGTATTAATCTTAAATATAACTAAGGCCCAAAGGGTTTAGATCCAATGGTGGAAAGTGAGAAATGTTTCACTATTGGACAAGGTTCAGGTCAAATGAGGACTTTACTTGGAGACATGGAGGTACCTTGAGGGTGTCGCTGAATGTATGGTTGCGCCAAGAGAGATCATATTAATGATTTTGTATCTCATGCACACATAATTGAATTAAAAATCACCCTGACGTCCTCCTCTATATTTTTATCCCCCAAGGGACATCAAAATTAGTAATGGTCATGTTTTGAAGTACTATGTAAATTAAGAGATAAAATGTTTAAATATAATTCGTTTACCAATGTTCATGGAGGGGAGAATATAGGCACCATGAAGTGTATTGGTAGTATTTGAAATTGACCTCATGTCATGCAAATATGAAACTAGCTAGGTCATGAGTTCCTCTCTCTCTCTCTCTCTCTCTATCTATATATATATATATATATATATATATATATATATATATATATATATATATATATATATATATATATATATATATATATATATATATATATATATTAGTTTAACATATTATTTAGATAAATTGAGTTTTATAACCATTTATAGGATGTACTTTTTAGCTTGACCAAATGAAGTCCTCTTGAGGTACCCTTTTGACCTCTTAAATCTTCAAACATGTTACAAATACAAATGAAACTATCAATATGCTTTCTTGAAATATATTCTTATCTCTAATTATGAGGACACATAATGATTTTATATGAATAATTTCATAATGAGATATGGATAAACAAATCAAAACTCTTAATTTTGTGCTTTTTCTAAACTAATTCTGGGAAGAGTATTACAAGGAAACTAAAATATTGCCTTATATTGTGACCTTTTTAATGAATATTAGTAAATCATCTTCCACTTGATTCTAAATTCTAATAAAAAGCTCAAATGTCCACCTGCCTAGAGTTGAAATTTTACATTTTATAAATAGTGTTATGATTGTTGCTAGTTCCTCTTGAAATGCTTCTTCCAACATACTCTAATTATATTTATCTAAGATATAATATGAAGAAATAAGTGATTTTATTTATTATTTTAGCGGTATTTATACTTTCTTAAAAATTGATTCCAAGATAGAAATTTGTATTATACCCATCTGTAATCATGTTCTAAGAACATTCCCATCTTCATTTTCATTTCCTGGATCATATTGACAATATTTCTATGATCTTCTTTTCAATGAATAAAATTCATATTTTTGTTCCTGTAATTAGTCATACGATTATACTATTAAAGTTTGTAACAAACCAAGACTCTACTGTGGGTGGTGGTGGTGGAGGGGGAGTGTTAAATAAGCAGTGTGAGAATTTGTAAACTTTCTTTCACTAGTAAAGAATACAAGGCACAAATAAACACTTCAAAAACCATTAATATAAGACTTACAATAATCAACCAAAGAAACAAATATTTGGCATATATATTGTTTAAACTTCTCTTCTATTACTTCAGAAAATCAAGCCTCAACTTGCTATTACAAAGTTATATATCTCCAACCATAAGGAAGCTACTACTTCCTAGTTTATCAGCTACTATTGAAATGTGACAGAACCCCTAATTTATCAGTTGCTAATGAGAGAAGCTCTTACTTCTAATTATTTGATGACCACTACTGGAAGGAGCTACAACCGTTGATTTGCAAGATGCAACTCGCTCAATCTCGTTTATTCATCTGTCATTCAATTTTCAAACTCAAATCATGAAGGCCACTTCTTTTCATAAAAATAATAAATATCTCCTTAATAACACACTCTAATCAACACAAAATTACCTTTAAGATTCTCTGATATCTAATTAATTCAACATCACAAATCAACAAAACAAATAACATCATAAAATTCTCTACTAATTCAATTACACTTATAAATAATTAAAGTTGATATTTTACGTTTAAAACATTAGTTTAGTTCAACTCTTTATTTGAAATTAACAAAGGTTTTGATATCATTGTCTTCATAGTTTTTAGTTTTTGTTAAGTCTTCGTCACGTGTTTAATTAATATTCAAACACTACTCCCCTATCTTTGTGATAAAATTAGAGCTAAATTGCCAATTTTCTCAAATTTGAAATTCTATTGGATTTAGTAGAGAGTTTAGCTATAGTTCCAAATCTATTTGTTTTCCAAATTTGTCCAAATTTCTAAACATACATTCAAATATGTCCATGCTAGAAAACTAATTGCCAACTTGTTCGTGCATGCTATCACAAGTTTACATACTTCCAATTTGATGGAAAATCACCAAATATGGATCAAAGTGCCCAGATATCCACTCGTTCATGGCTTAACACTTTGAGCCTTAGTTATATGCCCAAAAGATGTTAACTTGTTTTGAAAGAATAAATATTGTATACCAGCTGTGAGCTCAGGATCTTTAGGGCATAACTCTAGCCCCCACAACCCTTTATGATATGCCTAAAGCACTTTAAATCATGACTATGGACCGATTTAAACCTCGGTCACAAAACAATGTGAAACTTTCACAAAGCTTCCACTTTAGTGTTGACACATAAAAGTATTGGAAAACACTATCGACTAGTCCCGTTTCCATTATAGCCCTGAGGGATTATTCAAATGCATTAACTATTGATCCTTTAGTCATTGAACCACACATAAAGCCAAGTATTATAACTATTCAGGCTTTACTGATTGAAATCTGTATAAAGCCAAGTCTTGGAGCCAACCTTTAGCCCCTAGATTTTATTTCCCCATCCATTACCATTGCAGGAACCTCAAGAGCTCCTAGGTTCAATGCACTAGGGTTGCACTTAATATGGGACCATGGGCCAACCAATCAAAAAAAAATTGTCATTGAATTTTTTTTCTAGATCATGTGGCAACATGTATTGATGTTTTTTCGTCCAGAAGATAAGACACACATCATATTGAAGAATCATTCCAGTGCTTAGACTTCTGAGATATGGGGTAAAGTGTCATTATGGGACCACATGTCGTACACACTAATGAATTAGGAAACCACTAGAATTATGTGCATGCCACCTCAATGACACAATTTCCTCCTCTGCAACATGTCACTAGCCATGTATCATCCATTTTTTCCCACTAAGGCACCTAAAAAACACCAAATATGCATGCCATGTGTGACGTACTCATTTATTCCATATGTTTTGTTAATATCATCCTACCACTATGGCTCTACATCACCTTTATAACCCAATAACCTCTTTCCATATGTCTTTTATGCTGTCAAAATCCATTTCATTGGTATGATAGACACAATAAAACTTGGCCCTTGGTTTTGCACGGTTTTCATTGAACTATTCGATGGAAATTTTCACTCCATGTAGTGGGAATGTTTTAGTCTACGAGCAATTGTCTCCTTCGAATATATAACATGATGATATAATGGATCCTGCTATGGATGGAATACCAAGGCGAGTTATTAGGTGGGGTCACACCTGCTTACAACTCTTCCGAATCAATCTCCATACACTTAGCCACCTCGTGTAACACCCTCCTCCCACATCTACTGAGCAACCAATCAGTTGGGGTAAACATGTGATGAGATTCCACTATGATATAATTCGACCTCCTAAGTCATGTTAAGGAAGTGGAACCAATGCAAACACACCATACAAACACTAATCATCAGCTATAGAACCCTCAAGAATCAATCCAATACTTTATACAACTTCTCTTGGGGTCCCACTAATATTTTGGACAACTTAAGCATTAGTCACTCACTTGATATAGGGATGATGGCGACCCAAAACCAGAATTCACTCTCACAAGATTTCCTTTCAGTGATGAGGGACCAAAACTACCAGTGCTATGCTAGCGGCTTCGGGATTTGACAACTTTGTCAGGCCTAGAGCCTAGGTCACTGCCTTGAATTGAACCATCTTTTCAAATCAATAAAATAACAAGGATATGACATTATTAAAGAAAATACTTGTTTAAGACCTTAACTGGACCCATATTAGCCATGATGAGACTTTCATTCAACATATCACGAATATGTAATCTATGTGTAATTAATAGTTCTAAGCATCGGGGTCTCATACTTAGCTGAAAATTAGTAAGAACCATTGATGCCTCAATAAATCAAATCCCATTCCATCCATTAAGTCATAGAAACATGTATCATCCAATTACAAGTAAAAACATGATGAAAGCCATACATGTTTGTTGTCATAAAAAAAATACATAACCAAAACAATAGCAACAGAAATACTCATGAAAGTAAAACCATATATACCACATATAATCCATCAAAATTCTCATACAAATACAAGGAGAAATAAGCTTTCATTAATGATACAAAATCCAAACCTAGGATGGGAATTCCACATTCTATGCAGCCGTAGAAAGGCTTAGCCAAATTTCTCTTCATCCATTCTCCCTTGTGCCATATTCCAAGCATGAATGTGGGATCTCGTAGAACACATCAATAAAGACTCATCTAGGGCTTCCAGAGGCCATCCACATCAATCCATGAAACAGTGATTCGACCACCTGGCCAGATATCACCAAAATATTCATCAAATTGGTCTCCATCCGAGTCTTCTAGAGCTTTTAGAGCATTTGTTCCAACCAGGGATTACATGACTAGTAACTCAACCCACAACTTATACAATGCTACTGGATAATTTGTCTAACCCAGGCTTCCAGCACTAGTAACTCAACCCACCGAGGGATTCTAGAGCATTTGTCAAACCAAGGCTTCCAGGACCAGTAACTCGACTAAATCTATTATAGGGCTTTAAGATCATTTATCCAACTAGGGCTTCCAGGAACTAATAACTCAACCCAAGGTAAGGAAACATGAGAACCAACCAAAACAAAATAATGAAAACAAACCCATAATCACCATGGTTATCCATGAAATGGCAAGGCTAGGAAATCCATTATCAATCTCGGCCATCCTCCATGCCAATGATATATCACAACCCAAAATCCACATGCATATGCCATGCATGTGAAAACTAGTAAAGGAAACCTAGATGCAACTTGATACCTGCAAGAAAATATGATGTAGTCATTGATCTCGATGCCCTCTTGCGCTGTAAAAATACATATATGACACCCTCCAAGAGTGCTCCAATAAAACTCAAGTCTCCAAAAATATGAGAGAGAGAGAGAGAATAATGAGAGAGCTAAAAAACTGAACTAAAAGAAGGTTACGAACTAATCCTCAGAAGCCTTTTTATGAATGAGGCCTCTACTTTATTCACTTTCCATTATTTTTCTTCATTTTCCTCCTCACATGAAACCTGTGACCTTTCACATCCCTTTTCTCCTAGTTTCCACTATTTTCATAAATAAATGTGCCAAAAATGTCATTTTTCCTTTCCAAAGCCTTAGCCATTTCCTTAGCCATCAACAATCACAAGTGATCCACATCACTATGATTCTACCGAACATTTAGGTTAGAATGAGTGTCCCATCATTCATGGTTATTATTTTTCCTTTATTTACTTTTATTACATAGAATTTGCACCAAGGTTGTTACAAAACCCTCTCGCTTGGGGGAACACCCTCCTCGGTGTTCAAACACAACTATAACCACAAAAATGTTGTAAGAAAAATATATACTACTAATGGAGCTTATAACTTAGCTCAATGAAATATTTACATTGATCAACCTAGAGAGAAGCAACCAACATGAAACGTAACAACATAACATAATGACATAACACTCATACCACTTATTGGAACTTTATGACATATCTCATGGCAGTCTTTACATCCATATACATGCATACATAAACCAACATCACCAAACACATATCGAAAGATATACCAAAGCATATGCCACTATCACATGAAAGCAACAAGCCAAAACTGCTTTGCCTCAACCCGCAAACAAGGAAGGATACAGAGGCCGCATCTGATCCACCATCTCCCATGTAGCGTCATTGGGCCCAAAGTGCTTCAATTTCACTTTAACTTGCTCATTTTATTGGTTCCAGAGCACTACTACACGAAGGGAACATTTAAGGTATTTGTTTAAGATAAAAGAAATATTTGTCTTAAAAAGTAACTTTTTTTTGGTATTTTACATTAAAATTTATTATCAATTGAATTGACTTAATTAAGACAAACAATTTGAGAAAAAAAATTTAAGACAAAACTTTATATTTAAGATAGAAATAGTTTGAGACAAAAATATTTTAAGACAAAACTTTATATTTGATACAAAAATAGTTTAATACAAAAATATTTTAAGACAAAACATTATATTTAAGACAAAAACAATTTGAGACAAAAATATTTTAACACAAAACTTTATATTTAAGACAAAAATAGTTTAAGGAAAAACTATTTTAAGACAAAACTTTATATTTAAGACAAAAATAGTTTGAGACATAAATATTCGAAGATAAAATTTTATATTTAAGACAATGGCCACTTAAGACAATGATAATTAAGAGGAAAATCATTTAAGACAATTAAAAATTAAGACAAACCCATATCAATTTAAGACAATATTATATAACACCTACAAAATTGACTCTGATAGTGCTCCCTAAATCTGCGAGCTTGTAGGTTACTAATGTATGGCACCTACACTGAGCTTATTATTTCACTTACCATTCATGTTATCTTATATAAAGAAATTTTTTTGTTGGGCTCTTCATTTTAGTGTGGTAGACGACTTTGAGGAATGTAACATCTTTTCCTGGCAACATTTTCTTGACATCAGATCCTATTTTTTCCCTTCGATCTTTGAAGATACGATTAGAGTCAACTTTTCTGCTGTTACAATCAGCACTGCAACATGGAGGGGGATTTTAGGACAAACAAAACATTTTGTCTTAATATTTAATTTCATCTTAATTCTTTTTATACAAGGCGGTAGTAAGAAATGCAAAGGTAAAGGATTAGGGGTCCGTCTTTACATTGTTGATGGGTTCTTCAAGAAGTGGAGCGATGAAGTTTGACAACAACTAATGGGATTTAGGGTGATGAAGGCTAACAACAAAGGTTATTATTGAGAGGAGCGATGGATTCACTTTCGTTGAACGTGGATAGGCACTAACATAGTTGGAGTACTTTTCAGGGTCTCCATCGATTGTGTTTAATCTTTGTTTTTTTACTATTTCGTTTATTTTGAACTCTAATTCTATCCATTGGTTTCTATTAACAACACATTGTTATGCGGGAACTCTTGACTGACAATGACAACGTGGACTAGATTCATCTGAAGGATGGTGGAAGCAAATTACAGAATATCTGTTGGCAGACAATATGCCTACATAAAAATATCTACGACAACGTTTAAGAGAAGTAGGCAGTGAGGATAAAATATTGGATTGTGGAAGCATTAGTCACAAAATTCACAAGGGAAATAGTTTTGGTTGCAAGTGTGGAGGTATATGGATTCAATGTAGCCTTGATTGGTGTGATTTCCAGTGTTGTTTGCTGGAATACATTTCAGCATAATTATCTAAATTAGGTTCACTTTTATCCTGATTCTAGATGATATCAGGGATCTCTATTGGTTTTTCTGTTTCAAGGTACACTAATAAAAATTTATTTTCCACTCTAGCTGTTGGTGTACTTCATGGTCTATCTGAGATGTACTAGAAGGTTGTTTACATGGTATTTATTTTGAACCCTTGCTCTTATAGATCTTCCTACTCCTTCTCTAGTTTTGGATTATTTGGTAAAGGGATTTTTGAGGATCTTAGCGGCTACTCGTTGGTCTCCTTTGTGGTTTGTCTGAGACACACTAGCTGATTGTTTTACATGGTCTATCTTTTGAACCTTTTTTCCTATGGAACTTCATGCTCCTCTTTGGTTTGGGATTGTTCGATAGGGGGTTCCCAAGGATATTTACTCCTACGTAAGTGCATTCATTTTGGTTGGTGGATTTGGTAACATATTTGAATTTTGAATTCAACCACGAAGGAGTTTCTTGGGGTCATTAGTTGGTATGGGAGGATATTTATTTTTCAAGTTTTCCATTAATTATAAGAGGGATAATCCATTAATGGTTTATGTCTTCATTGAAGATCTTTGACGATTGCATGTTTGATGATATTTTCTAAATGACATTGGTCGACGGTGATTGGAAAGCCTATTATATTTGAAGGGGTGTCTTAGGGGATTGAGTTTGTGAAGACCTAAATCGAGTGGGGTCAACAATTTATAAGCGACATTAATTTACCTTGTCTACATATTTTATCGAGTTTCTTTCAGACACTACTACATAAGGTATTTTTTGGTAATGCTCTCTACTTTGGTGCACATAGAGGCGAGATTGTAGAGTGTTGGCAGTGCCCATTATACAACTAGCCTTGACATCTATCAGTAGGATCTCACATGATATTGAGGGAAACTAGAGAGATGACGTTCCACTACTTGATGTTTTCATACATGCGACCGTTGAGGTAGAGAGTCGTGGATGCCCCAAGTTGGGAGTCTATGCCTTTGGGACATCTCTTGTGTATGCAACTATACAAGTGGTTTTGAATTTTTTAGTATACCTACCGGATATTGTAACCAAATGTGGTAAGACACGAAAAATGTTTTTCCATCATCAGTGGAAAAAGAAGGAAGTTAAGGTTGGTCTAGATTATCATAAACTTGTTGTTTTTGCGGATGTTTTTTGGGACCGGGTGGTAGTATTACAAAAACAAGCTTTGGTTGGTAAGTTCTTTTATCTAGGAATGGATGGCTCTTAGTTGGCATGTTGGGTTAAAGAAAATTGGTACCCTATTCTCAAGTATTCTCCTCTTTTCAACATTTTATACAATCAACGGTTCTTCTTCCACTTTTTTATTAATGATGATGTTGTAAATATTTTGGGATCGTATTGCATTCATGGTTGTTGTTTTCTCTCTTTACATCACTGTCATATGGGCTTTTATCCATAGCTAGAATTTCCATGAAATAAATTGGTTTTGAGCTAAAAGCCTTGGTTTTCCCCTTGTATTCTAGTTACATGAATCACTAATGATGATCAACAATTATATTGGTAAATTTGCTTTCCTGGAGGAAGCAAGCATGTTACAGAGAGATAAACTTCTCACATGGATTTTGTGGGAGGTGTATTTCACTGCTAGCCTTTGTGCAGAGGTGGAACTCAATTGGGTTATCTTATCTACTACGTAGTGAATTGCCTATTGGGAAATTCATTTCATTGCCTGGGTTGTCACAATGTTGGACATCTTATTTATAAGTGCCCGTGTGGATTTGGAAATCAATGACATGGAATATTAGAGACTTCTTCTAATGGAATAATCAATGGTGGGGCTCTATAGGGGTTGAACCTGTGACCACTGGCATTGCCAATAACCAAATATAACTAACGAAACCAACTATGCCAAATGGTGCATTGCTATCAATGCCTGTAAAACTTGTATAAGAAGTGGATTCCTTCATTCATCGTGGAGAGAGGTAGGCAAATGGATAGAACCCAACTAAAGGAATAATTGGTCAAGATCTTGCACACTAAGAACCACGAGGTTGCATGATATTTGAGAGAATATATAAGGAATATTTTAATAATATTCCCCAAAGAATCTGTGGGGAATATTTTAGATTCCCTAAATCCTTGGAGGTCACAGTGATAGAACTTTGCAAGATTTATACTCAAGTTTCATAATTTTCGGCAAGGGATCTAATGGGGTAGTCCATTTCTCCCTATGACCAACCCATTTTTAGGTCATCCCTAGAATCAAAGGTATAAGGTGTAATTTTTCCATCTGTGCATTTTGATTTTGTTGATATTAATGCATGTGGTCTCCCCACTTTGAGAAGGGCTCGAAGATTTATTCAACATTGGATGAATTCCAGTATCAAGTTTTGTGTGTTTCATGTCTTTATGGTTGCATTTGATTTTGTTTTCTTTAAAATATATGCACATGTGGTTTTCATGCTCTTTTAAGATGGAATTTTAAGTACACTAATGAAATAAACAATTGGGACCAGTATACCACAATTCCTTTTATAAGTGTAAGGATGTTTGTTGAACTTGTTTTGTGTATAGGCTAAAGGTTTTTCAAATCCACCTCTTATCACTAGTGAATAATCACTAGAGCTCTAGTTAGTCTAGAGTGCCTCGATAGACATTCTAACAATTTGTTGGTGCTCAAATTGTTATGGTAACTGAGGACATCCTGAGACAACACCACTGAGGATCCTAGATCATCCTTATTTGGGTGAAAATGGTTGGTTTTCTTTTCACCGCAAGGGATAATCCCTTGTGATAATCAAAGTTCAATAGTCATTGCAAAAGAATGTAAATCAAAAAGATTTCTAACTAGCAAATAAATAAGATAAATTATTGAGTAAAGAGCCTTTTAAATAAAATAATTATATTTTGGAAATAGAGGTGGTAGGCATATAACATGTCAAAATTTATTAAAAATAAAATATCATTATGACTAATTGATGTTTAAAATAATATATCGTATCTCTCACAAAACATAAGGGTTAGTAAAATTAAAAATAAAAATAAAATGAAAATACAGAAGTTAGGAAAATTTAGTTTAAATTCATTTAATAGAAAGGTTGTATTTGAAACAATATGGCATAAAATGCTATTATTATTCATTTTGCAACAAAACAATTAAACTATTCGATTTATTTTTCCTAAGTAGTAAATATTGAAGGAAAAACTAAACCACTTTCAATGTGTGGGAGATTAATTAATTTGATCATGTCAAGGCTTTTCTAAGCACCACATATTACCATTAAGAAATCAAAAATTAAAAACAAATGAACAATAAAAGTAAAATAGGAGGACTAGTTTTATAGTATTTAAATTTATTTGCAAATAAAACCGTAAACAACATGTATTGTTAGAGCTTTTTTCTGCAACAAATAAATTCAAATATAATTTTAAAAGACTTTAAATAACAAGTATTCAAGTATTTAAATCATTATTTCATGGAATATTATTGAATATACATGTTATATCAATAACATGTATAATGAACCAGTAACTAAAACCTCACATAAAGATAACACATAGAAAGAAAAGAAGGAAATAAATATTATTAAACAAAAATATTCATAGTCACAATGAACAACACAACTATACAAAGTACATGATGGCTTTAAAAAATAGTAAGTCTTCATCTCCAATGCATCACCATACTTCAATCTGCCCAAAAAGGTCCCTAGAGCAATCTTCCACCTCGTCTTTTAAATGTCTCGAAGTTCGTTTCATTTTTAGTTCTCATAACTTCCAAACAAAATTATATTGATAATTGTTATTTTTGCTAACTATAATACATATTCATCAATTATATAAATCCCCACTCGAATTCTCCACATTAAAATCCTTTGAGTAATATTCTTGTATTAAAAGAAAAAATAATAATAATAAGTAAGTCATACGTTTGAATGACTTACTTAACGCAGTTGAATCCCAAAAATGATATCTAATATAATGCACTGCGTAAATCCCCCATACTTAAATTCAAAAAGAGTCAAGGGACCTCTACTTGAATGGTTCATGAGGCACAATACTTGCTAAGGTTTTGCAAATGGGGTAGCAAGCTAAGTGGGCTTGATTGTGGGGAAAAACTCCACAGTTAAGCGCGCTTGAGCCAGAGGAGTTCTGGGATGGGTGACCTCCTGGGAAGTCCTGGTTACCGGGTGCAAGCCCCAGAAGTGATGATTGATGCTATGTGATTCGTTCTCCACATTTCACTAGTTTCAATCCCACTTCTTCACCCCTGTGAGCATCACCCGATGCAATGAGTGCTAAGTGAACTATTCAAAAATCATGAGAAATTAGTCAGTTACGACTAACTCTCATGGAAATGGTCATACGTTTGAATGACTTACTTAACGCAGTTGAATCCCAAAAATGATATCTAATATAATGCACTGCGTAAATCCCCCATACTTAAATTCAAAAAGAGTCAAGGGATCTCTACTTGAATGGTTCATGAGGCACAATACTTGCTAAGGTTTTGCAAATGGGGTAGCAAGCTAAGTGGGCTTGATTGTGGGGAAAAACTCCACAGTTAAGCGCGCTTGAGCCAGAGGAGTTCTGGGATGGGAGACCTCCTGGGAAGTCCTGGTTACCGGGTGCAAGCCCCGGAAGTGATGATTGATGCTATGTGATTTGTTCTCCACATTTCACTAGTTTCAATCCCACTTCTTCACCCCTGTGAGCATCACCCGATGCAATGAGTGCTAAGTGAACTATTCAAAAATCATGAGAAATTAGTCAGTTACGACTACCTCTCATGGAAATGGTCATACGTTTGAATGACTTACTTAACGCAGTTGAATCCCAAAAATGATATCTAATTATTTCTCTATTATAAAATATTATAATAAATCAAATTAAAATATAATTCACCCTCTATAATATTCCCCTCATTGTCTCACATACATTGTCAATGAAAATCAATTTTTACCTTAGGTAAGACCCAACCTTTTTTATAACATTACATCATTAAATATGTATTTAGTGTGCACTTATTTTCAAGAAGGGCGAGATAAAATCAAAATATTAAATGTAACATGATTTTCCCTTTTAAATGTTTGCATTTATACAATATTTCTCATGAAATCTCAATTATCCTCCCACGCTAAATTGAAACTTGCACAATATCTTAACCTAACCATTAGAAATAAAAATTTTGAATTCAAATTAATGAAATTTGAAATGTACATATGTTTTCAATTTCAAATTTAAAATAAAATTTTAAGTTTAAAACATTTATTTTTTCATATAGATTTGAAATATTTTTCTTAAAAACATTGACAATATACCTTACAATGAAATTTCAATATTATATATAATGTATAAATTTGAATTTCAAATCACATTATATATATAATTATAATTATGAATAGCTTAATACATATATATTTTTAATTTTAAATAATACATATATAATATATATGAATTAAATATAATACATGTATTACATATAAGAATTTTAATATATGTATTCAATCTCATTCGAAATATTTCTTAATCATGTTTAATTTCCTCATGGGGTCCGTGGAGGAAAGAGGGCGATTGGACAAGCTGTGCACGATGGAATTTACAAGTGGAGTGGGGTTTCCTATGTTCAATGAAATATTTAATACTTGGGCTATGTTTAATGAAGATAATGTTTAATAAATATTTAATGCGGGCCTTGTGCATTCACTTGGTATATTGTTTCAAATCCTTCCTATGTTTTAATAATCTTTTAGTTTCAAATCTTCCATTAAATGTATTTAAGTTTTAGTAAGTATTCCATTGCATATTCAATAAGGAATGGCTTCATATGAACAAAAAGGCATAAGGTGAATTTGTTTTATGAAACAAAGTTTAATTTTCAAAGGTTTTTTCTTAAAACAATATTATTTGTTGTGTACTATAATATCTTTACGTGAATATTTAATTATTTTGATAATTAAGCTTGTATTACCAAGCTTGTATTACAAGTATAAATTCTTAAAACTCTAGATAAAATTATAAGTTCTAGAATACATCTACATGGGTAAATTGAAATTTCCATTAGAATTTTAAATATGATTTCATAAACTTGTGAAACTAGATAATTTTAATAATAAGGTCGTGAAACTTCACTTAAGTTATAAATTTACTTTGACTCCTAATGCTACAATTCATTTGAATAGTAAAAATAGATAGGTTTTATTTTATTAATTAAAATTTACAAATATGACTTTAAAATCTATTTTCCACTTATCAAGTGTCCTCAATGATTTTACTCAATTGTAATGTATATTATTTCAATATATGTTGGGAAATCCTTTAATTCTTTACAGGATATTTTAAATATTTACTTTCATATTTTAGATAATAATTTACCCATGACAACCCTTGTAAAATTATGTTTCTAATTTGTATTACACATATATATATGAATATATATTTAAGAGTTCAACTCCTTTAATCATCCAAACACCAAATTTTAAATATTCGTAATATATATCATTTCCCCCATTTTTGGGGGGTTTTGTTTTCCCCATTTTTAGGTGTTATTTAGTTAGGAATGTGAAAGTTAATAACTTTCAATGGTGTGCCTTACTTAATGAATATAATATTTTAATTGTTTTTTTTTTTTTAAACTTATATGTTATTTAAAAAATTAAAATCATAAGAAGGTATTACATATGCATATTTATAGTGTCACATTTCCTTAACATTACTTAGTTATAAGCCCTACTTAGTTTTGTTCTAATCTCTTTTATTGAGTTGTCTTTTGTATTTTAGGGAGTGATTTTTTATCACGAGAATAAGAGAGGAAGGCATTTGACAATGGATGTACAAGGAAAAATAAACAAAAGGAACCAATATCTAATGGGGATCAAACTGGTGACAACACGATCAAACTCATTTTTGTAAATAATGTTCTTTAGTTGGGGCTATAATGCCCATATTTGAATAAAATTTGAATTTTTTCATACTACCATACTATGCTAGTTTTAATAAATTGATAATATAACACATTTGGGACAAACCTAGTTACCACTGTATAAATTATCTTTCATAACCTTCATAGCTACTTTCATCTACCCTTTGTATTTCTTGACGAATGAATCTTCTATTTTCTATAACAATTTACTATATAGGTTCTAGCTATATTTTTCTAATATTCTTTAGTTTAATAAGGAAATTGTTGGCTTAGGCGGTCCTTACCCATGTTCATAGTTAGTAGCGCCAAACAAATCCCTACACTACTGGCCCTTTTGGCATCAATCCACAGTGCATAGACTGAAGTTTCACCTAAAGCAGTATGGGGGGATGCTGGAACCAAGTTTCCATATCCAAATATCAGCGTGATGTCATTTTGTGACCTAGATCATCATTTGCAGAGATCTCCAAGCCTTTATGTCTCATCGCTGTAACTCCCTCAATCGGCCTCTAGCCTCTGCAAAGGTCTAGGACCAGCTTTTGTGGACCCTGAACAAGAAAATTATCTAGTTACACATACCATATATTATCCTTTGATTAATATTTACATAGATCTACATAAGTATTCAATAACTTTAACAGAAAGTTTTATGATCTTCGTGTAATCACTTAACATTAATTGCGTTCAGATATAAGATGGATCAAGTAAATTTTCACATCAATACATCACTGTTTTATAAAACATCATTCTGTCACAACATATGTTGCAATGATACGTAATGGAAGTGAGGAGACCAAACAAAGGAATTTTTGTAAGAATCTTCTTTATTGATATTCAGTATAATCTTATAGACTCAAAACTTCCTTGCACACTCAGCTACAGGGGTCCACACACGTAGTTGCAGAAACTACTCTAGGCCTCTACACACTCAATTGCAGAGCCTTTCTTCTTACTTTCCTGGGCTAACTCTCGAAGCTCCTTCCGTCGTACCATAGAAAAACATCCCTCACTTGCCTTAGACTCTCTAAGACACACCTATTTACACAATCTCATGGTCTACAGACCATGGGTATATCTTCAAAAACTTATTCAAGTTTACATAAAAGAGGGTATAAACCATTTTTGACTTTTAACTAGCTACACGCTATGCGGCCACAATTTACAGAGACTTTACATCCTTTTACATAAAAAATTGGCCTTTTGCCCCAAAACTGACCCAGGGGACTCCATCCCAACGGGCCCCCCACACAAAGGTCAGGATTTGCCCTTGACTCACTCAGATGGCGTGGTGATCTTGCTGCAAAGATCCCCTAGCTCGAACTGTACAAATGTTACTGCAGTCATGCTCTGCGTGGCTGCTTGCTTCACCTGGTCGACCAATTGCTATGTAGTTGGTCCTTTGCTGGCTCACTTGATCTTCTGCTGTGTAAGCTCTAAGTTCGCCAGCTTTTCCTATATGTTAGCCAAGACTAGGCAGGCTTCGTCTAACCAAGGACCCAACCTGGCCTTAGGGATTGCTTCCTTTTCTGCACTGCTTTGACTTGTGCAAGAAGTTTCTTTTCCTTCTGTAACTTGGCGAGGCATTGTGTCCTAGCAATGGAGAGCGTCATTGCCCTCACTTTGTCATACCACTGCTAAAGGTCACAGATCCCTATATTCAATTGCTATAGGTTGGGGTCTTCCTTCATGGTTGTTACCATTTCCATGGCTTATTCAAACAACACTATGCAGTCGATGACTTCAGTATCCAGAGTAGCCATCCCTTCGTTGATAATAGCTCCGTGTTTTTCCCTGACTTCGGGTGAAGTGGAAGGTTCTCACTTGAGTTCCAGCTCCATGATTTTCATGTTGACTTCGAACTAAACTCTGGCCACCTCTGCCTCAGCATCATGGATGCCTGTAATGATTTTCCTCATCTTGGCCTCTAGTTGTTCTTCCTCAATGATTTGCATCTCCGACACTATTTGGTATGCCTCTGCAACTGTTGTCACCAACTGGGCATTCTTATCCTTGATTTTATCTCGTTATCTCATGGACTCTGTCTTCTCAGTGAACATTTGTTCTTTTTTCACACTGTACTCGCTGATTAAACTAAGAGCATGCTGCTCCCACACTTTCAATTATGCTGTCACACTTGTCTATAGCACATGAATATATTTTTTGGGGACCACTACAATGTTGAGGCTGATGTTCTTCAGAGTGCTCCTGATGACCTTTTCATCGGCTAATTCCACACTCGAGGATCCTTCTAGAAGCGTGGCTATCATGAGATCCATTATTCTGACCAACTTCGCAGCCTGACTTATCCCCAGTGCCAAGCTTATCTATGCAGTTCCCCCCTGACCTATGCCCACCTATATCCCACTGGTTTGGATCTACAATTCGCACAGGTCCTTCCGAATAGTACCTAATGACTACAGGTGTTGTTTCTCTAATTGCCGCAACAATTCAGTGGTGGTGTCACACACTTTGGCTCTGATCTCATCGATATCGCCCTCTATCACCGTAATGGGATCTAGCATTGGATTAATCGACTTTGACTTCATTCGGGGCCCCTCCTACTATTTTTCATTGTACCTCTTTAACTAGAATGAAGTGTTCTGCCCTTCATCGTCGCCACTGCCCTGCGCTAGTTGCTCTTCGTCCTCGGTCTACAGCCAAGGGGATTTATCGCTTCGCTCGGAGTCACACTACTCTTACTCAGCTTACTGCTTTATAGCACACTAATTTTCTAGTCAAGCCTTCTCCTCGGCCTCCTTCCTTCCCTTCATGGCCAATTTCTAGAATACCTGTTTCACTGCATCCTTCCTCTATTTCTCCATTGAACGCCTCCTACCTCTAGTGGTACCTATGGCCAGGTCAAATGGAGAGTTCCAATCTGCTGGCGAGCACTTGATGACTTCTTGAATCACATCATATGTGGCAAGATTTGGTAGATCGAACCACTTCTGTTGCGGATCCTTTCATGTCGTGATATAGACATGATGGAATTCTTCCATGAATTTTTCTTATTCTGATAATGGCTCATACATGGTTGGGGACAAACGTGGGCACTGGTTAATGGCCATGTGAATACTCGCCTCAATCAAAACCTAGAAATATTATTATTTTTTTTGTGACCTGCATGGGGTCCTTCGTGAACCAAAGGGAGGAAAATTGGGCAGCCTCTAGAAATCCTACCTCTAATGGAGGGAAATGACTATACTTCAAAAACTCCCAAGCAGCCATCATAATATAAAGCATAAATGTTATGAAACCAGCTCACAAAAAGATAGAAATGATAGATCAACACATTAGAAATAAGCCTCTTTGTGGGGGAAACCTCATTTACATTACACAAATGAACAATTCTTAAATGAGTCAAATGAAAAAAAACCCCTTTCTATATATAGGAGTCTAAGGGGTCATAATATAACCAAAGCTGACCTAACAATAATAATATAAAGGCACAAAAATAACAATAGTGGGATTCTATGGGGCACAATAATAACAATATGGTGACAATAGGGGCACAACAATAACAATAAGGGACACAATGACAATAGTAATGGGGGAATCACTAGTATTATACGGACCTAACATGCCCCTCTCCTTCAAAAAAGTGTTGTCCTCAATGCTTGAGTAGTTCTAGATGCTTCTGTATAGAATTCTCATCCTCCCATGTGGAATATTCAATGGGTAAGTTCTTCCACTTGATGAGATATTCTGAAATTGATCAATTTTGTAGCTGTTGAGTTAATTTTTCTTTGACTGCTTCAGGTTCCAATATGATTTTTCCCTCCTCATCAAGTTTTGGGAATATTTTTTGAAATGAAAGCTTGTCACCTATAACCTTCTTTAGGCATGAAACATGGAAAACTGGGGCCACTCGAGAAGTTGCAGGAAGCTCCAATTTATATGCCATAGTATCTATCTTTTGGAACACCTTGTACGGACCATAATAATTTGGTGATAATTTATTATACTTCTTAGCTTGCTTGAGGGACATTTGTTTATATGGTTGTAGCCATAGGAATACCCAATCACCTACATCAAAACTTCTTTCGCTACGATGTTGATTTGCCTGCTATTTCATTCTATTATGTGCCAAGGTGAGTTTATCCTTTAAGAGTTGGAGAACTTGTTGTTTATGCTTGTTGTGATCTTCCACTTCTTGACCTTAGAATTTTCTCTTAAATATGATGTGATGGATGGTGGATGATATCCATAAAGTGCCATAAATGGGGTCATTTTTGTTGCAGTATGGAAGGAAGTGTTATACCACCATTCAACTAGAGGCAACATTTTGACCCATTGTGTTTGTTTATCAGATACAAAGCAATGAAGATATCCTTCCAAACATTTGTTTACTATCTCAGTTTGCCCATCAGATTGAGGATGATAAGATTATTTATGAGCTAACTGAGTACCAAGACAAGAAAACAATTATGTCCAAAAAGTTCTAGTGAAAAAGGGATCTCTGTCACTTACAATAATCTTTGGGTTTTGATGTAGCTTTTGAATTGTTTCCATAAATGCAATAGAAACTATAGTTGCTTTAAATGGATGAGATAACGCACAAAAGTGTGCATACTTGGTAAGTCTGGCAACTACCAACATGATAACACCCCTTCCTTTGGACTTGGGTAAACCTATGATAAAATCCATTGAAACCTCCTCCCAACATTGGCTTGGAATGGATAAAGGTTGTAATAGTCCTGGGGTCTTAATTGTTTCAACTTTATTTTGTTGGAAAACCAAACATTCTGCCATAAACTTTTGAATATCTGATTTAAGGACATCCGAAAAAAATCCTTCTTAACCCTATGGTAGGTTTTTAGAAATCCCGAGTGCCCTCCTAAGGGAGAGGTTTGCAATTCCCTAAGGATCTTCTGTTTGAGTTGGGAATTCTTACATAGGTATAACTGATCGTTGTACCATAACGAATCATTTTTCCACCTAAATGTATCATATGTACTGGGATCTTGTTGTATCTTTTGAATTAGTGCCCACATTTCCTCGTCATTCTTCCATTCATCCATTGCTTTGTTTATCCAATCTAGTTAAATCATAGAAATGGCACAAATAAATTATTCCCCATTCTCATCCTTTCTTGAGAGTGCATCTACCACAACATTTTGCTTCCCTTTTTTTGAGATGATTTCAAAGTCATAACCCAACATCTTTATGACCCATTTTTTCTGCTCTTCTGAATATAATATTTGTTCTAAAAGGTATTTAAGGCTATCATGATCTTTTCTTACCTTGAAGTGTCTTCCAATTAGGTAGGGTTGTCATTTATTAAGTGCATGTAGTATTTCCAACATTTCCTTCTCATAAATAGATTTGTGTAAATATTTTCCTTTGATTGGATGACTTTTGAAAGCAATGGGTCTTTCTTCTTGCATTAAAACAACACCAATTCCATTTCTCAACGCATCACATTCTAGAATAAAGGTTTCTGTTAAGTCTGATGTAGCTAAGACTAGTGCTTCGCACATTTTCTCTTTAAGATGTTCAAAGGCCTTCGTTTCTTCTGGAGTTCATGAAAATGCATCTTTCTTCAATAATGTTGTTAGAGGTGCTGATGTTCTCCCATAATTCTTAACAAAATTGCGATAATACCCTATCAACCCAAGAAATTCTCATAGATGCTTTAGGGATGTGGGAATTTTCCATTCTTTAATGGTTTTAATTTTGGTAGGGTCTACCTTAACACCTTCATGAGATACAATATGACCCATATAATCTACCCCTTGTACTCCAAAGAAACATTTGGAGATTTTTGCATATAATTGTTTCTCCTCCAATAGTTTGAGCACCATGTCAACATGTTGGATATGATCCTTCCAAGACTTGCTGTAAATTAGTATATCATCAAAAAATACTAACAAAATTTTTATAAGGAAGCGTTTGAAAATGAAATTCATCAAACCTTGAAATGTAGAAGGTGCATTAGTAAGGCAAAAAGGCATGACCAAAAATTCATAATGACCCTCATGAGTTCTAAATGTTTTTTTTGGAAAGTCTTTAGTCTTCATTATGATTTAATGATATCCTGAATGAAGATACAACTTGGTGAAGTAAATTAGTCTATGCAATTCATCCAATAATTCATCAATGACAGGAATGGGAAATTTATCTTTAATAGTTAGCTTGTTGAGCTCCCTATAATCTGGACACACCATGATCCATCCTTCTCATGAACCAATACTACTGGAGCAGAGAAAGAACTTTGACTAGGTTGAATTATACTAGCCTCTAGCATTTCTACAACCATACGTTCAATTTCACGCTTTTGGACATAGGGATATCTATGAGGCCTGATGTTTGGAGGAACACTTCCTGGAATCAAATTAATAGCATGACCGTGATCATGAAATGGTGGGAGGCCTTTGGGAGTCTCAAATAACTTGGAATGATTGTCCAAGAATATTTGAAGATCTTGAGAAATGGATGATTTCAATGTGGGAACCTCTAGTGAACATAATTGTGCAATTATGCCTCATTGTTATTTCTTTAGAAGCTTTGTCATCCCGTTAGAGTTGATTATCTTTCCCAGTTTCCCTGTAATACCCCTTAATTCAACTTCCTTTCCTTCTGAAGAGAGTTTCATGAAAATTTCTTGAAAATTAAAAGCAATTGTACCCAAGGATTATAGTCATTGGACTCCTAGTACCAAATCAGCACCACCCATTGGAATGGAAAGCATTGGCCTATTCAATACATATTATCCCAGGGATAGCCTGATATTATGCAACTTTCCTGAGCAATTTATGGTTCCTCCACTTGTAACCATCACTTGAAACTATGGTGTTGGATATAGGAAACAATTCAATTCCTTGGTTATCTTACAATGAATAAAATTATGGGTACTTCCTAAATAAATCAACACTATTACCTTTCTCTTCTTGATATTCCCTTCTATATTGATAGTTTGAGGAGTGGTAATTCCAGAGAATGCATTACAAGATATGGTCATATTTGTTTCTTCTTTTTCTAGGGTTTGTTCTTCGTGTATATCCTCTTCTTTTGATGTTTCTTGTACCTTTTTTTCCTCCTCTTCACACTCTATGTAAAATAATTTCTTCTCGGCACACTTATGAATTTTAGTGTATTTTCTATCACAACTGTAACAAATACCTTTTGTTCTTTTTTGTTCAAATTTTTGTGGTGTCAACCTTGTAGGTTGTGGATGGCTAGGGGCAACAACACTTCCATCTTTATTATTGTGAGTGGTAGGCTTCCTTGTTTCCCTAATGAATCTGGTTCCCAAAGGTGAACCTCATGTTGGATGTTATCTTTTAAATTTCCTATGAACACATCAATCCTATGCTCGTCTGGAATATCTTTTACCCTTATATTCAATTTTTTGAAGTCCTCAACGTGCTCCATCATTGAACCCTTTTGTTTGAGATTTATCAATTTTATAAAAAAAGTGTTTCCTTTTGTATCCTCATAATGCTATCATTTCATCCATAAAAATAGCTCAAGTGGAAATTTGTTTATGAGAGCAAAGCCATCGATACCATGAAAACTGATTTGGTTTTACACATTATGGATATCGGAAAATTTCTCCATCTGTAGTATCCATGTTTTGAGATCCTTGCCATCAAACTTCCTCATATCGACCTTTGGAACATGGTGGTTCTTTCATCCAATTTTAGAGTCTATGAAATCATGATTAACATTTATTTTGTCCTCATCATGAGTTTCCTTTACTACCCTTTCGCCATTAGTAAGCATTTCTTGTAGAAACTTTGTCAAATTTGGCTTCAAATCAATCTTCAACTCTACAATTCCTTTCTTTAAATCATCCATCTTAGCTTCCATGCCATCCATCTTAGCTTACACACCATCCATATTAGCTTCCATGTCATTCATCTTAGCTTCTACGCCTTTCCTTAAACCATCCATCTTATCTTCCACCCCATACATCATAGCTTCTACGTCTTTCTTTAAACCATCCATATTAGCTTCTATTACTTTTTGTGCGAGTGAAATTTCTTGCACTTGGTCTCATAATTTTGACATATCATGTTGCATTTCTACCTCTTCTTCATGAGTCATGTTAGAGATTTCAGGTTGCTTACTAGGTGTTTCCATTTTATTTCTTCTATTCATCAATTATCGATAATAATGCTTCACAATGACCTTTGAATTCCTTCAAAATAATTTTTCAAATCAAGCTTATGCAAAAATTAAAAAAAACTACACAACTTTTTTCACTTTGTAGGGTCTCGATATTGAATCTGATGTATCTCTGTAATTTTGTATCTCCAAGGTCTGAAATTGCTTCCTACAGTAACTCTCTAAGTAATACTTTTAACCCCACAAGTGTGATCAATATTGGATTCTCCAATGAAGAGTTATGTCAAATCTCCCATGACAACCTAAGTATAGACTGGTTTCATAGAGTGAACTTGTACGACGTGCCGCGGGTCACTGTTTCAACCTTAAGTTTTGAAAATGATACCCAAGAAACTACAATCCGTCCTCTTTCTGTAAATTCTTATGAAAATTCAATCTGATGCTCAAAGTGAAAGTTATGATGATTTTCCAAAGATAACCTATTTGGAATGTAATTCGGGGTCTACAAAAACCCTCACTTCCACAAATTATATCTCTGAAAATATAGTGAGACAAGATCTGAAATTCAGGCCCAAGGTTCAAATTGATTCCATCTCAAATGAGATTTTGGTTTAGCTTCTGCAACTCTGTGACGAAAAAGTTATAGCGAAAACACCACAATGACCTGTTTAGAGTAGCGAAACCCTAGAATCCAAAGCTCTGATACCAAATGTTATGAAACCAGCTCACAAAAGATAGAAAAGATATATAAATGGCTTAGAAATAAGCCTCTTCGAGGGGGAAGCCTCATTTATATTACACAAATGAAAAAATCTTAGATGATTCAAATGACAAAACCTCATTTCTATATATAGGAGTCTAAGGGGTCATAATATAGCCAAAGGTGACCTAACAATAATAATATAAAGGCACAAAAATAACATTAGTGGGATTCCATGGGGCACAAAAATAACATTAGTGGGATTCTATGGGGCACAATAATAACAATATGGGGACGAAAGGGGCACAAAAATAACAATAAGGGTTACAATCAGAGTGGTAATGGCGGAATCACGAGTATTATAGGGACCTAACAAGAAACCATGCATAGTGGAAGGTCTTGCTCTCATATTGATCCTCGCGACAATTCATAGGGAACTTGGTACATATATAGCATTAGTTAAACTACACACCCTCCATGCAATGTGCAGCTAATGAGATCACGGGCATCATAACCTCATCCACGCGACAATTCCTCATGACCTTGTCAGCCAGTATCTGCATGGAAATTTTCACCATGGGAGCTTTGATGGACGTTATGGAGTAACCACACAACTTCCTGAGAAACTCAAATTTCTTCTTCATTTTCATTGCCAAGTCGTGCTCACTTGTCTTTCCACCAAACTCCTTGGCTTGATTCAAGCCTTCATGTGGTAGGAGCATCATCCTATGGATGAGCAAGTCTATGATGGGGATAGGCACGCCAAGCCATAGACACTCATCATGCACCAGAGTTAGTGGTTTCCTTATACAGGTGGTGTTGATGTTAGAGCGGTGGTAGTGGGGCAGCCACAGCTGGTTCAACAACCCTGATTTATTTACTCCGCGGATCCACTCAACTGGCTCCAACGTAGTGACACCGGAGTCTCTGTAATACACTTTTTTCATGTAATTCATTGTCATGAGGTGGGGGAACCTCACATGGTGAGCTAATTCCCATTCATACATCTTTAAAAGAGGAACCCACACCATGCGTGGACCTTCAAAGTGATATTTTCTGGAAACAAGGGCATATGAATGGCGAATTTCTCTGCGTTTGGGTCCTTGGTGACCTTCACCTTTCCTTTATGTGGAGGGATATACTCTGGAAACTTGGAAATGTGCTCCACGCCCTCAGAATCTATATGTTCAGTGCCTTCTTCGACCCCCAAATCTACAACCTTCTTAGGCTACTTGTCATTCTTGTGTGCCTGGGTAGTAGAGTGCTTTCTAGGTAACTTGTGTACTGCCATTTTCCTCTTATTATTATCTTTCTTCGGCTTGTTCATCTTGTGTACTAGTGTAGGATTGGGCCTAGGTGACCTTGGCACCATAGGCATAGGAGTCAGAGCCTTCATGCTCAAAAATTCTAGGACCTCTCCTTCGAAGGAAATAGTTCCTCTGATACTTGCAGTCTCACCTGGTCCTAACATAGTGTTACAAGTGAACTACCGGGTTTTCTCGGTGTTACAGGGAAAAGTGTCTACTCATAACTGCTTATCCCACTAAGGTGTGATAACTGCCTTAGAAACGAAGAAAGTAAAGCTACTTTCGTTTTTCCTTTATGAAGTATAGATAGAGAAGAACAAAGAAGACCAACCTCTATCTTGGGCTAATCTCCTGGTTCGATTCCTCTCTTTCTTGATAGTCCTTCACTACTTGTTCCCTTGCACGCCCAACTTCACAAAGTACTTGTAAGATCACAGTAGCATATCACTATACAAGAACATGGATCTATAATCATAAACAATCTAGGATCAGATGCAAATTGACCATTCAAATGCAGCAAACATAAATTACACAAGAGCATGGAGGAAAACTTTAATAACTTTTATTGATAAACAAGAAAGAGCCAAGGGGAGTTACAACCAGTTGTTCTGACCCAGCATCATCCTCTCAGCAAGGAAGCCCCTCTTCACCTCATACAAAGCTTAGATCACCCAACAATTTGATGTTTTGTCTCAAGAAACCAACAACAATTCCTTACAATATGCAAAATTCCAACCCCTGGATCTCTGGGATGAGGGATCCATATATAGATATCTGTAAGGGAGATGAGTCAGCTTGTGATTTGATTAGTGTCTTCGCTCTGATAGTTATTGCTTCCACTTGGAGATTGATGATCTCTTACTCATCCTTGGTCGAATTCAGAGAGGCAAGTGTCACAGGAGAAGTTTCTAGAATCTTCCATTGCCTCTCCACCTCGTGGAATGACACTGCCATTTGTCATTTCTCGCCCATCGCACCCCATAGAAGGGCTTTTTGAAATGAAATGCACCCACACAATGTATTTAGGTGAGATGCAAGGTACTTTGCCTATGGAGCAGCTGAAATGATCCTGTTTTGACCAATTCTGAGCAGTTTTTCATGGAGAACTTTTGGGAGAAGCTGTAATCAGTTGACCTTGTTCCTTTAGGGGTTAGAACAACACTTTTAGGGACTTAGGAGGCCTTGGTTTATGGAAATTTCATGCTTGGGGTTGCAGTGCCCAAAAATGTCTATAACACTCAGCTAGAGTATCAAACACAAATCTTGCGACCAAATATTCAAAAAACTTCTGACTCATAGGCGATAAACATCACAATGCAAAAACTCTATGGATACAAAGTGTTCTTTGCTTGATGGAAATGCATAATTTATAGGATATTTTGAATTCAAATTCAACCATTCCCCCCAAAATCCATCCATTAATGTTGAATTGGTGGCAAATCTCCAAATATTTCAGCCTTAAATGTCGCCCCCCCACTCCTCTTAACTGCCTCCTGTGTGTCGAATCATGAACAGTGACCATAACAGTCATTTTTGGATGTAATTCTCAGTATCTCCCTCTATAGCGCAACTCCCTTCATGTCTCTTCTGGTACTGTAACATCACCCTTTTTTGTGAAGCCATCCTGTTGCATAGATCTACAAACAAGGTAGTGTAGTTTGTACTCTCGTGCTCCCTTTCAGCGTCCTCGAGCACTAAGACTATGCTTCCATCATGTATTCATTGAGTCGATCTCATCTATACAACTTCAATATACTTCCATTCACCTTTCCCAGAAAAGTTTCTCCATTCAGCTTTGCAAGCCAAACTGCACTGCCATCTGTAATTTCTTTTATGACATACGGCCTGAGCCAATGCATCTAAAACTTTCCTAGAAACTTAGAAAACTTACTATCATATAATATAACTGGGTCATTTACCTTGAATTTATGCAGTTTGATATGTCGATCATGCCAATATTTTTCACGTTCCTTCTGTACTTGCTGGTGGAATCCAGCTAAGAACCTATCTTCTTCGAGCTCCATTAGATGCACGATCCATTCTTCCAAAGCTCTGTCGTCTGCCATTACTATGGATGCTGCTATGCGGAGACTAGGCACAATATATTCCATAGGCATCATAGCTTCTACACCATAGTCCAGTCGGAAATGTGTCTGACCTCTTATTTTTTTTACAAGTACTCTTGTACAACCATAACACTGCTAGTACATGCACGTCCCAATAATTATGTTGCATGTTGAAAATATTTGTTAGTACATTCTCCAAGATCTTATTGAAGGCCTCAACTGTTCCCTTAGCTTGAGGATGATATCGTGTACTTTTCTAATGATACACTTGGAACTCTTCTGTCAGCATGCTGATCGTGATCACTCATCAATACCTTCGGGAAACCGAACCTAGTTAGCACATATTCAAACAAGAACATTGCTGATGTTGCCCCTGTATAATCTTTCAACGGCTGTGCCTCTGACCATATGGTCAGATATTCTGCCATGGTGATGATATAGCGCACCCCTACCTTATTGCCTCGATGCTGAATCGGTTCTACAAAATCAATTGCCCATTTATCAAATTCCTGCAATGACACCTACAAATTCAGTTGTAGCTCATCCCTTTGCGATGGTTTGCCCATTCTCTGACATGCATCACACACCCTACAATACACTTTAGAAATTTGTGCAATGTATGCCACCACAACCTAGTGCGCAAAAACTTCTGTTCTATTTCCTTTCCTACATAATTCCCTCCTACAACTCCTCCATGAGCTTTAGTGAGGATGCTATTTCATTCAAAATCAGGAACATATCATCGGAGTATCTCGTTCGATCACATTTTATACAAATGTCCCGTGATACTGAGACATTTGTCGTGCGCACTACCAGTTCTTTCTTCTGCTGGATGGTGTATCCTTCTGGGACAGTCCCGGTAGTCGAGAAGTGGACATATCTAAAAAATGGTTATCCACTGCATGCACCGTGAAGAGTTGCATGTCAAGAAGCCCTTCCTCCAAAATAGTTGGCTCCACTATTGTCTCAATGCGTGACAAATGGTCACATCCTACATTCAACCTTCCTGGCTTCACAATTACCTCAAATTCATACCCTTGAAATAACAACAACCATTTGCATATTTTCCTACCCAACATAGGCTTATTGACTAGATACTTCAATGTAGAATGGTCTGTGTACATCTTGAAATGTCCACCCAATAGATAGTGTCTGAACTTTTGGAAAGCTTACACCATATCCAATCCTTCATGCTCTATTGTTGAGTAATTCTTCTCAGCCTTTGATAACTTTATGCTTGCAAATGCTATAGGACGATCCATCTCTCCTTCACCCACCCGTGTTAGTAATGCTCCTAACGCGATATACGAGGCATCAATGTGCACATGGAATTCCTTCTTCCAATCCGAGAAGACCAAGATCGGCGCAGTGACCATTTTCTCTTTCAATACATCGAGACTATGCTGACATTCTTCATCCCAACATAATGTAGCATCCTTCTCTAATAGCTTCTCCATAGGCGCGATAATTTGAGCATAAGCCTTGATGAACTTTTGATAGTATCCAATATTGCATAGAATTGCGCACAACTATTTAGCACTCATTGGAGCCTCCAAATTGACTATGACTACAATCTTAGTAGTTTCCACCATTATTCATTGCTTGCAAACCACATGACCCAACAAAATTCCAAAAGGGACATAGACTAAGCACTTCTTCATGTTCAACACGATCTTATACCTTCATCACATATCCAACATTAAGCGTAGACTAGCTACATGGTGCTTCATTAACCCAAACACTGTACAATCATCAATATACCTACAAGAATTTCTGAATAAACTCCTTGAACACCACGATGACTACATGTGAGAATATTGTCGGTGAATTCTTGAGTCCAAATGACATTGTTGTATACTGGAAATAGCATCATTTCGTCTGAAGATCGTCTTACTCCTATCCTCTAGCGTGATCTTAATCTGATGGTACCCAAAGAACCCATCAATGAATGAGTAGGCTTCCTACCCTCCAACATTATCTACTACATCATCATTAAACAATCTCAGAAAAGGATCATGAACACATTCATCGTTAAGCTTCCTAATATCTACACAAATCTATATCTCTCCCTTATGTTTCTTTTCTTGGACTACCATTGGGCTCACCCAATATGATTCCTTCACTAGTTCGATAATAATTGCCTCAAGCATTTTATCCAACTCCAAGCAGACATTTTCTTTGTATTTGCGATTAAGTTGATATGGCCTCTGCTGCATCCAGTTTCAAGGTAATTTACATCAGGCCCAAGTCTCCTATGATACCTTTCAGGTCTGAAAACTTGTTATGGAACAAAACCCGATACTCACGAAGCAACTCAACGACTCTATATACTGTGGCATCATCCTAGTAATCCCCAATATTTCCAAAATTTGGCTCTTCTTCTGGACCAATGTCCACTTGCCTAGTCTTCAATGGTACGATGATGTTTGGGTTTTTTATCTGTGGACGTTCAACCTCATGGTGGCCTTCTTCTTCTAGGATATTAATATTCCTTGGATCCTCATCCTCTCCCTCAATAGTCACATTATAGCATTCCAGTTAATGGCACATATAGGTTCTCTAATCTAGTTTAACCAATTCCAAAGTATCCTATGGAATTCTGAAGATCGTTGCCTTAACCTCCTGCAGAGCCTCATCAATTCTTTCGAACCCATCCTCAAAACTAAAGGTCATCAAAAACCCTTCCCTTAAGATATCCCACTCCACGGTGCCATGGTAGAGCTTCGTTTCCAGGTACCAATTCATAGGGATTATATCCAAAGTGTGATAGAATAAATGTACCCATTCTGGCTACAGCTTTGTTCAATAAATTTTAGTCCATTTTGCTAAATGATCGCATGGATCATTCTTGACATCATATTTCTTAGTCAACCAATCTTTTGGGCAACCAAATCACAATCACATCATTCTCCTATAATTGCGACGTTCATCAAAGTTGTTTTTGTGCATACCCCACCATCGTGCGAGTGTAGCGTGCAGTGCCAAATACAATGCTTAAAAGCAACAGTCCTTAGATACTTCTCTTTCAAAGGCATCCAAGAACTTCTCTACATCAATTAAACCATCATAATAAGCAAATTTCTCACCTCCGATGACACATAGTGAAGCAATTTAGTCATCATATTGTAGTGCAATGTAGACACTTCGTGAAACCTATTCTACCAATGATCCAATTCTTCATCTGAATATGAGGTACAAGAGCTTCAGTGGTCCCATGCAATCCATCCAGTAGCTATCGAACTAACCCAGTCTTGGTCTCGTGCTATTATTTTATAGATATGATCCAAATCATCATCACTTTCCTCATAGTCACGAACCAGTTTAATATAGTGTGGTCCCTCTGTGGGGTCTAAGGGTACTACAACATGGAGTGATTTCCTTTAAAATGACATTATCCACTTCTTCAAATTGATGACCCCATTCACGTCAATAGCCCAATAAATTCCAAGGAGTGTAGGGTATGGATTGTTGTCATAAACAATTTCTATCACTTCAAAATTAGTGAGCATGCTCGCACCTTCTATATCTACTGTAACTCCATGCAAACGTCCCAGAAGGATAATATTCTACTAGTTTTCCATCCTCAATTGAATCAAATACCAGTGTAGCATAGGTCTCCCCATTCATTCCCATGTATGTTTATGAAAAGCGTTTGCATCAGATCCCAAATCCAAAATACTTGCTCCATCTCACAGTCTCCTATTTGTGCGATGCATCATCTCGTGCCCTATTCTCATCTTCTTTTCTCCAAATTTTCTGACTACGCAGTGTCCTTTAGGAGCATTTTCCTTAACATCACACTTGTTTATCAATTCTTGTAGCCCTTTCATAGCCTTACTATTGCATAGTAGTTTCATACAAGTCTCCAAAAAGGTGGTAAGAACAAAGGGGTCAACCTCTGTAGGTGCACCAATTTTCGGTACTTTGTCCTGACTTATTGACGTAGAGGACTCGATGAATCTTTTCTTTGCTTGCATAAACATTTCCTTCACACACTCTATATCAAACCCCTCCTTCTTTTCTGGGACCTTGCAGACCCACCCACTTTCTGCAGGTTGTTTTCCTTTATCATTACCAGTTGTTATGCCGGAGGCTGTCTTTCTACTTGCATTCGATATGTAGGCATCCTTTCCATAATCAATTCTAATCTATGGTAATGGAATTCATCGTGGCAAACAGATTTACAGAAATTGCAGAATAATTTTTTGGGTGTCTGCAAAAAATTTTGCAACATGTGGCAATTATCCGTTACAGGTTTTCCAGCCACCTAACATATAGCACACCATATCACAAGCCCCTTACTTAGTCCTATTGTAGCTTCCTGCCTCATGGGCATTGGCCCTCCCCTTGTGATGTTATTCATGAAGACAAGGTAGTGATGTTTATCATGCCCCTAGCTTTTACACTTGAGGCACCAAAATTCTTCGTGCACCTCCAACCGAGCCACTTTTTCTCTTTCCAAGCTCTGTAATTCCAAGCAGAGGTTCTACAACTCTACATGAATCTGTTTAACTCCCAAAGAATTATCCTGAATTAACATTTCATGCAATATCAACACGATTTCTTGAGCTTCCACCAGAGTCCCTATCTTTTGTTGTGATAAATCAATCCTTAGGTGGGGCAGGAGTGAAGCTATAAACCATTCCCAGTGTTGACTATCTGTGAGCTTCATATTAGCTTCATGGATTACGCACTTAAAACTTTGATCTAACTCCCAAGGCATTTCACCCGTCCTCATCGTAATTTCCTTGAACCTAATTATCAATTGTGAGTCATATTTAGGCTTATCAAATTCTTTGTTCAAAGTAGTTTGTGTGTCTACTAACGACGACAATGGATTATC
Organism: Pinus tabuliformis; assembly: GCA_031772625.1. NCBI lineage: Eukaryota > Viridiplantae > Streptophyta > Pinopsida > Pinales > Pinaceae > Pinus > Pinus tabuliformis. Next base: position 135,585,241 of record CM062820.1, read on the forward strand.
GGTGCATTACTTAATGTACCATGTCAACACGCGATCTTGTAGTGTAGTAACCAACTATGCCTTCTTTATATTATTGTCTATAATCAATGCACTACACACATAGCCTTCGTAACAAACCAAAAATTATCTAGATCCTCACTTCTTAGGCCCTTGAAAACTAGCAACTTCATCATATTCGACATGTTGAATGGTAGCGGTGGTGGTGGTGGTGTGGGCGAAGGTGTATGTTGTGAAGGTTAGGGTGGAGGTGGTGTGGATGGATGATGTATTCATGGGAAAACATATCTTATCAACTAGACAACGGTCCATGATGAGGCTTGTACTACTCCGTCATAGTCACTCGAAGGAGGATCGATCAATGGAGTATATTCATGACCTTGTTTTTCTTGTTTTCTAAAGATTTCTCCACTTTCTGTAGATCCAAACATCAAAGAAATGGCATAACCCACTGTTCACACAAGAGCATCGTAATCCAGGTATTCAAATATCTCAAATACTTACCTTGTGGTCCCTTGAAGATGCATTGCTTTGCTTCATTATAACTGACTGAGGTGTCAACTACGAACTCTGATGAGCCCCAATTTTGGTACAATTTGGGCTCATTTTGGCCTATTATACTTGCTCAAACCATTCATTTTTTATTTCTTATGCATGCATTTCTTAGTTTGTTCATGTTGTTTGTAGGAAGAAGGGTAGGCACTCTATCTACGTGACTAATGCATTATGATTCCAGGTTTTGGCATTAAAAGGGAGCAAAAGACAACGAAAAAGGAGACAAGGAGACAACGAGGTGGCACTGCTGGTTTCTAGGAGAGGATGTCCACGGTCTTGGGGACATTCCTCGTGATTCCCACCAAGAACTCCGAGCTCCAATCCATCTCCCCTCCGAGCTTAGAAGCAGCCAGCTGTTCTACAGGAACAACAGTTACAACTGTTCTACAGGAACAACACTTATGACTGTCCTACAGGATCAACAGTTAAACTCTAGTTGGACAGCCAAGCTCCTAAAATCAAGGAAACTTGTTGGATCACTGTTTTGCATAAGTATAGAGGTCGTAGCCTTTGATAGGTTGTTGAAACTTTCGCATTACTATTGTAATTTTGGAGCACAGCTCGGTGTTAGTTCTTGTTGTAAGCCAGTTTTGGCATAACATCAGATTATGAATAAAGAAGGAAGATTTTGATCTAGCTCTGAGTTTTCTTAAGGAGACTATAGCTCTCAGGTTAGGGCCCAACCTGAGAGCCATAGATCCCCTCTGCTATAGTGTTGTTTGCATTTCGTTTCAGCACTCTGAGTTTTCATTTTCACATGCAATTTGAATTACAGGTTGTTGAATTAGTCTTTTTCATGAGCATAGATAGGACTAGTTTATGGTTGAATTGCTTTCGGTTGTTTAGTTAGATTAGCAGAGGATAGATATAATCCATTGGAGCTCCAGCAAAAAGGTTGTTAAGGCTCACTGCCATCTCATTTGGGATTGGGGTGCAGTCCATGACTAACCACCAAAAATACGCATTTCTTTATTTCATGATTGCTGCAAACACAGTCACGTTATGTTAGATGCTTCCACATGATTCACACCTGCACCACAATCCTTTACCACAGATTCATGCACATTCTCCTTCGCGTTTTGGATTGCTGTTCATTGAATTTACAAGCACAAGTAGTTTAGGTTAATGCATTTTCGGTTTGGTAACAGTCACAAGCATTTGTTTCATCTACACTGCTTTCTCTTGTTCCATCACTTCGTCCTCCATCTTGATCATGCATGCAAACACATCTTTGACCCCTGCTCCGCTCTGTCATCTCCCAAAGTCTTTCACTCCTCACGTACTTCCATTCTCTAGCCCTTTCGTTGACCTAGCCCTCTATCTTCCAACCTACTCCCTACATTCACTCCCTATCCCCATTCCTCCACTTCTACAGCCATCACCAGCCTTATTCCTACCTTACACATCTCCCCCTACCATTCCATCACTCCTCCATCACTTAAAACACTCACGGTAGGTCATCCTGTAGCAGTTTGTAGACATCCTGTAGAAACGAGAGTATCCTGTAGGATCCCCTGCAGACATCCTGTAGGAGGCCACTCACTCGATTGCTGAGCATCTGAATGTGAGGAACCTCTCTGGATGGATGCTAAGGATCCCTAGGGACCTCTCCTAGCCTCCCCAACCTGTCCCATGCTTTCCTTCCTTCTCCATCCCATCTGCACAACCAAACCCTAGTTAGCACAAAATCACAATCATTCCATTCACTTAAGGGAAGAATACAAAAACATGTCTTGTATGATGCAAGTAGCTTAGATCCATGCATTTCCACTTATTAGAGGTAACAGCAGCATTGGTAGAGGTTTCATTCACATTCTTTGCATTATAGAGGTTAGACTAGTTAAATTAGGGTTTCCTAGGTTTACATGCTTTGATTTGCTTTCAGTCCATTTTGTCAAGTAGAGTAGTTTTCCTTTGAGAATAGCTTTCGTCCATCAATTAGCAAGCTTCTTCTGAGAGCCTATAGAAGTTGGATTGAGCCCTAGTAGACTTGTGCCAGCTGACCAAGTGACAGCTGCGACAAGAGCTAGTACTTGTGCATATAGCACCGTCGCTTCCAAGTTTGTACGAACTACCGGGTTGATAAAATGAGAGACAGGAAGCCCCAGGAGTTGTAGCATTATTGCTACAATACTGGAGCTCACCAAACTCTATAACAAACCCTCCTATAACTCGATCAAGTGAATCATCAACAACGGATGTGATCTTATCTTCAGAAGCTTCCAACCACTGCACTAGCTCCGGGGTCCGCACTATTGGACCATCAAGCCTCCACCTTCCTTGGCCATCTGCCAAATTAGTAATCCACTCATATAGTTCTATCGGGAAGGTGCAATAGAATATTTCATGTATTTTTGTGTACACATATCTGTCCAACCACTGCTCTTTTTTCAGGCATAGATTTATGTTCTCTTCTGCCATGAATTCGTGGATATTTCTACCCAACCACATCTCAATTTCATATTTGTTAGGATTCCAACAATGCGACATCACACATCTCTTTGTTCAGATCCCGATCCCGACAATGGAAGAACTTGTTGGCTTAGGGGGTACTCCCCCAGGTTCTGAGTTAGTAGTACCAAACAAATCCCTACACTACTAACCCTTTCAGCATTAATCTATGGTGTGCAGACTAAATTCTCACATGAAGCAGTATGGGGGGATGTTGGAACCAAGCTTCTGCATCCAAAGATCAATTTGATGTCCTTTTGTGGCCTAGATTTTCCTTCACGCAGATCTCCAAGACTTTACGGCTTATTGCTGTAACTCTCGTCAATCGGCCACTAGACCTCCAGGAAGGTCTACAACAGGCTTTTGTGAACCCTGAACAGGAAAATTATCTACTTACATGCACCATAGATTATCCTCAGATCAGTATTTACTCAGATCTACCTAAGTGTTCAATAATTTTAACAAAAAGTGTTATGATCTTTACATAATCACTTAACATTAATTGTGTTCAGATAATAAGACCATTAAAATAAATTCACACATCAATACATCATCATTTTATAAAATATCATTCAGTCATAGCATATGTTGCAATCGTACATAATGGAAGTAAGGAGACCAAACACTATTTGTAAAAAGCTTCTTTATTGATATTCAGTATAATCTTTCACACTCAAAACTTTTGTGCGCACTCAGCTGCAGACGCTACTCTTGGCCTCTATGCACTCAGCTATAGAGCCTTTCTTCTTACTTTCCTACGCTAACTCTCTAAGCTCCTTCCGTTGTACCCATAGAAAAAATTCTCTCACTTACCTTAGACTCTCTAAGACACACCTATTTCTACAATCCCATGGACTGTGGACCATGGGTAGATCTTCAAAAACTTACTCAAGCTTACATAAAAGAGGGTAAAAACCCTTTTTGACTCTTAACTAGCTATGTGCTCCACAATCACAATTTCCAGAGATTTTACATATCTTTACATTAAAACTTGCGCTTTTTCCCCAAAACTGACCCAGGGGACCCCATCCCAACAGAAACTCAACATTTTTTTCTAAGCTATGATAATATGAGTTTACTTAGGTAATATTTTCCTTATACTCATATTCTAATGGCGTACCTTGTTAGCAAAAAATTCCATCTTGTGTGTGTAGTTCACTAAGTTCACCTGTGATGATGATTATAATGTACTCTCTGTAGCGTAGCTATGATTTTCTAGATATTTGCTCATCTCTTCAGCAAAATAATTATTTTTGTGTTGATGCATATATAATATTTTACTGTGATAAAAATATTCATTCTATGTCTCATTCCTAGAGCTTCACCTAAGAAACATTGAGCAAGCACACTTAGTATGGATTGAACATAATATGACTCTAACTGTCTTGTATTTTGTTTGGAATTATCTTTTTCTATCTAAATAAATGTTAAATTTTCCTATAACTAAGAAACACATACCTCTATCTCAAGAGCTGCAATTTTCCTTTTGATTCGTATGCTACTCATTTCTAGCCCATAGGTTAGATACATTAGTTTTATCATATTTTTTAGTTTTATATTATTAATACTTCCCTAATCTTTAACACCTTGGTTTCCATTTTGTGATCATTTCTTTGATATTCCCTACGAGATATAAGTTGAAAACTCAAATAACTAGTCTTTGATAGGCACAATTCTATGTACTTGTACTGCATAGGCCTTGTACCATTTTCAAAATATTTTTTTGTAGAATCATGTCATAATACTCATTCAACATTATTAAGCTTGTAAATTATTAGTTCTAAGATGATATATTTAAATTTATTAAATTTCGAAATTGTTGGTTCAATAAAAACCAATAGGAGTTCCCAAACATTACCACAAATATTCTCTACTAATATTTATCTTATTCACTACAAATAATTTATTTCATATAATGCAATATAATAAAAGCATGAATCTATACTTACTTGTCTAGTCAAAGCTAAACAATATGATACCAATTGCTATGTACTATCTAATCAATGCTACACATAGGTCTCCCTCAATGTTTCTTTTAATTAGAACAACCAACTAATAACATTATTACTAACACATTAACATAGTAGATCATTTACCTATCTGACTAGCAATAAATCCCATGGAAATATTTTGGTGAAAGACACATTCTTCCCAACTAACACATTTCACACCTCCCAACTTCCCTTGAGCATGGGTTTCTCACTTCCCTCTTTTTTTGTCCACAACCTAAAACAATTTCCCAACTATTTTCACTTAGTGTTATTTATTATTTTCTTTCGAACATATTTTTCTTAGCAATGTCTTTCTTTTAGGGTCTACCCACATTCTTTATTTACCTAATAAATTTCAAATTATGAAAAAATATTTTCTTTATCCCTCAAAAGAATTTTTTATTCTCACGCTATGCTTATCCAACGTAACATTTCTATCGAGTTATGTTACTTCCCTCTTGTAAATACTTCTCCTGAGAATTTTGGGAGAATTTGGGAAGGTCCACCATTTGGACTTAACCACTTAACAAATTATTAGACAACAAGGAAGCCCACAATACTTGCGTGTTATTTCCCATATCATTTCCAAGGGAAAGAAACATTTATTTATTAATGTAAAATTTACCCATAGCCAACATTTACACTATTTAAAAAAATATAAAACAATAAAATTTGGAAAAATAATTACACGAGGGGTATCACATTAAGTCTCTAGTAGGATTTAAAAAATATGAGGTTGAACCATTAATTAGCATAGAGAATTAGATTAAAGAATTATATCTCATTATACATTTCACCACAAGTGAACAAAGTCCTATATGTTGTAGTTTTATTCTTAGATATAACTAAGGTCCAAAGGGTTTAGATCTAGTGGTGGAAAGTGAGGAATGTTTCATTATTGGACAAGGTTCAATTCAAATGAGGAGTTAACTTGGAGACATGGAGGTACCTTGAGGGTGTCAGTGAATGTATGGTTGCACCAAGAGAGATCATATTAATGGTTTTGTACCACATGCACACATAATGGAATTAAAACTCACTGTGATGTCCTCCTTTATATTACTAGCCCCTAAGGGACATCAAAATTAGCAATGGTCATGTTCTGAATTATTATGTAAATTATGAGATATGGTGTTTAAATATAATTCATTTACCAATTTTCATGGAGGGGAGAATATGGGCACCACTAAGTATATTGGTAGTATTCTCTCTCTCTCTCTCTCTCTCTCTCTCTCTCTCTAAGAAGTTGCCCTCTCTCTCTAAGAAGTTGCCCATGTCAATTTTCATTTCTGGGATTGTATTGACAATATTTATATGATCTTCTTTTAAATGAATAAAATTCATCTTTTTCTTCCTGTAACTAGTCATACAATTATACTCTTATAGTTTGTAAGAAACAAAGACTCTACCGTGGGTGGTGGAGGGTGGGGAGTGTAAAATAAGTAGTGTGAGAATTTTTAAACTTTCTATCACTAGTAGAGAATACAACACACAAATAAACACTTTAACAACCATTAATATAAGAATCACAATAATCAACAAAGAAACACATATTTGACATATATATTCTTTAAACTTCTCTCCTATTACTTCACAAAAGTAAGCCTCAACTTGCTATTACAAAGTTATATATCTCCAACTGTGAGGAAGCTAATACTTCCTAGTTTCTCAGCTACTATTGAAATGAGATAAAACCCCTAAGTTATCAATTTCTAATGAATGAAGCTCTTACTCAAAATTATTTAATGACCACTACTAGAAGGAGCTACAATCGTTGATTTGCAAGATGCCACTTGCTCGATCTCATGTATTCATATGTCATTCAATTTTCAAACTCAAATAATCAAAGCAACTGCTTTCCATAAAAATAATACATATATCCTTAATAACACACTCTAATCACCAAAAAATCACCTTTAACGTTCTTTTATATCTAATGAATTCATCATCAAAATTCAACATAACAAATAACATCATAAAATTCCTTACTAATTCAATTGTACTTATAAAGAATTAAAGTTGAAAATTTTAGGTTTAAAACATTAGTTTAGTTCAACTCTTTATTTGAAATTACCAAAGGTTTTTATATCATTATCTTCATGTTTTTTTATTTTTGTTAAGTCTTCTTAATGTGTTTAATTAGTATTCAAACACCACGCTCCTATATTTGTGATAAAATTTGAGTTCAATTGTCAATTTTATCAAATTCGAAATTCTATTGGATTTAGTATAGATTTTAGCTATAGTTCTAAATCTATTTGCTTTAAAAATATGTCCAAATTTCTAAACATACCTTCAAATATGTCCATGCTGGAAAACTAACTGCCAACTTGTTCATGCATGCTATCACAAGTTTACATACTTCCAATTTGATGTAAAATCACCAAATATGGATCAAACTGGCAAGATATCCAGTCGTTCATGGCTTAACACTTTGAGCATTTGTTATAAGCCCAAAAGGTATTAACTTTTTTGGAAAGAATAAATATTGTATACTAGTTGTGAGCTCAAGATATTTATGACATAACTTTAGCCCTCGCAACCCTTTAATACGTGTAATGTACTTTAAATCATGACTATGGACCTATTTAACGCTTGGTCACAAAAGAATGTGAAACTTTCACAAAGCTCGCACCTTGGTGCTGACACATAAAACTATTGTGTAACACCATCGACTAGCCCCATTTGTGTTATAGCCCTGACGGCTTAATAAAATGCATTAAGTATTGATCCATTAGTCATTGAACCACACATAAAGCCAAGTCTTATAACTATTGAGGATTTAGTCATTGAACTCTGCATAAAGCCAAGTCTCGGAGCCAACCTTTAGCCCCTAGATTCTATTTCCCCATCCATTACCACTCTAGGAACCTCAAGAGCACATAGGCTCAGTCCACTGGGGTTGCACTTAATGTGGGACCATGCACCAAAAAATCAGAACAAAAATTGGCATTGAATTGTTTGTGCCAGATCATGTGCCATCGTCTATTGATATTTTTCATCCAGAAAATAAGGCACACATCATATTGAAGAATCATTGTAGTGCCTAGACTTAAGAGACCTGAGTTGAAGTGTCATTGCAGGACCACATGCTGCACACACTAACCAATCGGGAAACCACTAGGATTATGTGTATGCCACATCAATGAGACAATGTCCTCCTCTACCACATGTCACTTGCCACCATTCATCCATTTTTTTCCCACTGAGGCACCTAGAAAATAACAAATATGCATGCCACATGTCACGTATCATTTATTCCATGTGTTTTCTTAATATCATCCTACCCCTATGTCTCTATGTCACCTCTATAAGACAATAACATCTTTCCATATGTCTTCTATGTTGTCAAAATCCATTTCATTCGTACGATAGACATAGTGAATCTTGGCCCTTGGTTTTTCTCGTTTTTAATTGAACTATTCAATGGAAATTTTCACTACATGTAGTGGGAATGTTTTAGTGTATGAAGAATTGTCTCCTTGGAAAATTTAACATGATGATATAATGGATCCTCCTACAGATGGAATACCAAGGTGAGTTATTGGGTGGGGACATACCTTCTTACAACTGTTTCGAATCAAAATCTGTGGACTTAGCCACCTCGTGTAACACCCTCCTCCCACATCTACCTGAGCAATCGGGCAGTCGGGGTAAACATGTGATGAGATTCCACTATGAGATCATTCGACCTCCTAAGTCATTTTAAGGAATTGGAACCAATGGAAACATACTATACGAACAATAATCGTCATCAACAGGACCCTCAAAAACCAATCCAATACTTTATATAACTTGTCTTGGGGTCCCACTAATATTTTGGACAACTTAAGCATTAGTCGCTCGCATCCTATAATGATGATGGCAACCTGAAACCCAAATTCACTCTCACGGGCTTGCCTGTCAGCGACGAGGGACCAAAACTACAAGTGATATGCCAGGGACTTCGGGATTTGACAACTTTTTCAGGCCTAGAGCCGAGGTCACTCCCTAGAATTGAACCATCTCTTCAAATCAGTAAAATAACATGCATGTGACAGTATTAAAGAAAATACTTCTTTAAGACATTGATTGGACCCCTACTACACATGCCAAGAATTTCATCAAACATATCATGAATATGTAATCTACAAGTGTATTTAACAGTTCTAAGCATCGGGGTCTTATACTTAGCTGAGAATCACTAAGAACCATTGATGCCTCAATAAATCAACTGACATTCTGTCCATTAGGTCATAGACATTTGATCATTCAATTGAAATTAAAAACAGACGAAAGCCATACATGCTTGCTGTCATAAAACAAATACATAACCAACATAATAGGAACAAAAATAATCCTGAAATTACAACCATATAGACCACATATAATCCATCAAAATTCTCATGGAAATATAAGGAGAAATAACCTTTCATTAATCATACAAAATCCAAACCGAGGATGGGAATTCCACATTCTATGCGACCATAGAAAGGCTGAGCCAAATATCTCTTTAGTCATTCTCCCCTGTGCCATATTCCAAGCATGAATGTGGGATCTCATAGAAACATCAATAAAAAATCATCTAGGGCTTCCCAGGGCCATCCACCTTAACCCATCAAATAGTGATTCGACCACCTCGTCGGACATCACCAAAATCATCATTAAATTGGTCTCCATCCAAGTCTTCGAGTGCTTCCAGAGAATTTGTTCTAGCCAAGGATTCCATGACTAGTAACTCAACCCATAACTTATGCAACGCTTTGAGAGCATTTCTCCAACCCTTGCTTCTAGGACTAGTAACTCAACCCACCAAGGGCTTCCAAAGCATTTTTCAAACCAGGGCTTCCAGGAACTAATAACTCAACCCAAGCTAAGGAAACATGAGAACCAACCAAAACAAAATAATGAAGACAAACCCACAATCACCATGTCTATCCAGGAAATGGAAAGGCTAGGAAATCCATTGTCGATCTTGGCCATCCTCCATGCCAATGGTATATCACAACCAAGAATCCACATGCATATGCCATGCATGCCAGAACTAGTGAAGGAAATATACATGCAACTAGATACTTGCAAGAAAATATGATGTAATTTTTTATCTTGGTGCCCTATTGCGCTCCAAAAATCTATGTATGCCACACCCTCCAAGAGTGCTCCAAGAAAACTCTAAGTCTCCAAGAGTATGAGAGAGAGAATAATGATAGAGCTCCAAAACTGAACTAAAAAAAGGTTACCAACTCATCCTCAAAAGCGTTTTTATTAATGAGGCCTCTATTTTCTTCATTTTCCATTTTTTTTTCTTCATTTTCCTCCTCACATGAAACCTGTGTCCTTTCACCTCCATTTTCTCATAATTTCCATTATTTTGCATAAATAAATGTGCCAAAAATGTCATTTTTCCTTTCCAAAGCCTTAGCCATTGCCTTTGCAAATTTCTTTAGCCATAAACAATCACAAGTGATCCACATCACTAGGATTATACTCAACATTCATGTTGGAATAAGTGTCCCATCATCCGTGGTTATTATTTTTCATTTATTTATTTTTACTACACGAAATTTTCACTGGGGTTGTTACAGAACCCTCCAACTTGGGAGAACTCGGTGTTCAAACACAACTATAACCACAAAATTGTTGTAAGCGAAATATATACTACTGATGGAGCTTTATAACTTAGCTTGATGCAATATTTACAATGATCAACCTACAGAGAAGCAACCGACATGAAAAGTAACAACATAACATGATAATGAAATGACACTCATACCACTTATTGGAGCTTTATAACATATCTCACGACAATATTTACATCCATATACATACATACATAAACCAACATTACCAAACACATATCGAAACATATACCAAAACATATGCCAATATCACATGAAATCACGAAGCCAAAATGGCTTTCCCTCAACCCACAAACAACAAAGGATACATAGCCCACATCTAATCCACCATATCCCATGTAGTTTCATTGGGACAAAAGTGCTTCCACTGCACTTTAACTTGCTCAATTTATCGGTTCTAGAGCACTACTACATGAAGGGAACTTTTAAGAAAAAACTTTAAGACAAAATAAATCTTTTGTCTTAAAATGTCACTTTTTATTTTTGTTATTTTACATTAAAATTTAATATCAATTGAATTGACTTAATTAAGACAAAAACAATTTGAGCCAAAAAGAAATTCAGACAAAACTTTATATTTAAGACAAAATTAGTTTGAGACAAAAATATTTTAAGACAAAACTTTATATTTAAGACAAAAATAGTTTAAGACAGAAATATTTTAAGACAGAACTTTCTATTTAGGACAAAAATAATTTGATACACTTTTATTTTAACACAAAACTTTATATTTAAGACAAAAACAATTTAAGGCAAAACTATTTTAAGACAAAACTTTATATTTAAGACAAAAATAGTTTGAGACAAATATTTTAAGACAAAATTTTATATTTAAGACAATGGCCACCTAAGACAATGACAATTAAGAGGAAACTCATTTAAGACAATTAACAATTAACACAAACCCATATAAATTTAAGACAATATTATATAACACCTACAAAATTGACTGTCATAGTGCTCCCTAAATCCTCGATCTTTCAGGCTACTAATATTCCGCACTTATACCAAGGCTAATATTTCACTTACCATTCATGTTATTTTATATAAAGACAACTTTTTGTTGCGCTCTTCATTTTGGTATGGTAGACGACTCTGAAGAATGAGACGTCTTTTCCTAGAAAGATTTTCCTGAAATCAATTCCTATTTTGTCCCTTTGATATTTGATGATATGATTATAGTCAACTTTTCTATCGTTACAATCAGCACTGTTACATGGAGGGGGCTTTCGAGAGAAACGGAATATTTTTTCTTAAAATTTAATTTCATCTTAAAATATTTTATACCAAGTGGTAGTAAGAAAGGTAAAGGTAAAGGATTAGGCTTCTCCTTTACATTGTTGATGGGTTCTTCAGGAAGTGGAGCGATGAAGTTCGACAACAACTGATGGGATTTAGGGTGATGAAGTCTGACAACAATGGTGCTTGTTGAAAGGAGCGATGGAGTCACTTTTGCTGAATGTGGATAAGGAGTAACATAGTTGGAGTACTTTGCAAGGTCTCCATCGATTATGTTTAATATTTATTTTTTTACTGTTTGATTTATTTTGAACTCTAATTCTATCCATTTCTGCGGGAACTCTTGACTCACATTGAAAATATATATTAGATCCATCTGAAGGATGGTGGAAGCAAATTACAGAATATCAGTTGGTAGACAATATGCCTACATAAAAATATCTACGACAAATTTTGCGAGAAGCAGACACTGAGGATAAAATATTGTATTGTGGAAGCATTAGTCACAATATTCACAAAGGGAATAGTTTTGGCTACAAGTGTGGAGGTAGATGGATTAAATGTAGCCTTCATTGGTGCAATTTCTAGTGCTGTTGGGTGGAATACATCTAAGCATAATTACCTGAGTTAGGTTTAGTTTTTATCTTGATTCTGGATGATATCAGGGATCTCTACTAGTTTTTTGTTTCAAGGTACACTAATAACAATATATTTTCCACTCTAGTTGTTGGTTTACTCCGTTGTCTAATTGAGATGCACTAGCATGTTGTTTACATGGTATTTATTTTGAACCCTTGCTCCTATAGATCTTCTTACTCCTTCTATAGTTTGGGATTGTTTGATCAAGGGATTTTCAAGGATCTTAGCTACTACTTGTTGGTCTTCTTTGTGGTCTATTTGAGACACACTCGCTTGTTGTTTTACGTGGTCTATCTTTTGAACCTTTGTCCCTATGGAACTTTCTTCTCCTCTTTGTTTTGGGATTATTCGATAAGGGGGTTCCCAAGGATATTTACTGCTACGTAAGTGAATTCATTTTGGTTAGTGGAGTTGGTAACATATTTGAATTTTGAATTCGACCATGAAGGAGTTTCTTGGGGTCATTAATTTGTATGGGAGGAGATTTATTTTCCAAGTTTTCCATTAATTATAAGATGGATAATCCATTAATGGTTTATGTCGTCGTTGAAGATCTTTGATGATTGTGTAATTGATGATATTTTCTAAAGGACATTGGTCAGTAGTGAATGGAAAGCCTATTATATTTGAAGGGGTGTCCTAGGGGATTGTGTTTATGATGAGCCACATCAAGTAGGGTCAATAATTTATAAGTGACATTAATTTACTTTGTCCACATATTTTATCTAGTTTGTTTTCAGACACTACTACATAAGGTATTTTTTGGTAATGCTCTCTACTTTGGTGCACATATAGGCGAGATTGTAGAGTATTGTTGGTGCCCACTATACAACTGGCCTTTACATATATTGATAGGATGTCACTTGATACTGAGGGAAACTGTAGCAATGACATGCCATTACTTAATGGTTTGGTACATGTGACTATTGAGGCAGAGAGTCGTGGATGCCTGAATTTGGGAGTCTATCCCTTTGGGACATCTCATGTACATGCAACTATACATGTGGATTTGAATTTTTCAGTATCCCCACTAGAAATTGTACCCAAATGTGGTAATCCATAGAAAATGTTTTTCCATCATTAGTGGAAAAAGAAGGTAGTTAAGGTTGATCCAAATTATCATAAACTTGTTTTTTTTCTGTAATGTTTTTTGGGACTGGGTGGTAGTATTACAACAACAGGATTTGGTTGGTAATTAGTTTTATCTACAAATGGATGGCTCTGAGATGGCATGTTGGGTTAAAGAAAATTGGTACCCTATTCTCAAATACTCTCCTATTTTTAACATTTTATATAATCAATGGTTCTTCTTCCACTTTTTTAATGATGGAAATGTTGTGGAGATTTTAGGATCATATTTGGTTCATGGTTGTGGTTTCCTCTCTTTACATCATTATCACATGGGCTTTGATCCATACCTAGAATTGCCATGAAATAAATTGGTTTTGATCTAAAATCCTAGGCTTACCTCTCGTATTCTGGTTACATGAATCATTAATGATGATCAACAATTATATTGGTAAAATTTCTTTCCTGGAGGTAGCAAGCATGGTACAGAGAGATAAACCTCTCACGTTGATTTTGGTGGAGTTTTAATTCACCGCTAGCCTTTGTGCATAGGTGGAACTCAATTCGGTTAGCTTGTCTACTACGCAGTGAATTGACTATTGGAAAATTCATTTCATTGCTTAGGTTTTCATAATGTTGGACATCTTATTTCTAAGTTCCCATGTGGATTTGGAAATCAGTGACATGGAATATTAAAGACATTTTTCAATGGGGGTCATCCATTGAAATCTGTTCACTCTCTAACAACTGAGGAGATTGGTCAACATTCTCTCTGAGGTAAGCTTAAAATCACACCACTTATGACATGTCCTGAGAAACATACTCGTAATGATTTGGTATCACATATTGTTTCTCTTAGTAATTATATTGTTTGTCCTTTACATATTATTTCTCTGCATATTAAGCTACCACATTCTGATAATATTTAACATTGTTCATTGTTATCTGTATCAGAAATTTCTCCCTGTTTGGACAATTTGGAATCTCCCCACACTGTATCTTTTGATGTAAATGGGATGACCTCCACTATTGATGGCTCATTGAATGATATCCTTGACCATAATTACATTCGATTTTGGAATTTCTCTAGAGAACTTTCTCCTGCTAATTTAGTGGGTAGTGGTATCAAGTTTCTCCATCTTCACCCTGATATCCATCTAGAGACCCTATTGATTCATTCATCCTCCTCTCCTAATATCTCTATCAATCCAAATTCTCATGGTAATGTGACCATTAGGAAGGAATGATGTTTGAAACCTTTGAATCATTTGAATGGGGTTGATACTGATCTTCACAATCTTTCTGCAACATTGGATCCTAGTCCATCATCTTTTGTTTCTGCTTTCTCTCCTATTCGGACCCTTCTAGATTATTTTCCTAATTGTGAGAGTTTACCATGATAAATATGTCTTTAAACATTAGGGGCTTGGGGAGTGCTGGAAAAATCCTAGTACTCTAACACTTAATTAAGGTTAATCACCCCTCTATTACCCTTTTATAAGAGACGATGATGATTGGAGACAAAATTTGGCCGATTATCCTCCACATTTGTCTTCGGTGGCAAGTATGTGTTCTAAATGCTTTGGGCTTGTCTGGTGGTATTGTGGGTTTTGGGTTCCTAAGGTCATGAATTTTCTCACCTATAAATCCTTTGCAAGTATCCTTCTATCTAGTTTCATCAGGGGCTAAAAGGGAAAACCGCCATATTCTTCCAGAAGATACTTCTAGGATAAATTGGAATCCAGTGACCTGTTAAAGATAAGATCCCTTATTTTAGCATGGGATTTGAACCTCACCATTGAATATAATTAGGTTTGTGGGTATCATTGTAGACGAGACCCATTGGAGAGGTATTTCAACGATATTTTTGTAAGGAACCACTTGGTTGATATTATTTTGACTCCCTTTATTTTGACCAAGAGAAATGGTTGGGTTGTGTCCATAGGCATCACTAAGAGACTTGATTTTTTTATGCTTCATGAAAATTTGGTGGATTTATCAGGGTCTTTGAAATAATGGGTTATTCCATGCCAAATTTCGGATAATTTACCTATCATACTGAAGTGGTAGGTAGATGGGGATTGGGTTGGTCTCTCATTCAAATTTGATCACCATTGCTTAAAATTTCCTTAATTTGATTGATTAGTGTGTACTTTTTGGGCACTGGGATCAGACCCCTTGATCACATCTCCTATGGAGATTATTGGGATTAAGTTGAGGGGTCTTAAAAAGTTTGTCAGTAATTGTATTTGTACTAAAAACAGAAAGCATATTAGACGAAATTTTGGCTATTGATAAAAAACTTGGTATATTGGATGGTCCTTCACATTCCAATTATTTCTCAGTGGTGCATAAATTAGTAGTTGTGGATTAAGAAATGAGGAAGAATGAGATTTTTCAATTATAGGAGGAGGAGTGGAGACTAAAAATTCATTCTCTCTCAGTATCATGAGGAGAAAAGAATAAAAAATTCTTTCATAATTATGAAATGAAGCGTCGTAGGGAGAACTCTATATGGGAAATTTAGGATATTAATGGTAATTGATTATCTACTCTTCCTGACATCTAGGCAGAGGCATTGATATTTTTTTCACTCAATATGGGGCTAGAGCGGAGGTGGGTAGTATGCAACAAAATGGGGTTGTTGATTCATATCTAACTATGTTCGATGTTGACACAAATACTATTCTATTTCATCCCATTACAATGGAAGAATTACATGCTATGATGAAATCCCTTGCTTATAATAAAACCCTTGGGCCTGATGGATGGCCCATTAAATTATTTTTACACTTCTAGGATATTATGGACCCTGATATATTAGCGGCTACAAAAGAGTCTCAAAAGATTGGTTATATACCTAGTGATATTAATTCCACTTTCATTACATTGATTCGTAAGGTTTACATGCATCAATTTTTGTTGATTATCAGACTATCCCTCTTTGCAACACCTGATAAAAAATGATTTCCAAAAACATTGTTAATAGGCTGAAACCTACATCATCGGAGGGTATTGCCTAGGAACAATTTGGGTCTCTTCATCAAAGACAAATTCGAGATGTGGTTTCTATTGCACAGGAGAATGTACATACTATCAAATATAAGAATCTAGGGTGATTATTATGAAGGTGGACCGACAAATATATTTTTATTTTGTAGATTGGACCTTTCTTTAGATGGTCCTACACAAAATTGGCATTTCATTTCAAGTTTCAAAATGCATCATGGCTTGTGTATCTACTACAAACTTTGTCATATTGGTTAATGAACATCCTACTAAATTTTTTTTCTACCTCTTTGAGTCTCTAAACAGGATGCATATTATCAACCCTTGTTTTCATTCTTGTTATTAAGGGGCTTATCATATTTCTCTGATAGGCACATATGGATGGGTTAGCAATAGGTATCTTCATTACTAGACAAGTCAGGGTTACTCATCTTATTTTTGTCAATGATGTGTTACTACTTGGTATATTGTTTTTTATTGAATGGAGACACATTTATGGTAATATTGACCTCTTTGGAATGGTCGTTTGATACCTTATGAAAAATGATAAATCTCATAGGGTTTCTTCTTAACCAGACCATGCACTAGTACTGGACATTTCTTATATTTTTTGTGTTATCTCCACTGCATTGGATGTGGGTTTTAAATATCTTGGATTTGTGTTCAAACCTAATTGTTCTGTAATTAAGGATTGGAGTTATCTCTTAGAGAAATTCCACTGTAAATTTTTGTCATGGGCACACAAGTGGATCTCCCTAAGAGGTAGGTTTACTCTAGTTTGAGCTATCCTTCAGAAAATCTCTGTATACTAGCTTCATATTTTCGCTTTGCCTATGAATATCATTAAAAGGATTTCCTCCATCATATCCAAATTTATTTGGGATGATAATTATGATCAGAACAAATATCATTTGGCCAATATGGTGATTATGACTCAGAGGAAAGAGGAGGGAGGATGGGGCACCCTTGATCTCCAATGCATGAGTTGGGAATTAATTATGGAAAAGTATTTGCGGGATCTAAATGGAGATGATATTTTTCATAACAACATCAAATCTGAATACCTCCAAAATAAATCAATGATATTGTGGATAAGGGTTAGCGCACACATCCCACTTGACATATCCTATATTTATAGGACATTTATAAAGGTTCTCCCATGGATTATGAGCAATATTCAATGGAAAATTGGAAAATTCACAAACATTTAAATTGGCTTAGATACAATTTGTGGATTTACAGGCGACCTCACCTTTCCGTAGGAAATTCTATGGAAAATCCACAAATCGGGCATACATTATGTTAGTGAAATATTTACACAAGACGCATTTTCCAATCCCTATTGGCTCATGGATTTCAAAATTGGATTATATGGGGACCTTGAAGATAGATGGAATATCTATGTTCGAGACCTTGCACATGCAAGCATATTTCTCACTGAAAACGAGGATAAATATGTATGGAATGACAATTTGGTGATGGGTCAAATAAATGTAAGAGAAGCATACTGGTACATTTTTCCACCTATTCTTTCTTCCTCCAACACATAGTTTATGAAAATATCGAAGTGGAAGATTCCAACAAAGCTACAAGTCTTTGCTTTGATCATTTGAAAAAATAGAATCTTGATATGGGACAATTTTTATCGTAAAGGATAAAGTGGGCTTGGTTGTTGTTTAATATGTATGGAGGTGATATAAGACCCGACTCATATATTTCTTTGATGCTCCTTTGCAATATCAATTTGGAATGGTGTATTTAAGATGTTGCATTTACAAGCATATTCGAACTACTCTTTTGTGGCTGAATGTATTTGGGACCAGATTATTGAATATAAAATATTCAAACCACTTCTTATATACATTATGTAGGGAATTTGGAAAAATTGAAGCTCACTTATCGTTGAGAACAATTTTCCTAATATCTCGCAAAGGTGTATTTACATCGTGGGATATTACAGGAAACATATTTTCCTGAGGGTACACCTACTATGAGACTGATTTCTCCTCCTCTAACTTTAACGCCCTTTCCATGGGGTTACTTTTATGGTGCAACTAGGGCTAGGATTTATGGCTATGGAGCCTAAATCATCATTCGGTTGGGAACTATGTACTATATATGCTGGAATGGGCATAATGGGACAATTACACAAGCTAAACTTATGACACTTTGGGGCCTTCTTTTCTATGCATGTAGGTTTAGGTTGGTACAACTAGAAGTCTTCGGAGATTCACAAGTAGTTGTGGAGTGGGTTTCTAATAGATATTCTTTCTGCCTACCACTCCTTTTCAATAGGTTTGGTTGAATTTGGAAAATCATGGAACACTTCACTAATCTGACAATTACACATACACACATGGAATTCAATTCGGTTGCCAACAAGTTATCCAAGGACGGTAATTTTTTGCCTTTTGGTATGTTACAATATAGATTCTATGTAAATTTTATCTATCAACACAATGGAAACTTTTCCACTCATTCAGAATTGTTTCATGTTTCTACAACTCATGGACTGCCAGGTTACGATATGTTTTTTGACAAGAGGAATATGTGGAACACTGATGATAACTACATTCTCTATTTTTGGTTTTTTTTTGGTTATATAAGTATTGGGATACTTTCTTAAACTATGGAGGTATTTTGATGTAAACCTTTTTTTGCAATAGAACATTCCAACTAAAAATGGATGGACATGTGACTTATGATATATGTAAATAGTCTATTATATCTAATATAATATTGTTGGTTTTTTCTGGTGAAAAAAATGTTAAAGATTTATTCTAAGGAATTTTTTTTGAAGGAAATTTTGTCTTAAATTATTACAATGCAGAAACAAGGTGCTAGTAAAAAAGGGGAAAGGGTTTATTTTAATGAAGAGAGTTATCTACTTACAAAACCGGGTTATTGACTCCTAAGGAATCCATTTTGATACCCCAAAACACTCGATGCCTTTGATTCATAAAATGTGGCAAATCTTTTTGGGATCGACTAGAAACACCTCAACAAATAGCATTCATCAAATGGGATTTGATTTATTCAACCTAGAATCCTCAGTTTAGTATGTGACCAGACCCTTCCCTCGAGAACATCAAGTTCAATGGAAATATGTCCCTCAATAATTCCATTGAGATTGCCAGGGTTATGAGGTCGTGGTACATAGCAAAGGAATTATCTGGGATGATGAGGGAGATTTTGGGCACATGATTTTCTATTGGTTACTCGATGGATGGAAAAGATCCTTAAGATGTCAAAGCTAAGATTGACAAGGGAAAGGTCAAGATACCTCAAGAATTCACATTTGGTAACTGTAAAGGCTAAGTTCACTTAATTTTTAGGTGGATGGGTCGTAGTTGAATGTTTGACAACAAATAATTTTAAGATTAGAAAGGAGATTGTTGAGTTTGCTTTGAAAATTGTTTCTTAGTGTGACAATTAACCTATCTTTATATTATTTCTATTTAAGCCTATAATGTCTTCCAAGTTTTTCCACTGAATATAGTGTCATACAAGTTACAAGCTATGCTTTTTGCTTAATTTCAATCTCACTTTTATATCTTGTTTATATTTCCTAGATGAAAAGCGGTATGAATAATTAGAATGATACACATGCAAATATTTTCCATTGCTTTCTTGTCACTGGTTTTCCCCATAGTGGTATAAAGAGATATTGCATCCCCTCTCCTTGAGCTCTTATGTGTTTCCATGGCAAAGTTTTAGCTTGTCATCATCAGAACTCAAATACCCTTGATGCTCATGACCATGCAACTCCATGACCCAACACCCATTGACCCAATGGGTGACCTCTTTCCTATTTAGCCGTACCCTCATTCAGTTCTATCCCCTTCACTCCAATACTCCCCACTTGCACGTAACCTCCCAACCTCTATTTTCCTAGACATTTGATGGAACTTTTCTCATCCACTCTTCCTACTCTTTGTAACTCCTTATCTTGCTATGTATCAATTACCCCCTTATTTACATTCCTACCCCTCCTATTTCTCTTTTCATTCCTTGTTTCCCATTGAGGATCTTCTTTCATATATTTACTAGTTCGTGGTATCCAATATTCCTTTAATAGACAAAACACTTCTCTCATTTTATTACTATTCCAATCTACCTTCCATCCCATATTATCTCATGAGCCCCATGTAAACCACCATTTCATTCAAGGATGGGGACTTTGATGTTTTCTCTAATTATACTTGTTATATACTTGTCCCTTTTTCTTACTTCTGGTCTCTTAAGTTCACCTCCTCTAAATATTCCCTACTCTCCTTAAATTATTTGGAAGGCATCCTTTAGTTTCTAACCCCATTTTACCGGAGATCGTGGACATGTCCATTGAAATTTTGATTCAGCCCCATGATCTAATTTTATGCCAATGAGTGGAAAGATTTACATTTCTTTACTACATATTCCTTCATGTCCAAACATTGTACTTCTCATGCTAAGAAGGCTTGTGGTTACTATCACCCCAAGAAATGTATATTGTATTTTAGAGGAGAGAAGAATTGTATATTTCCCTTTGGGACACTCCAAAAATATTTTGACACACCCTTTTCTCCAACACTCCAGTCTAGTTTATGACCTTGATTCCAATTCCATTTTCATCCATGTGGACATGCTTTGTGATGTTCTAGGACAACCTAATTTCCTTTTCAAATGACTCTTATCTTCCTTGTCATGTTTTCTAGTACTTGTGTATCCAATAATAAATTTGGGACATGAATCCCAACAAGGTAGAAAATCAAGGGGTTTTTCAGTCATTTTTTTAGGGTTCCCACTACCATAGTCCCACCATATGATCCATGTTATGAAACCAGCTCAAGAAAAGATAGAAAAGATAGATTAGCACCTTAGAATTCAGCCTCTTCGAGGGGGAAACCTCCTTTACATTACATAAATGAACAATTCTTAGATGATTCAAACGACAAAACCTCCTTTCTATATATAGGAGTCTAAGGAGTCACAATATAATCTAGCCGACCTAACAATAATAATATAAAGCCACAAAAATAACAATAGAGGGATTCTACGGGCCACAATAATAACAATATGGGGGCAATAGGGGCACAACAATATTAATAAGGGGTATAACTACAATAGTAATGGGGTAATCACTAGTATTATAGGGACCCAACATGCCCCTCTCCTTCAAAAAAGTGTTGTCGTCAATGCTTGAGTAGTTCTGGATACTTCTGCATAAAATTCTCATCCTCCCATGTGGAATCTTCAACGGATAAGTTCTTCCACTTGATAAGATACTCTGAAATTGATCGATTTCGTAGCTGTCAAGTTCTTGCTTCTGTGACTGCTTCCGATTCCAGGATATTTTTTCCTTCCTCATCAAGTTCTGGCAATATTGTTTGAATTGGGAGCTTATCTTCTATAACCTTCTTTAAACATGAAACATGGAAAGCTGCGTGCAATCGAGAAGCTACAACAAGCTCCAATTTGTATGCCATAGCACCAATCTTTTGCAACACCTTGTACGGACCATAATACTTTGGTGATAATTTATTATCCTTCTTAGCTTGCTTGAGGGACATTTGCATATATGGTTGTAGCCGTAGGAATACCCAATCACCTACATCAAAAGTTCTTTCACTGCAATGTTGATCTGCCTGTTGTTTCATTCTATTCTGTGCCAACACAAGGTTATCCTTTAAGAGTTGGAGGACTTGTTGTTGATGTTCGATGTGATATTCCACTGCTTGAACCTTAGAATTTTCTCTTAAATATGATGTGATGGATGGTGGTTGATACCCATAAAGTGCCATAAATGGGGTCATTTTTGTTGTTGTATGGAAGGAAGTGTTATACCACCATTCAGCCTGAGGCAACCATTTGACCCACCGTGTCTGTTTATCAGATACAAAGCAACGAAGATATCCTTCCAAACATTTGTTTACTATCTCTGTTTGCTCATCAAATTGAGGATGTAAGATGAGCTATGAGCTAACTGAGTACCAAGACAAGAAAAAAATTTTGTCCAAAAATTTATAGTGAAAATGGGATCCCTATCACTTACAATAATCTTGGGGGTTCCATGAAGCTTTTGAATTATTTCCATAAATGAAGTAGAAATTGTACTGGCTTTAAATGGATGTGATAATGCACAAAAGTGTGCATACTTGGTAAGTATGTCAAGTACCACCATGATGACACTCTTTCCCTCAGACTTGGGTAAACCTGTGATAAAATCCATTGAAACTTCCTCCCAATGTTGGCTTGGAATGGATAAAGGTTTTAATAGACCCAGTGTCTTAATTGTTTCAAATTTATTTTGTTGGCAAACCAAACATTCTGCCACAAAATTTTGAATATCTGATTTAAGGCCATCCCAAAAAAATTCCTTCTTAACCCTGTGGTAAGTTTTTAAAAATCCTGAGTGCCCTCCTAAGGGAGAAGTGTGCAATTCCATAAGAATCTTTTGTTTTAGCTGGGAATTCTTACAGAGGTATAAGCGATCTTTGTACCATAACGAATCATTTTGCCAGCTAAATGTATCAGACATACTGGAATCTTGTTGTAGCTTTCGAATAAGTGCCCACACTTCTTCATCATTCTTCCATTCCTCCCTTGCTTCGTTTATCCAATCTGGTTGGATAATAGAAATGGCACACAACAATGCTTCCACATCCTCATCCTTTCTTGAGAGTGCATCTACCACCACATTTTTCTTCCCTTTTTTGTAGATGATTTCAAAGTCATAATCCAACATCTTTGTGACCCACTTTTGTTGCTCTTCAGAGGATAATCTTTGTTCTAAAAAGTATTTAAGGCTATCATGATCCGTTTTTACCTTGAAGTGTCTTCCCATTAGGTAGGGTCGCCATTTCTTAAGTGCATGGAGTATTGCCAACATTTCCTTCTCATAAATAGCTTTGCTTAAAAACTTTCCCTTGATTGGACGACTTTCAAAAGCAATGGGTCTTTCATCTTGCATTAGAACAACACCAATTCCATTTCCTGAAGAATCACATTCCACAATAAAGGTTTTTGTGAAGTCCGGTGTAGCTAAGACCGGTGCTTGGCACATTGCCTCTTTAAGATGTTCAAAGGCCTTTGTTGCTTCCGGAGTCCATGAAAATGCATCTTTCTTCAATAATGTTGTTAGAGGTGCTGCTATTCTCCCATAATTCTTAACAAACTTGCGATAATACCCTATCAACCCGAGAAATCCTCGCAGATGCTTTATGGATGTGGGGATTTTCCATTTCTTAATGGCTTTAATTTTGCTAGGGTCTACCTTAACTCCTTCATGAGATACAATATGACCCAGATATTCCACCTCCTGGACTCCAAAGAAACATTTGGATCTTTTTGCATATAATTGTTTCTCCTCCAATAGTTGTAGCACCCTGTCAACATGTTCAACATGATCCTTCCAAGACTTGTTGTAGATTAGTATATCATCAAAAAATACTAACACAAATTTTCTAAGGAATGGTTTGAAAATTGAATTCATCAAACCTTGAAATGTTGAAGGTGCATTGGTAAGGCCAAAAGGCATGACCAAAAATTCATAATGACCCTCATGAGTTCTAAATGTTGTTTTCGGAATGTCTTCAGTCTTCATTCTGATTTGATGATATCCTGAACGAAGATCCAACTTGGTGAAGTAAATTGATCCATGCAATTCATCTGGTAATTCATCAATGACAGGAATGGGGAACTTATCTTTAATAGTGAGCTTGTTGAGCTCCCTATAATCCGAACACATGCGCCATGATCCATCCTTCTTGTGCACCAATACTACTGGAGCAGAGAAAGAACTTTGACTCAGTTGAATTATACCAGCCTCTAGCATTTCTGCAACCATACGTTCAATTTCACTCTTTTGGACATAGGGATATCTGTACGGCCTGATGTTTGGAGGAACACTTCCTGGAATCAGATGAATAGCATGATCATGATCACACATAGGTGGGAGACCTTTGGGAGTCTCAAATACCTTGGAATGATTGTCCAGGACTTTTTGGAGATCTGGAGAAATAGATGATTCTGATGTGGAAACATCTAGCAAACATAATTGTGCAATTACACCTCTTTGCTCCTTTTTTAGAAGCTTTGTCATACCAATAGAGCTGATTATCTTTCCTGGTTTCCCTGCAATACCCCTTAATTCAACTTCCTTTCCTTCCATAGAAAATTTGATGAAAAGTTCTTGAAAATTAAAAGCTATTGTACCCAAGGATTGTAGCCATTGGACTCCTCGCACCTCCCATTGGAATGGAAAGCATTGGGCTAGTCAATACATATTCTCCCATGGATAGCTTGATATTATGGCACTTTCCAGAGCAATTTATTGTTCCTCCATTTGCAATCATCACTTGACACTCTGGTGCTGGATATAGGAAGCAATTCAATTCTTTTGCTACCTTACAATGAATAAAATTGTGGGTTCTTCCTGAATCAATCAACACTATTACCTTTTTCTTCTTGATTTGTCCTTCTATCTTGATGGTTTGAGGAGTGGTAATTCCCGCCAATGCATTACAAGATATGGTCGGATTTATTTGTTCTTCATCTAGGCTTTGTTCCTGGAGTATATCCTCTTCTTTTGACCTTTCTTGCTCCTTTTCTTCTTCCTCTTCACAATCTATGTAGAATAATTTCTTCTCAACACACTTATGACCTTTAGTGTATTTGCTATCACAACTGTAACAAAGCCCTTTTGTTCTTTTTTCTTCCAATTGTTGTGGTGTCAACCTTATAGGTTGTCGAAAACTAGGGGCAACAACACTTCCACCTTTATAGTTGTGAGTGGTATGCTTCCTGGTTGCCATAATTTTTCTTTCCATTTTTCTTGCTAACCTGAATGCCTTCTCTAATGAATCAGGTTCCCAAAGGTGAACATCATGTTGGATATTATCCTTTAAAGACCCTATGAACACATCAATCCTATGCGCCTCTGGAATGTCTTTTACCCTTTTGTTCAATTTTTGGAACTCCTCAATGTGCTCCATTATTGAACCCTTTTGTTTGAGACTTATCAATTGGCTAAAAGAAATGTTTCTTCTTGTATCCTCATAATGTGCTATCAATTCTTTCGTAAAAATTGCCCAAGTGATAAATTGTTTACGAGAGCAAAGCCATTGATACCATACAAACTGATTTGGTTCCAAATATAAAGTTGCCATACGTACCTTTTGTGTGTTTTACACATTATTGAGATCGAAGAATTGCTCCATCTGTATTATCCATGTGGCGGGATCCTTGCCATCAAACTTCCTCATATCGATTTTTTGAATATGGTGAGTCTTTGATCCAACATTAGAGTCTATGGAATCATGATTAACATTTCTTTTGTTCTCATCATGAGTTTCCTTTAGTACCCTTTCACCCTCAGTGACCATTTCTTGTAGCAACTTATTCATATTTATCTTCAATTCTTCCATCTTATCATCCATGCCATCAATTTTAGCTTCTGCGCCTTTCTTTAAACAATCCATCTTAGGTTCTACACCTTTCTTTAAACCATCCATCTTAGCTTCTACTATTTCCTTAAATCATCCATCTTAGAATGTGTTGCCTTTTGTGCAAATGACACTTGTTGCACTTGTTCTTGTAATTTTGATATATCATATAACATTTATTCTTCTTCTTCATGAGTCATGCTAGAGCTTTCAAGTTCCTTACTAGGTGTTTGCATTTTCTTTCCTCGGGGAATTATTTACGATAATAATGCTCTATTATGCCCTTTGAATTCCTTCAAAATAAATTTTCAAACCAAGCTTAAGCAAAAATTTAAGAAAATCTACACACCTTTTTTCACTTTGTAGGAGCTCGATATTGCCTCTGATGTATCTTGTACTTTCTGATCATCTAGTTCAAAATTTGTGACCTGAAGTAGCCCTTTGTGTCCTCTTTCCAATGCCACAAGTCTGACCCAAATTGGGTTCTCCAAGGAAGAGTTATACGAAATCTCCCACAATGACTGGATTATAGACTAGTTCAGTAGAGCGAACGTGTACGACATGCCACGAGTCACTGTTTCGACCATTGTATCTGCAAAATGCTTACAAGAAACTACAGTCCGTCCTCCTTCTATAAATTCTTACGAAATTTCAATTCGATCCCCAGAGAGAAAGTTATGACGATTTTTCCCAGGTCACCTGTTTGGAATGTAATTTAGGAGTATGCAAAAAGGCCAAATTCCTCAGATCATATCTCCACAAATGTAGCGCGAAAAGTTCCGAAATTTGGATCCGAGGTTCAGCACGATTTCTTATAAAATGGGTTTTTTTGTAACTTCTGAAACATTGCAGAAAAAAAGTTATAGCGAAAATGCCACGATGGAATGTTTGGAGTAGCGAAACCCTAGAATCCAAAGCTCTGAAACTAAATGTTATGAAACTAGCTCAAGAAAAGATAGAAAAGATAGATCAACGCCTTAGAATTCAGCCTCTTTGAGGGGGCAACCTCCTTTACATTACATAAATGAACAATTCTTAGATGATTCAAATGACAAAACCTCCTTTCTATATATAGGAGTCTAAGGAGTCACAATATAATCCAACTGACCTAACAATAATAATATAAAGCCACAAAAATAACAATAGAGGGATTCTATGGGGCACAGTAATAACAATATGGGGGCAATAGGGGCACAACAATATTAATAAGGGGTATAACTACAATAGTAATGGGGTAATCACTAGTATTATAGGGACCCAACAATCCACCCAGTCCCAAAATTGGTTTCTAGTTTTATTTCAATTAATTATTAGATGATAATGGTGGGTCATACTTTCTAAGATAAACGCCCTCACTCTTCATAGGATACTATTAGAGATACTTGAGGAGAGACCTCTTTGGCTCAAGGGTTAATGAATTATTTTGACTTTAATATCCAACCATCAACCATATACTCAACCTTCATGCCATAATGGAGGAGGGGAGAAATTTCTCTTCAAAAGTCTTCTTCTAATTTATAGGTTTTTCAAAGTGGTTTGATGTTATCTCGAGGGAGGCATTGTTCCATGTATGACATCATAATTTCAAATATCTTCTTTATTTCTATTATATGTCTAACGGTTTTTTTTTGGTTGCCTCTAAATAACAAATGGATTGTATGTTTTATCTATAATACCATTAATTGAAGCACATGCATCGTTTCTCACACATTCCACTGCAAATTTGAAGTAGAAATTTATGTGGAGACCTCATGTCCCCTTTCCCTCCTTATACCAACATACTTGATCACATTAGAGAGGTGTTCTATAGTTTTTATTTATTCCCTTAGGCCAACATTATCACAATCTAGGCCTTGATAATTAGATATAGCCACCATGTCAGGTGACCTCCTTTTTCTCAAATGAAAAGATACAGAAGCCTCTCTAGCTTAGTAGGAAAGAGATATTGTAATGGCATGCCATTTTATGCTATGTAAACACTTTGATCAGGTCAAATTACATAAAAATAAAAATAAAAAAAAACAAAAGTAATATTTATAATTATAATTAATGCTTACACCAGCTAAGATTCATTTTAATTCGAAATCTATCAAGATTCAATTTTTTATATGACTAGCTATTATTCATGTTTGACCATTTGTTTTTACAAATTTAACATAGTTTAACCTTACCAATTATATTTTATAAGTTTTAATATATATATATGCATTTTAATATTATTTTAAGAAAACTTCCCTCCATCATTTTTCTTTGTGCGACTAAGGAGCAGAGTGATTGGCAATTGACATTCAATCCGGAGGCCTTTTGGCTATGGAAATTTGAAGGGGGAAAGGTTTCCAGCCATGGCAAGGTAGGAAAGGGTTTGGGAAAGGAGGTGTAAAGATGCATAGGAAGGTACTACGTGATAAAATTCAAGGAATTACGAAGCCTACCATTAGGCGCCTTTCCATTAGAGGTGGTGTCAAACGTATCAACAACCTCATATATGAAGAAACGAGAGGTGTGTTGAAGTTATTTTTTAAGAATGTCATTAGGGACATCGTTACTTACATACAAAATGCTAGGAGAAAAACGATAAGCACCATGACTGTTGTCTATGCCTTGAAAAGGTAGGACCGAGCCCTGTATTTCTTTAGAGGTAAAAGAACGGGTCTATGGGTTTTTGTTCATTTAATTATTTACCGGTGCCATTTTAAAACACTACAACTATTCTTTCTCTAGCAATTTTTAAGCTTGTTAGTGTTGAAGCAATGTTGAATTGGTACTCTAGGCATCTCATCTTGCATTGCATCAGTTTCAAACCTTTCCAGCCACTGAACGTCTATTCCTGTTATTCCTGTTGTTATTGGAGTATCAGAGTGCATATTCCACTATTAACATGGATTTCTATTCATAGGTGATTGTGTGCAGACCTCATTTGCCTTCAATATGGTGAAATATTCTTTGGCTTTTCTTCACTGGTAAGATTCTTGGTTGGGATTTTGTTATTTTGTACAAGCGTAGGCTATAAAAATGTTGTTACTTGGCTTACAATGTTTAAAATATTCATTCAATACTTTCCAGAGTGAAGGTTCTCACTAATATTTAGGCTAGAAATTGTAGTTATGAATAGTTGATGTTTAGACTCCCTAGGTCCAAACCATAGGTTTTAGATTTTATCATTTTTTGATCATTTGGTAAATATTAGGTCTCAATTTTCTTTTGAATATTCTCTATCAGGTCGGGGGGGGAATTTAAAGCAAGGGTTAATATCCTTCATTACACCATGCAATCCTTGAAACAATAGCTTATAATGTTTATGGATTGGGGTACTCTCTAAAATTCTGGTTTGTAAAGAACCAATAGATATTCCATAAGACCTATCATATGTATCACAACTTTTTTGTTACCATGTTTTAATATTAACTAGGTAAGTAAAATTTAAGTAATCCAATGTGTACATAAAGAATGTTGTAACAGTAATTACACATCATTAGTATGAACATCCATGGATCATTGATTTATTATTAGAAATGATTTATAATTCTCTTGACATGTACTAGGATAATTTGTACAAAGGATAACAACTTTTGTATCCCATTTCATCTTTTTATACACCCAAAATTTGAAAACACATTATGTGTAGTTATTCAAAAGTAAACTAACCGTTTTACCAACTTTTCATTGACCTGAGTGAGTAGTAGAATGTAAGACCATTACACACTCTTATAGTCAATATTTGGTCTTGTTGGTTATATCTTGTTAATTAGGATTTAATACTTGAGGTATTTTTAGCTGATATGTTAAGAACATTGTCCAACAACATTAATACATTTATGATACAATTTCTGATGATCTACTATCATCACTAAGAAAATTAACTTTCCCATTACAAGGTCTTATCCTCATGAACTAAAATTAGAGATACCATATGTGAGCTTCATGAGATTTAATGGCTCTCTTGTGATGTGTCTAAAGTATACGAGGATGTCATCCCAATGGCTACTCATACCTCTACTATTCTTTTGAACTCCATGATTTTGTGACATGTTACTAAAACAGGTTGGTGTTATGCATAGAAAATATAAACTATACATGTATGCATTATTTTATGCACTAAAATGCTAAATTGTCTCACAGAGACACAAGAAATACATAAGTCAATTTCTACAATAATTTAATAAGAAAGGATCACCCTCCATGTGGAGAAAATTTGGAATCCAACTACATGGTATGTGTTTCATATGTCTAAGGAGGCAAAGGAAATACACTAACTATTAAGTAGCCCATTAATATATAGAAAATTCATACAATTATGGGATATTATAAGGCATTATATGCAGAAAAAATATCATCACCAAAGTGATACTAGAGGCCATTAATCAGTACAAAAAGTCATTTACTTAAGCTTTGCATTAAATAACAACAACACCCATTGAAAAATAGTAGCTCTAGAGGGAAAACATAAGAAAATCTGCATCCAAATCGTAGTGAACTCTTATGCAACTACTAAAATAATTGAATGTAGTAGTTTGTTGTAGTTCTGGATATAGCATTAAAAAAAAGAACATCATTCATCCCTCAAAAATTCATATATAGCAGTAAATGGCTTGTATACATTGAGACGGTGTAGTACAGGTGAAATACTAGCATCCCATCTGAAATTCTCATTCCAAAATTTATCCATTAATAGTTATATCTAGTACATTGAGACTATGTTATACAGGTGGATGACTCCATAATTTTAAAGTTGAAAGAGTTACTTTCTATCTTATTGTCTGTATGAAAAATCCAAATTACAAGCACATAAATCAATTTAGCAAGAGTCCACTGTATATAGGCAGATTACTATTTGCACAGGATTAGGCTGGACATAATCACGAAGAATCACAAAGAAAATAGAATTATGGAAGATGTAACAAGGAGTCTTGGCAAACAAGACAAAGAGGAGGAAAATGATGTTTCCAGTTGTTCAAGTTTTGACCTGTTTGAACTGGAGAATTTGGCAGATATTGATATGAATATCTACCAAAACGAGCTTCCTGTGTATGAGACTACTCATTGGGAGACCAATAAGGCCATTGCAAAGGGGTTAATTGTGTGATAGAAGAAGGTTTGTAACTTGTAACTTATCATACAATTATATTTACTTATTGTGTTTCCTTAACATTGCAAGCTATATGAAAATTCATAACTTGCAGCAACTCAAATGCATAGTACAACGTGCATAAATCACTTGCACTTGATGTGTAGTTTATTAGTTACATCCAAGGATGATCATAATTCAACAATGTAAACTTTGAAACGGGAACTATAAACTCAAAATGGGAACTCTGGCCAAAAAACCCCAAAAAAACATCAAAAACAGTGCTAAAAACAAAAAGTGTTGATGCTGGAATAACACCTATTTTTTCCTTGGGTAAATTTTCAACATGTTTTAAAAATGGTAGTGAAAACCAATTTTTTGCACAAAAATTATCCAAAAAACACCCTCAAAACGAATAGTGCTGATTCTGGAAGAACACTTTTTTTTTTCGAATGTAAAACTTCAACATTTCGAAATAGTGGCGTAAAATATTTTTTCATGACCCCAAAAAAAATTAAATTTTAAAAAAATAATGAAAACATAAAATAAAATTAAAAATTAAAAATTAAAACAATGAAAAAACACAAAACAAAAAAAAAGTTTAAAAATATAACAAAACATAAATTAAGATATATAATAAAAACAAAACACAAAATAAAAATATAAAACTAAAAAAAAATCAAATATAAAAAAAAAATATCGATCATAAAAATGTAAAAAAAAAAAAAAAATTAATGGTAAAAATTAAAAAACTAAAAAAATTATAAATTATAAACAAATAAATAGGGAAAATAAAAAATAAAAAAATAAAAAACCATCAAAAAATTGGCAAAAGAAAAAAAAAATACGAAAAAGAAACAAAAAAACATTTAAAAAAAACTAAGAATTAAGTAGGTAAAAATAGAAAAAAAAATTAAGAAAAAACAAAAAAAATTAAAAAAAACTAGATTTAAAAAAATTGAAAATTAACAAAAATAAAAAATAAAAAAAGTTAAAAAAAAAATTATCTCACAAATCGAAAAAGAATTTGGAAAAAAACTAAATTTATATATATATATATATATATATATATAATTAAGTAAAAACAAAGAAATTAAAAAAAAAAAAACATTAGCGAGAAAAAAAAGAAAAAGAAATTAAAAAGCTAGTGAAATTAATATTAAAAAAAAAAATCAAATTATAAAAAAAAAAAAAAAACGTAAAGAATGCATATTTTTTATTAAAGAAAAAAAAAATCTAATTATTTTTTATTAAACCTACTATTTTTATTTTAAAAAAGGAAAAAAAAATTAAATTAAATTCAAATTTTATTTTAAACAATCTTTTTTTTAAACATTTTTCTTTTAATTTTTAATGAGATTGAAAATAATGAGATTGAAAATACGAGATTGAAAATACTAAGAATTCATTAAGACATCCATAGCGCCTCGTAACAATCCATAGCCCCTCAAACAATAGGCAATCGTTATGGCAAAAACCATAATAAGCATAATAGGGCCTCGTGATGGCAAAAACCATAATAAGCATTGGGGATGGCTATCATCATTGCGAGTTTAATGATGAGATTAGCCATCATCCCCATTGCTGGTTTAATGATGAGTTTGAAAACCTAATTATGATAAGTTGCATTGAAAACTGAGTTTATCCAGTTAAACTCAGAACACAATAGACACTCATGTTGGCTATCCTCACCGGTTTAACAACTGAATTGAACCGAGTTATGGTAAGTTTCAACAACTGAATTGAACCAAGTTATGGTAAGTTTCGACTGAATTGAACTGAGTTATGGTAAGTTACATTGAAAATGATATCCAACTAATTAAGTTAACCTCAGAACACTCATGCTGGCTATCCTCACTCGTTTAACAACTGAATTGAACTGAGTTATGGTAAGTTACATTGAAAATGATATGTAACTAATTAATACATCCATAGCACCTCAACTAGTAATGACTATCCTTACCATCCTTATTGCTGGTTTAACAAAACCACTGAAAACGACTATTCTTACTATCCTTACTGCTGGTTTAACAAAACCACTGAAAACTGAGTTTTGATAAATTGCATTGAATAAAAAGTTGCATTGAAATCTGAATTTGTCGAGTTAGGATATCTAACTAGTTAAGACATCCATTGTGCCTCAAAAATAATAGGCACTAGTGATGACTATCGCTATCCTTAGTGCAAGTTTAGCAAATCCACTGAATTCTGAGTAACTGGCCTAGGATAAATTGCATTGAGATACGATAAATTGGCCTCGGATAAATTGCATTGAAAAGTAAGTTATGCATTTAAAACCATGAAAACTGAGTTATTATAATGGATTTTCCCACAATTTTAACAATTAAAAAAGGAGTTTCAAATCAAATACTGTCTTTGCAGAACAATCAATATCCAAACCGTTTTGAAAAGCGTTACATTAAACGGCATTCCCTTTTCTCACAGAAAAGGAAAGGAAGAGGAGTGTTACACTGACTATTGATTTCATTTGGAAGAATATCCAAAACCAAGCTATTGCAACATGAATAATCTTAAGACAAAAAAAAGATACACAGTCGTCCCTAACATTGTACACATGCGCCTTCATCAAAACTTCCATACACATATATTACATTTCCATGCTTTGCACAAGTTCAAAGCCGTGTCAATATACATAGATCCCCTGCTGAGTTTCATTGATGTTAATCAGCTGCCAAATATCATCTTCCCATAGAGGCCCATGGAAGACCTCTGAAGCAACCTCATTATATGCGGTGTTCTCAGAAAGACCCTGAGAAGAAATGGCAGCCATTACATCTCCATCATAATATGGAAACTGGTTCAGCCCCATCACCAACTCGTCCGCAGAGTCAAGAAAGACATTGAAATCGAACTCCCCAAGAACATTTCCATTGCCATAAGCCTGCAAGTCCCCAACATCTGAACCATCCCCAATGGAAGAGGACGAGTCCGAATGCTTCGATATTGCCCCCATTTCGGTTTCTTCTGATGACTTCGCAATGCTGGAATCTCTGCAACGCTCATTCTCGCTCGGCTGGGCCTCGCAGGAGAACCCATCCTCGTCCGTGTAGCTATCCATCTTGTCGATTCTATCCAGAAGCGCCATGAGGTCGGCGTCGGGAATCGACCCCCCGCCCCCCGGCTACCCGTGTCCTCCGCCCACGGCCGCGCCACCACGGGCGGCCGGTGGCAAAAAAAAATTAATTTTTGTTAATAAACAATGATTAATTACGTTAAAAAAAAATTAATTTTAATTTTTTCTTTTAATAATTTTTTTTAATACGAAAATTAAAAAAAAATTATATTTTTTTTAATTAAAACAAAATTTGTTTAATAAAAATTATAATTATAATATTTATTTTAATTTTTTTTTTAATAATTTTTTAAATATGAAAATTAAAAAAAATTATAATTTTTTTAATTAAAAAAAAGGTTTGTTTAATAAGAATTATAATTATAATGTTTATTTAAAAGTTATAATGTTTAAAAAAAATTATAATTTTTTTAACTAAAAAAAAAGTTTGTTAAAAAAAAATATAATGAATTTTTTAATTAAAAAAAAATGTTTGTTTAAAAAAAAAAATTAATTTTTATTTTTAGTTTTTTTAAATAAAAATGTTAGTTTTAAAAAAATAATTATTATTAACTTATTAAAAAAATCAAAAAATAAAAAATATGCATTTTTTTGGGTTTTTTTTTTTTATAATTTTAATTTATTTTTTTGTTTTATTTATATAATGTGAATTTAAAAAAAAATCAAAAATAGGTATTTTTTTGATAAATTGTAAATGTTTTATTTATTTATTTTTTCATTTGAAAAGACATATATTTTCCTCCATTTTAATATTTTTTGGGGTTTTTTTTATAATTTGATTTTATTTTTGTTCTTTTAAATATTAATTTTACTAGTTTTTTCATTTTTTCGTTAATTTTTTATTTTTTTTTTAAACTAGTTTGTTTTTTATTTTTTTATTTTTTTCCCTAGTTTTGCTAATGTTTTTTATAGACAATTATTTCATTTGGATTGAAAATTTAATTAACAATGTATAAATATGTAGAATATCAAAAATGCAAAATATCGACATTCTTCTTTAAATATGCAAAACAATAAAAAGCTCACTACAAAAAAAATAAAAATTAAAATTAAAAACAAGATAATATGAAGAAGAAGACCACTTCCAAAATTATTAATTTTAAAAAATAATTATTTAGATTCCATACAATAAAAAAATTTAAAGTCAAAAAATAGGTCTTTTAAAAAAGGGTGCGATGCAGAATAACCACTTTTTTAAATGACCATGAAAATCACTTCCATTCACTACCATTCTAAAACTTAATGCACATGAAAAAAACTAAAGTTCCAAAAACCATGTTCTAAAAAAAACATGTGTATTCTCCATCACTTCTTTTGAAAATCGGGTCATTTGTTTGCTATCTCTACGAAAAGGGTAACAATATAAGTTCCTGTTTCAAAGTTTACATTGTTATTCCTCATTTCGCAAGTCTAGTACATGATGCTATGTTTACCTTGTAGATAACAAGGATCGGGTTTTCGAGTTTTCTGCTTTGATAGGTGAGATTATCCACTTGTGACAACCATACCCTAAAGCTAGTAAATTGAGATCCTCAACATGATCCTAGAGCTTCTAACATAGGTATCATAATCTTCAGTTTGAATCCTTGTCTCGTTAATCATGTTGGTTGTAACAATTAAAACAACTTTAAATAAGCACCTATCAAAATAAAATATAATTCAAAAATAACAATAGTGAATTTCTAATATCAAATTAGTTTAATTGGGTTCTCAATGTGCTTGTCGTGCCTTTCATTTCGTCCAAATTAGTTTCTCATTGCAATATGTATTTTCCAACACTAATTTCTGAGCATAAGATTCCTAATACAATATGAAATGAACTATGTTGGTGTTTTCATATTCTCTATGTTTTTTTGACTACCTCGAACACATGAACCTTCAATGGTTGTGTCAAAACTTGGATGTTTTGGTTTTCTGTTATGTGGCATTGGTAAGAAAATGAATGATTCTTTCATTGAAGATGAGGTTTCTGACAAATAGAGATGGACATAATTAATTTGATCATGTAGATCACTCCAATAATTTTTAATATAGTTATTATTGCTCATTTTTGTGCCAACAGTTAGATCAATTTTTGCTCTGTGATAAATTCACGTCAAGGTTTTTTCTAGCAATGGGTTTTTTCATGGTATTTCACATAATATAGTCTATTTCCTAGCTTGATTAAAACAATGTAAACTTTGAAACGGGAACTCTAGCCAAAAAACCGCGAAAAAACATCAAAAACAGTATTAAAAACGAAAAGTGTTGATGCTGGAATAACACCTTTTTTTTTCCAAGCTAAATTTTCAACATGTTTTAAAAATGACGGTGAAAACCAATTTTTGTGCAAAAATTGTCCAAAAAACGCCCTCAAAACGAAGTGTTGATGTTTGACTAACCTTTTTTTTTCTAAATGGGAAATTTTGTCCAAAAAACACCCTCAAAACTAAAAGTGTTGATGCTGGGATAACAATTTTTTTTTCAAGGGTGAAATTTCAACATTTCAAATTAATAGCATAAAATATTTTATGATGACCCCGAAAAACATTAAAATTTCAAAAAATAAAAATTAAAATTAAAATTAAAATTAAAACCATGAAAAAACACAAAACAAAAAAATAAAAAATAAAAATAACAAAACATAAATTAAAATATATACTAAAAACAAAACATAAAATAAAAAACACAAAACATAAAATAAAAAACACAAAACAAAAAAAATCAAACATCAAAAATAAAATCAATCATAAAAATGTAAAATGTAAAAAAAAACAACAACAAAACAAAATTAACCTATAAAAAATAAGAATTAAAAAACTAGAAAAAAATTACAAATTATAAACAAATAAATAGTAAAAAAAACATATCTAAAAAAATTGGGGAAAAAAACAAATATGTAAACCATAAAAAAATTGGGAAAAAGAGAAAAAACACATTTGAAAAACTATAAAATTAAATAGGTAACAATAGAAAAATAAAAAAAAAAACATTAACAAAAAACTAAAAAAAATTCAAATTAAAAACAAACTAGATTTAAACAAAAAAAAGGGAAAATTAACCAAAAATAAACAATAAAAAATAGGGAAATTAAGATTAAAATGATGATTACTTAAAAAATAAATGTAAAAATACATATATATGAGACAAAATATAAATAAAAAATATTAAAAAAAAAATTGTTTAATCATAAAAGAATTTGGAAAAAAAAATAAAAAAATAAAAAATTTATATATATAAATTTAAGTAAAAATATAAAGATTAGAAAAATCATTAACAAAAACTAGCCCCAAAAAAAAAAAACAAACTAGATTAAACAAAAATAGAAAATTAACAAAAAAATAAAATTAAAAACTAGTAAAATTAATATTAAAAACATGTAGAAAAAAATAAAAAGACAAAAATAAGCTCAAATTATTAAAAAAAAAAAAAACTAAAACAATATCGAAATTTTAAAAATATAGGTATTTTTCAATAAAAAAAAAATTAAAGAACATTTTCAACTTACAAAATAAAGTCTTTTTGATTTAAGAATCAATAAATAAATAAATTTTTTTATCAAATTTTCATCATTTATTTAAAAACAAACAAAAAGAATTAAAGATAAATTTTTTTTTTTTGAAAGAAAAATTTCATTAAATCGTAGCAATAAAAATTATTAAATTTTAATTTATTAAAAAAAATTAATAAAAACAAAATTAATAAAAAAAATTATTAAAATATTTTAATCAAAATTAAATTTTAGTTTTTTTTATAAGTTTTGTTTCAAAACAATAATTTATTTATTTCAAAATATAAATCATAAAAAAAAATTTAATTTTTAAAATCAAATTTTAATTTTATAATTTAAAATTTAAAAAATTAATAATTTTTTTTTTAAATTAATATATTAAAAAAATTAATTATAATTATGTGTTGTATAAAAAAATTAAAAAATATATTAAAGTTTTTTTATTTTTTATTTATTAAAACAAAATTTTTAAAACATATTAAAATTTTTTAATTAATATTAAAATTTTATTTAAAAAATAATTTAAAAAAAAATGATCGCCTCCTCGCACCCCCTCCCCGCCGCCCCCCGCCCACACCGCCCCCATCTTTGCCCACGCCGCCCTCCCCCCGACCCCTCCGCCCACCCCTCCCTCCCCCCGACCCCTCCCCGGCCTCCTCCACCCACGCAGGGCCGCCCCGCGCCGCCCCGCCCCACCCACCCCTCCCTCCCCCGCCCCCTCCACGGCCTCCTCCACCCACGCAGGGCCACCCCCGAGCCGCCGACCCGCCGCCCGTCGGGTGGGGCGAGGCGGCCCGGGGGTGGCCCTGCGTGGGTGGAGGAGGCCGGGGAGGGGGCGGGGGGAGGGAGGGGTGGGCGGAGGGGACGGGGGGAGGGAGGGGTGGGCGGTGGGGGGCTGGGGGGAGGGCAGGGTGGGCCGGGGGGGGGGGGGGGGGCGTGGGCTGGGTGGATTGTCGTTTTTTTTTTAATTATTTTTTAAATAAAACATTAATATTAATTAAAAAAATTTAATATGTTTTAAAAATTTTGTTTTAATAAATAAAAAATAAAAAAACTTTAATAATATTTTTTAATTTTTTTATACAACATATAATTATAATTAATTTTTTTAATATATTAATTTAAAAAAAAAATTATTAATTTTCTAAATTTTAAATTAAAAAATTAAAATTGGTTTCAATTTTTTGTTTTTTTTTTTTATGATTTATATTTTGACATAAATAACATATTGTTTAAAAAAACATTATAATTTTTTTTAATTAAAAAAAGATGGTTTAAAAAAAAATGTAAATTTTTTTTTTTTTTTTTTTTAAACATAAAATGTAGGTTTAATTTTTATTTTTATTTTTTAAATATAAAATGTAGTTTTAATAATTTGAATTTTTAAATTAAAAAATAATAATAATAAAAATTGTTTAATTTTTATTTTATTTTTTAATAAAAGACAAGATTGTTTAAAAAAAGAAAAATTATTTATTTAATTTTAAATAAAATAGGTATACTTAATAAAAGATAATTTGATTTTTGTTTTTTTTAATAAAAAATAACCATTTTTTTTGTTTATTTTTTTTATAATTTAATTTTATTTTTGTTTTTTTAATATTAATTTTACTAGTTTTTTTATTTTTTTAGTTAATCTCTCTCTCTCTCTCTCTCTCTCTCTCTATATATATATATTTTGTTTCTTTTTTCCAAATTCTTTATGGTTTGGGAGATTTTATTTTTTTTACATTTATTTTTTTTTAAATATTAATTTCACTAGTTTTTTAAATTTTTTTCGTTATTTTTCTATTTTTTCTTTAAACTAGTTTGTTTCTATTTTTTTCCTAGTTTTTGTTTATATATATATATATATATATATATATATATATATATATATATATATATATATATATTATTTCTCAATATTTACTTACTTAATTATATATATATATATATATATATATATATATATATATATATATATATATTTGTTTTTTTAGAGACAATTATTTCATTTGGATTGACAATTTAATTAATGATGTATAAAAATATCGAAAATGTAAAATATCGACCTTCTTATTTAAATATGCAAATCAATAAAAGCCCCACTACAAAAATAAAAATAAAAAAAATAAAAACTAGAAAATATGAAGAAGAAGATCACTTCCAAAATTATTAAATTTAGGAAATAATTATTTACATTTCATACATTAGAAAATTTAAAGTCAAAAAATAGGTCTTTTAAAAAAAGGGTTACGAAATAATTATTTACATTTCACACGCTAGAAAATTTAAAGTCAAAGAATAGGTCTTTTAAAAAAAGCGTGTGATGCAGAATACTCACTTTTTAAAACCAGCATGAAAATCACTACCATTCTAAAACTTAATGCACATGAAAAAAATTGAAGTTCCAAAAACCATGTTCTAAAAAAAAACGTGTATTCTGCATCACCGCTTTTGAAAATCGGGTCATTTTTTGCTATCTCGACGAAATGGGTAACAGTATCAGTTCTCGTTTCAAAGTTTACATTGTTTTAATTATATGACCTTACAACTATGCTTACAGTGCCTCAGATAATTTATCATGTAGTATGAAAATAAGTATATGCATACCACATTAGTGCAGCTACTCAAAGTTGAAGTCTTGCAGAACTTTGATGTAGTCATAGGAGATGTTGCACTTTTGAAAAAGCTGTGGAAGATTGTGGACTTCACACAACCTTAGCTAGAATCAGGCCTAGATGGTGTGGTTCTGGTAAGAGATAAATTCCAATGCATGGGAATTTATACATCAATTTACACTGGAGATGCAGTGTATGACTGCTGCATTTTTCCTATGAGTTGTTGTATGAATTGTGGACCATAGGAGTAACCAAGAGTTTCAAGGGTGTCCAAAGTAGCAAGTTTTTAATGGTCTCTAGTACGTGCAGGGTTGTGCATCTCTCTGTAACTTAAATTTGATTTCTACTTAGCTAAATTGTCTAGTTCTTCAATCCCTATCTCATATTTTGTGACACTTACCCGAAATTATGTCCCCACATGCACTTAATTTATCATTAACTAGCCTCATAAAGTGCATGGTTCAATGGACTTGGTGTTTTATTCTATGGTGGTATTTGTATGTCAGGTTGTGTAATGAGGTATTTTTGTAGCATAGATTGTAAAGGAACATGGAATTCTTAAATGGGTTGTTGTAAAGGAACATGTAATTCTTAAAAGGGAAGAATTAAATGGATAAACTAAACTGTAAACTAGTACTGGTCTAAGGGTGGGGATAGAAAACCTAAGTAAAGCTAGGGTGGAGAAAATATCTCTAGAATCCCTATTTCCTAGAGTGTCGATACATTGATATTTGGAATCCCCATTGCCTAAAGGGTGGACACATTAATCTCTGAAGCCCCTTTGAGATTAAAGGGTGGAGACATTGATCTTCGGAGTCCCTTACTGATTAATTGGTGGGGGATATACATATCTGGCATCCCTCAATAATCATTAGGTGGAGGAGATTTCCGATGGAATCTTGGTGAAGGTCAAAAACAATGTATAGGGTGGAGGAAGTATCAACCTACATAATCCCTGGTTTGGTCCCAAGATTGGGGGTGGCAGCCGCATTATTCATGGACTTTGAAAGGATGGGAGGATAGATAGGGACATTATGCTCTTTGAATCATATGCCTTAGGATCAAGGTCATGCTAAGACAAGTACTATGTTATTTGGGGAGGGTGGTTAAATTTGTATAATGGTAAAGTGACATAATTTAACTTCTATTTTGGGTGATCAGGTAACACTTATATTATTTGTTTATTGTTGGCTCTTGATAAATTGACTTCTTTGCTTACAATTTGAAATTATTTGCATATAGACAAGTAATATAGTTGTAGGAATTTACAGGGTAAGTTCCTTAG
This sequence comes from Pinus tabuliformis, assembly GCA_031772625.1. Lineage (NCBI taxonomy): Eukaryota > Viridiplantae > Streptophyta > Pinopsida > Pinales > Pinaceae > Pinus > Pinus tabuliformis. Next base: position 135,626,767 of record CM062820.1, read on the forward strand.
ATAGAAAACCAAAGGATATTTCTAACAAATGGATCACAGATTAGTACACAATTATTCTTGATGTGGTTAAACCCTCAAAGAGGGAAATAGTCCACGACCTCAACCAACATGGCCACTTCAAGCAATTTATTAATGTAAAAGAAAGAAAATTTACATAAGCTTCTCTCATGAATGGTCACCTTACAAATGACCCTCCATGTTATTTAAATAGAGATCATGGACCAATCAGGTGTGAATGAACAGATAAAGTGTTGGTAATATCAAGGAGAGAATGAACCATCAGATCACTATTGGGCAGTGGATCCCCCGCGTAACGGTTTCGGGGCTTAAAGCACACAATTTTGGGTAACATTATGGTAAGGGTTCCGTGAAGTGCATAGAGCGCAAATCATAATGAGTCAAGTCAAAGGGTTGTCCGCACAAAAATAATGTAACATAATAGAGAGAGAGTCAACCTGCCCATGGTCCGCGGACCATGGGAATGTATAAATAGAGCAGGGCTCTAGGCTTAGAAGTGAGTTTTTTAAGGGAAGATCACAAGTGTTATGCGTTTGTAAAGGTGATATTGCTTTGAGTCTATAAGTCTGTGTCATGGTTGGTAGTAGTTAGTGTAGGATCTACAGCTGTGTGCATAGAGGCATGGTATAGTTTGCAGCTGTGTGCACGGACCCTTGCAACTAAGTGCGTAGGGCGGAATTTGATTGTACTGAAACAGAAGATCAATAAAGGTAAGTGTTTCTTAATTATCGTGCATCTAGTCACAAATTGTATGTTTATTATTACGTTATGGTTTTATGTATATCTTTAAGATTTATGGTTACCTATGCTGGTTATAACTATTGAATGCTTGATTAAGACTCTAATAATTAGATCAGATCTATAATAACCACTATAATAATAAGGAATCTAGGAAGTGCCTCGTTGCAGAGCTATGCGAGGGCTAGACAGTTGTGCCGCATAGTGCAAGTGCACAGATCAGTTTTGTGACCTATCCAGACCTCATCAAGACATCCCTAGGGTGCGGAAACCTGGTTCCAACACCCTCCCATACTACCTCGGGTGAGACTTCAGTCCACGCTCTACAGATTGTTGCTGAAAGGGTCGGTAGTTCCGGATTTGTTCAGCTAAAACACTTCCGAACCTGATTCAGGCCCCAATAAGCTAACAAATGGTTCCATTGCTGGGAATAGGATCTGCCTGAGGGATGTTTGATGTCGAAACATTGGAACCCTACAAAGAAGGAAATTGAAGATTGGTTGGATCAGAAGCTTCATGAGTTCATGGTACAGGAGAATAAAACCCCATAGATATCTGAAAAGAGGTGGCTGGATCGCTACGTATATATGGAAATCCACGACATCTTCTTCGCATCTTTCTCTTTAGTACTATATGAGTGGATTGCGAGGCTAGTAGATAGCAAGGGAAGGTGCAAGCTTGATCAGCCCATAGTATGAACTCCAGAGTTGGTGCACAGGCTAGAAGTATTTGAAGATAAGATCGCACGGGTTGTAGACCATTGGCTGGTTCGGATCATAGGAGGGCTTATCACTAAATTTGTGATAGATACAACTGTCAGCTATAATGAAGTAGAAAGACGTTTTCTCAAGGGACTGTGAGGTAAGTACACCAAATCATTGAATAGATGGATTAAGATGCTCTTATGTGAAAAATGGGTGATGTGAATCGATTAATGAGTGGAACGATGTGGAGTGGAAAGGCCTACAAAGGTATCGAAGGGTTAGGAAATAGTCCTTCAATTTCACCTCCATGAGAAAGCGATGAAGAGCATGCTTGGGTCTCTATGATGAGTGCGGTTAGTTTTATCAAGCAACACATTCTGCAGATATCATCCCTACTAATGACACCACTACCATCACCTTCTTCACCTCCGACTTCGCCCACACCACCTCCACCAAACCAACAATTTAGCATGGCGAGCGTGATCAAGTTCCCTGTATTCAGAGTAGTAGGAAATGAAGACCCAGATCAATTTTGGTTCATAGTAAGAGCAGTATGGGAAGTGTAAGGGGTTACATATGATAACATCAAGAAGGCCACCTTAGTAAGCGTGTTGCAGGATCGTGCGCTGACATGGTATATCAAGCACTTGAACGATCATTCGAATGCCAAAATAGCAAAGATCTAGATTCCATTAAACAAATAATTTAGCTAGCCAAAATAGGAAACATAGTCGATCATCAGGTTCAAGGAGATCGTGATGCTTCCAAGAGAAACCCCTTGGTATCTAGATCAGAATCTGAAAAGTACGATCTACAAGGTTAATATGAGAGTAACAAATGCGTAGCACCATGTGTGGTTTGTTGCGTCTTTGACACCACACCTGAGGACGACACTATCGCAACAAAAGCTCTCAACCCAGGCGGAGGCCTTGTAAACGGTGATGAGGATGTATGAAACACCAATATAGGACCCGAGGTTTGGACTCCAACAAATTCATGAGCAACTACAAACCCTCTGCCTAGAGATGCAAAGTTTAAAGCAGGATAGGGTGCCCCAGCCAGAGGTGCATGAATAAGTGTGGTGTATAAAATGTAAAGGCCAGGGTCACGACAAGGATCACTGTCCTATATTCGCGAACTATTTGGCAGGAGGAGGACCAACGCCATTGAGATCAGAAGCACAAGAAGGGCCGAGTGCAGCGCCCATGCTCTGGTGGGCAATTTTTCAGGTGGGAGGAAAGCACGCAACATAAAATTGTCACCTGCTACAGAAGTATACCTAGACTCCACAACAACTGTACTGTAATTTATGTAGATCAGTGGGTCACGATGAGAGAACGTGTCGAAGCTATGAGCTAATGATGGATAGGACCCCAGCCTATCGAGTGCAGACTGAAACACAAGGTTTTGATCCAGTCATAGCAATGGCATGTGGTGGATTCCAAGGACGTGGACGAGGGCAAGGAGGAATGGGACCTAGATGAGGGCACAAGAAACTGATCTATTATAATTGCGGTGGACCCGGGCACTATGCGTGCGACTGTATGAATCTGACTAGAATATGTTGTTCATATTGCTATCAGTTTGATCATGAAGCAGTAGATTGTCTGACGTTGATTGCACAAATGTGTGAAAAAGGGGTACTATAGCCTACTCCAACTAAAAATATCCAAATGATGAGGTTTGAACCAGGCGAAGAGGACCCCAATGTGAATATGGTGCTTAGAAGTGGCGTAACTATAGGGGACGATAAGGGAAAGAAACCCGAGGATGATACATGGGTTCTCAAGGCCCCTATGAGGGAAGCCAAGCTTGACTTAGAACGTGCAACAGAAACAGTTATGGTAGCTAAGAAGAGCTTCAAGGATACCTCTACTTAGGTAGTAAGGACAAACGAGAACAGGGAATGGATTCGTCTATGCTTACTACCATTCTAGAGACATGCATGACACTGGTATGAGACAATAACTTAGGTGGTTAAAGGAATTCAAGAGCTAGTCACTAGATGTGTAGGATCAGGAGAAACACACGTAGTTCAAAAGATGGGGAAGCATGCTTTATGCACTGGGAGGGAAATGCGGTTGACAGAGCAAATTGGCGAATATGAGATGAATCAAGTAGTCCTCGACCCGGGTTCGGATGCAAACATGTTACTGAAGCAAACTTGGGAACGCGTGGGCAAGGTTGCATTACAGTGGTCTCCTATACAATTACGGATGAAAAACCAACAAAATAGCGTACCCATGGGAAGATTACAAGGGATAACAGTGGATATCGAAGATGCAAGCACTCAGACTAATTTTGAGGTAATAGAGATTATAGACTGGGCCACATATATGAATTGAGTCATCAACCTGAAGAAGCAGAAAATGGTTTTCGAGAAAAATTCCTTACGTGTAGTAGTTCCGCTTGATCCGACTGAAGGGTCATGCTACACCGAACCTCTGCGCGAGGATGATAGTGACAATGAGCTGGATTGCATCTATCAGATAGCGGCGCAAGATCAGGAACCCAACTAAAGATGGAAGAATCTCGTGGGAGCGTGACAGTTCATGTACTTCAGATTCAGATGAAGAAATAGAATGCTGGCAAATCCGATTGCATGAAGTAACAACGTTGAATTGTAATATGATGGTTAGGTCACTATGACACGTGAGGACCGAAGCAAGGGAACTGCCAAGAGATGGGGGCGTAATGAACGTGGAGGAATTCGTAGACCACTGTGAAATTGCAATACCGAAACAAAAGTAGCACGGTGTTCAAAAAGGGGCACTGTGCACAACAACTGTACAAGGGTGGAGTGCGCATCAAAAGACTAGGTGGAACTGGCGCGAATGTAGAAGGCAGGTGTGTGTATGGCTTGGAGGTCCCCAGTGTTGACTACAACTAGTATAGCAAGGACGAAGCAGTTTGAGCACCTACCTATGGCAAGGGATGCAGACGTATGTTGTGCAACCACCATCCCAACCAAGAATAAAAAATCAGAACTTGACACGGTAGGAGGAAAGGCGATGCATACCGCCAGCTGTTCACAATGGAGGATTCGAAAAAACATGTGGGATCCTGAACAAAGTTCGCTAGATAAAACAAACCAATTGGAATCTGCGTGTACGAAGGGTTTGATGGGCCTATGGGACCAAAGAAAAAAGAGGTGTGTGAAGATGACCCTATCAGTGGTCAGACAAGATGAAACTAGGGAGACTAAGAGAAGTCCCCTGACCACAGCCCGAGCAGCTTGGACTAGATGCAAGGACTTGGGTAAGGGAATACAACAGTTACAGAAAGCCATTCGGTGAGGGAGTTTGAAACTTCGCGCACTCGATGAAGAATGGGCACGACTAAGGAGGAAAAGCGTAATATTGGGCGAAGGAATCGACAAACTAGAAACTGAAGTCACACAAGAGGGCTATGTGAAACTTGATATGATGAGACCAGGCCTGGTTGGCCCTATTACTATAGAAACAGTTGTGACCCTACTATCGTGGCTACGACCACACTTTACCAAATAGGGGGGCACCATATAAAGAAGGACGAGAGACACTAATGGACACAAGGGTAGGGAAAGGGTGCCTACAGCCTGGCCTAGCAGGGAAGTTGAATTCTCGCACGTGGGGTGTGACCACCTGACTCTCTATGGAAAGCATAGCCTCAGTGCTCCAAGCACTTGAAAGAAGGTGCGGGACTATAAACAAGTCTGCAAGAGACCCGCGTCGACAGGAGGTCCTGTGTAGGGTCAGTAGGTCACCAGGATCACAGTCGTGCATAAGGGGCTACGCTGCCGCATGGGTAGACTGGGAGGTGACCGTTGATGTCACTATTCATGACAAGAAGTCTGACTTATAGCAGAAAGGGGCGGGCGGCAGGCCATTACGACAGGAATTCAGAGTTGGATATGGGAAGATCTTCCGCCAAGAAGATATTAATGACACAGAAGTGGATGGAATGGTCGAATTAAAATTCAAACATTACTATAAAACCCCTTGGGGTAGCTTCAAAACAACACTTGGATATTTCAGATCTGAGCTAGTATACAACAGCAAGCACCAAGATCCCTTGCCACCTATGACTAAGTAGCCTAGCAAGTCCAGGATCGAAACCATTTCAACTGCTAGAACTAGAGTAAGATTTGCAGAGGAGCCCCATCTGACTCAAGAGGAGCATGGAGAACTGACCATTTCGCCAGAGGTTCGAAAGTATCCATGCACATTGCGACCCCAAAAAGACAAGCAGACTATGGGGCCAATCTGGGTATCATTGTGATTCAGTAAATTATCAATGGCTGAGAAGGGCAAAGCTATCACCACTAAACCTGAGGAGGAAGAGGACAATGTTTCCCAAGTAGCTTCGGCGATAATTCTACCACCATACATCTTCCTATGGAAAGGAAAAATGAAGATACCGAAGGACCTAAAGGCCACAAAGAACACGCTCCAAACCCCGCTTCTCCCAGATGAAATAAGGTTCGACGGTCTGCCACTGTACCGGGTACCAAATATCAAGTTCGAAGATTGGGACCTCGTGAACAGTGAGAAGTTCCCCCAATTGGCCGCGGAGAAATTATTGCAGCAGAAGTGGTTACGGGGTGTTGAGAAGGCGGGATTACTCAATCTGAGGTGGATACCCCACTATCATCATGCGGCCATCACCATTTTTGTTATCTGACAATTATTATGTCTAGTACATGATGGGCATCTCCGGCTGAAGGAATCGATTGCCATCACGGCCAATTTAATACACCGAATTTCCCAGCTGCCTACTAAAGGAAACGATCTTGCAGCCATAGTAGGAAAGAGTAGCGATGTGTGTCTCGCAAAAGCCATGAAAGCTAAATATAAGCTGGAGAAGCAGAAGCGAGGGTATGTAATAGCAAGTATCAAGGACTGAAGGGTGCATGTCAACACCCAGTTACTGGCAGGTAAGCTCATGAGAAAATTCCAAGCAGATGAGGTGCCAACATCTATCATTGTGCTCATGGAGCAGTGTGTGGAGGGGGTTCAGTTCAACAGGGTGTAGTTTGTCTGTGACGAATTTTTGACGAATTGTAGGGGAGCCTAGGAGTAGGGTAAGACTTTTCACTATGCATGGTTGCTCTTGTCGTTCTTACTGGTTGCAGGGGAGCTGTCGAAGGGCAACCAGTTTCCCAACATTGAGAAGAACCTACCTGAAGCCATGAGTTATAACTCGCTCTGGGCTACAAAAGATTCCATGAGGGTTTGTGAGATCAAGGTGTTTTTGATATTTATGGAGGCGAATATCCAGACATGGATTGAACACAGACCGTGGTTATCCCTGACAGTATACAACAATCTACAAAGCACAGTCGAGTTAAAGGCAGACATGCATAATCAATATATCCGGGCGTGAAAGGATCCAACTTGAACATGGGTAAAGCTTCCGTTCATTACAACAGATGATGCAATTTTCGAGGAAATGGTGGCATGGCCTCTGGAGTGGCACGCCCCGGACTTAGCCGAATTAGAAAAGATTACAGCATAGCAGCGGAAGAAGGAAATCAAGCTGCGCATCACAAAGTTCGCAGAAAGAACGCACCAGGAACAGAAAGAAGCCACGCAACAGGAGGCAACTGAGGCATCAACAGAAACCACCATTGTGCCTGCTAAAGAGATCATGGAGGATCAGGAAATGTCCACAGAGATGGACATACAGGGGGAAGTGGAGACACAGGAACACACGAACTTGATCACAAAATCGACTGAACTTAAGGGGTTGCGCGTCCAGGAGCAGCCACCTGCATGCAAAAAGGCAAAGACAACAAAGACCTTGGTAGGAGATTTTCTTTCCAGAAACAAACCAGTACGCGATGTCACTGAGGGTTCTCTAGAGGAGTTTATGATGGAGTAGAAAAATATGTTGGGTGCACTCAGAGCATAGTTGCAGGCATTACAGGTGCAACCCCCAGAAGGAATGATGCCACACATTGTGGAAGGTACATTCATAACTGAGCAGATGGTGTGTGCCCACACATTGAATACTTTAATATTACCAGCAAGCACCATGTTAGCAGAGGCCGAAGGTGACACGAGGGGTTGGGGGTTAAATTTGGATGCCCTTCCTAGAGAGACCGTATACCAGCTGTAGGATGGGGTAACCGCTAAGCTCCGCACTCGGGAAGGCTGCAACGTCTAGGTCGTAATGGAGCAAAAGGGAAATATGGAGCAGATATGTCTACAACGCGATGACTTGGTTGCACATGACCAAGGATTAGAACAGGCCATGGCAAAGGTTTGTAACAATGTACCAGAACTAGTTGTGCCAGTGGAACTCCCAACAGCCGAAAATATTTACCACATGGTGGCAGGATTCCGTAGGGTGCAAGAGGAGGCCGTGAAAGCTAAATTGGAGTTGAACTTGTAGATCTCAGAGCTAAGGCTGAAGACACAACCCCCTACACCACCAGAAGTCATAGAGCAATGCCGCCGCACCTTTCAAGCCAGGTTTGAAGTGATAGAGCGCGTTGTACAGGATTGCACGAGTTTGTTGGATCAGTCCCTTCTTACACTCACATCACTGCAAGAAGACCCAATACTGCAATAGGTAGAAGTAGAAGAATGGGAGCTACAACAAGCTTATGATAATTTCCAGAGTATTTCTTAAACAGTCACCCTCACTCAGTCCTTAGCCAAGATGAGGGGGGCCCAAGCCTTGAAGGAATAGCTGGATGCCACGCGCCAGAAATAAGTCAGGATTAAAGCACACATCTAGCCTTGGCTTTAGGAAGCGTTCACTATCTCCGCTATGATCGAGGGGAAGCTAACTCAGCTGTAGGACACATATGCACTAAACCAAGAAGGTTCCTTCGATAATGCATCAGACAGCCGCGTATAATTGATACAACAGACACCAGAAGAATGTGTGGTAGATGTCCGCACAATGTGGAGATTGTTGGATGAACTCCGAGCAAAGATCACCACACTAGTCGAGTGACTCGGGATGAGCCACGATGATTGTGTTAGGGGCCTGTTGGGTAGCGGATCCCCTTCGTAATGGTTTCGAGGCTTAAAGCCCACAATTTTTGGTAATAGTATGGTAAGGGTTCCACGAAGTGCACGAAGCACGAATCGTAATGAGTCAAGTCAAAGGGTTGTCCACCCAAATATAATGTAAGATAATAGAAAGTGAGTCATCCTGCCAATGGTCCACGGACCATGGGAGTGTATAAATAGAGCAGGGCTCTAGGTTTAGAAGTCAGGTTTTTGAGCAAAGATCGCAAGTGTTATGGGTTTGTGAAGGCGAGATTGCTCTGAGTCTGTAAGTTCGTGTCATGGTTGGTAGTAGTTAGTGCAGGCTCTGCAATTGTGTGCACAAAGGCCTAGTAGAGTCTGCAGTTATGTTCATGGACCCCTAAAGCTAAGTGTGCAGGGAAAAATTGGATTGTACTGAAACAGAAGATTAATAAAGATAAGTGTTTCTAAATTATTGTGCATCTAGTCGCAAATCTGTATGTTTATTATTATGTTATGGTTTTATGCATATCTTTAAGATTTATGGTTACGCACGCTGGTTATAACTATCGAATGCTTGATTAAGACTCTAAGAATTAGATTAGATCTATAATAACCACCATAATAAAAAGGAATCTAGGAATTGCCTCATCGCAGAGCTACGCGAGGGCCAGACAATTGTGCCGCGTAGCGCGAGTGCACAGATCGGTTCGCGACCTCTCCAGACCTCATCAAGACATCCCTAGGGCATGAAAACCTGGTTCCAACTGTTGGCTACCTATACCAATAGGTTTCATATTTCTTGATTGGCATTGAAAAGGTCCAAATATGCTCTGCTTTGATGATACAAATATCACATATTTCCAAGAGAATACAATCTATGCTTATAGCTTGAGGTGGACTCAAAATTTTGATGGATGGTCCAATAGCCTAATCTAGATCATGCCATGTTTTGAATTTTCAGTTGTAGAATAGAGAAAGAAGTTTGTCCAAACTGCTTAATCTTGGCAGACAAGTAGTTTAGGTAGAGAAGAAAGGTTCCCAACAGCTTAATCTGGGACCTTGGAAAAAATAAGGGTAGAAGTAAATAGAAAAAGAAAAGAAAAGGCCAAAGAAAAGAAAAGGCAGATAAGGGTCTGCAAGTCCAAGTGCACCCTCCAAGAAGAAATAAAAAATGCTAGGCAAGTAGATGGGTAGGCAGTTGGGGTTGCAGAAGTGTCATTCCTTCAATTTGAAGGTGTGTTAACCTATTTCACAAAGCAAAGTCAATGGATGGAGAAGTCTTCTTCTCTATCAGGTTGCAGCAAGCAAAGAAGCATGTCTAACTTCCCACTTATCCCCTTTCCCATTCATTACTAATATCCCCTCATCAGTTGATATTCATGAAAGAATTGGTGGTTTTTGTGGTTCTTAGTTCTATTAGAAGCCACATTTCTTGTCTAAAAACTCTTTTCATTTTGATCTACTCCTTAAGCTAAGTTATTTTCAAATAAACTTAGTGTTATCTGCCCCTCATCCACTCCTTTCATCCATTTTTAACCCTAACTCTATTATATAATTCCCCTATGATTCCCTTTTCCCTAGTATTATAACACCATGGTGTATAAACCCCAAATTTTGTATAAATATCCCTCCCCTTGGCATTATAGCCATATGCCCTCTGTCAGGGATCAAAATGACATCTGGTCACTTTGATAAACCTAAGCCTAACCCCCCTCACCTCTTCTGAATTCATTTTTCCCTTTAAAACCTTCACTTACCAAGAAAACCTTATAAAAATACCCCTTTTACCCATACCCGCTCTAAAAATTGCAAAATAATACCAAAACCCACTTTTGCAAATTGTCCAAAGTATCAGGGCCGCATTATTTTTCATTGGAAAACATGACAAACACTATAGTCCAAAGGTTTTCGCTGAGCGCGCGCCCCAAAAATATATTATTTTAATCCTCATCCCCGTTCGTATCATCCGATCAAGTCATCAACCCATCGACCGTCCGATCGAGTGCTTTTGATCGGACGACTGCTATGAATATCGGGTTGGGCCCGAGGTCCGACGTTTAGCACCCGAGAAACTGTCAGAGGGTGACGTCAGGCCTCTGCCACACGTCGCCCTCACAGCTTCTCGGGTCGGCCTCTGACAAAACCGTCTCTGTATTGTAAGCGGTCCGAGAAAACCATTACCGCCGTTCCGCTTACCACTTGTTTTGTCGGGCTTGCGTCACCCCCATGTCAAAACCACGTCACTACCACCTCGCCGTCGCATCAACTCCTCCATCCACCTCCACGCTGATATGGCCGCCACCTCCCTATCCCCGTGGACCAATCACAGCCTACCACATCACCCGCTGACGTCATGCTGACGTCATCCGACTCCGACCCCACCCAATGACGTCATGCTGACGTCATCCCAAAAACGCGCCAATATTGCCAAAATTCCATATTTAGGCCAAAATCTCATGTTTTTACCACTTTTGGCAAAAGAAACCTTAGCTATTTCTGCATGCCGCTCACGTTCAAACCAGCGCCAACCTGCTTAAGCTAATTCCGAGACCGTCGGCGCCTCCATTGCACCTGCATTTGCAACTCTTACCGGCGAAATTACCAGGTATTCCTCAGAATCATTCCATGAGCCTGGTTTTATCCGTATTTCCTCAAGAAAACTGTTAAAAGACTGTAAAACACTGTTTCACCATTAAATACACAGTGACTTGCACCCTTTTTTAACCAGTGAAGTCATAAACCTCTGGCAGAGCCTCATTTGACAAAATTAAGCTGAATTCACAGCTAGTTCGCACAGTCGTGAACTAGAGACTTCAATTGACCAGATTCACCACAGAAAATACTCCTGGTCAGTCCTACTACTGTTTTATTAATCCTTTAGACAGTATTTCAACTGCTGTTTATTCAATTTACCTTCTGTTTCTTACAATTCACTTCCATTACAAGAAGACCTTCCTCTCTGTTGTTCTGATTAATTGAAACCGGTTCACCTACAGTTCAAAAGCTTCAGTAGCCATGGAGACACCAATAGCCTTGAATATCCAGCCTCATAATGCCCCTCAAAGGGAGATAACATGGAAAGCCCTGGGAGATGTAGACTATCAGATGTTAGATTCATTTCCCATGGGTTCTAAGTTCAATATCCATATGCTAAATGAATTGAAAGCTCAATACCTTAATGGAGCTGATATTTTTGGGATTTGGGACTCAAATTTGCCCATTTACAACCTCCCTCAAGTCAATGCCCTCCCAGAGTTGATCCACAAATGCCAGGAATGCTATGATCCTTGCCAGAGAGTTGTCCTCAGTCCTACAGGCTCTGTTTTGTTCTTTATCACCCCAGACACCATAAATAAGATGCCGCATTTCATACTGCAAGGCCATTAGCCCCTCTTTCCATGTCGGATTTAATAAAGAAGGGAAATAATCTTTCAAGTGCCCAGATTACCAAAATTAACCAGTTATTTGTGAAGCCAAGCTCTGAAACTGTAAGGACTCCTCCTATTGGATATCACTACCTGAATGACCTGGGCAGAATGCTAGTAGATTTGATCAGCTATGTCCTGGGATACAAGGGAATTGAGGATGTGGATGGCACCATAATGGCAATGATGTCCATGTTTTCTCCTGGAAAGCCTCCAGCAGTGCACTATGACTATGCCACCTATATTGCAGAAAAAATCCATGAACAGCTGATGAATCTACGAAGGGAAAGGGTGTTCAGATACACCTCATACATCTACCACCTGTTCTTGTTTTATTAGCCAGACAGTTTCTCCATTTCTCTCAAGAAACTTAATGCCCAGGGAAATCCAAGATCAGTTGTGTTTTGGACTTCAGTTTTCCATGATATTTCTCAATCACCATACACATACTGTGAATTTATAGACCTGTTCATTCACCCAGCTATGACATTGTTGTATGGTGTTCCTCCTCCAAGGTTAACCGATGAAATGCAGAGAATTCTCCATCTCTCCAAATCCTACAGCATTGGTGATTGGTACTTTTACCAACACCACACAGTGATCAGAGTATATGGCTATGAATTGGACCCTTACAGGCTGCCAAGATATGTCCCAATGAGACTGTTTGCCCTAGAATGCTTCAGGCAGTTTGGATATACTGACTTCTTCCATTTCCAAAGCAAAAACAAGAAGGTACAACTGAAGGTAAGGAGCCAGCTAGGCCCTTTTTTGTACAACAAAAGAGAGGAGGGATGGAAGGAGGCAGATATGATCTTAGAGGGTTTCAAATTGCAAACCAGTTTCAAATGGTCACCCTATGACCGTAATCACTTTATTTCCCTCAGGAGGATAAAACACAAATTGGGTAACTATGCACATGTTAGGCTGCCTCATATTGAAAAGTATGCAAATTCTTTAGGCTGGAAAGAGGGCACTCTAGAAGAGCCAATCTCTAGAGAGCAGATACTAGAGAGAGAGGCTAGGAATTTGCAAAAAGAGGCTGACTTGGAAACTTGTGGACAGGTTTCCTTATCATATCAAAGGCAACTTGGAGCAGCTGCCTCTTCTTCAACAACACAGCAGCAAGCTGCCATGGACGCCCAACAGACAGGCAGCAAAGGCAAAGGAAAGCAGGTGGAACAAGAGCAACCGCCTCACATGACTCAAGACCAAACAGATAAAGAGATGGAGCAGCAAGGAACAGTGCAGCAGCAGGAAGAGCAACAGCAACAACAGGGATCACAGCAAAAAGAAGGGCAACATGACATAGAGCAGCCCACACATCAAGAAGGGGCAGCTGAGGCCCCAAGTTTCACAGAACAGTAGGCACAAAATACGGTGCCTCCTAGGCAAGAAACATCAGTTGATGCATCAGTCCTCCAAACTCCACAAAAGGAGGATACTAGCAGAAAAAGGGCCAGAGAGACTCCCTTGACCACATCAGAAAGTCATGGTGAGAAAAGACAGAGATTGGACCCTTTTTCTGAAGAGGAAATGCCAACAGGGCAATCTCTGGGCATGAACCCACCTAGCAGGGAAGCATCTGCAAGTTCTTTCCAAGAGGAACAGAACAGAACTGTGGGAGGAGAAGTCAGCTCCTCAAGCCAGCAGAGAGGGGGTGAACTCAGCATTAAGCAGCAGTTCATTGAAATCAAGAAAAGGAATGAACCAATAAAAATACAGCTGTATAACCATCTGTTAAATATGGCTCCCACCAACCAGCAACGTCTAATGTCTGCATATGATGTCCAGGAGGGCAAGATGATCATGAGTCACTTCATGCCAACTACTTTGCAGCCAAAGTCCCCTTCAGATTACCTAAGGACCAACCTTGAGGTCCTGGCCAAGGACATCCACCCCATGGATAAAATTGAATTGCATAAACAAAGAGGTGAGATGGTCTATGCATCCTTGGCAGACAAAACATTAGATAACTACAGGCTAGAAAATAGCCTTAATAACACAGCTGCCCATCTTGAGTTGGAAAGGGCATCATCTCAAGCAAAGGACAATAGAATAAGGTCCTTAGAAGACATAATTATTGAGATTGGGCATGACCCCAAAGATATCAAGGGCATACAAGAAATATTAAAGTTGAGGGATGCAGATATGGCAGCTTTGAGGAGAAAGATCAAACTCCCAGCCACAATTCACCCTCAAACAGATGAAGTGGCTCAACAAAGGCATGATAAAGATGCCACAGCTTTGCTGGTGTCTCTCTATAAACAGCTCATCTAGGCACAAGAAAAGCTGGGAGAATCACAGGCTGCACAGGCAGCATCACAGGACAGACTCTCTACAATAGAGTAGAAAGTTTATTTTTTATAATGAATGAAATCAAACACCTGTTTGAGGTGCCTCCAAATTTTTACAAATATACAGAGGCAGAGGAGACCATGGATGCAATTCTCAGGCATCAAATGCCTACACTAGAATGGTGGACCAAGGCCATACAGACGATTTTATAAACAGGATGCCATTCAACAAATTTTGTTCATGGAAAATGCAAACTGCCATATACAGGACAGTTTAAAAGAATCAGCAGACATTAAAGATAGAGGCTGAGCCAACTCAGCAGAAATTTCGGCCAACTAAGCAAGGTAGGGACCTACAGGTGTCCAAGCCGAGAAGCTACAGCAGGACAGCTCCAAAAGCGCATTTCTCAGTATTAATGCAGATCACTCCAACCGACTCAGTGGCCTCCAAAGGCCAAAATATCTTCTGACAAACATAAAGATGCATTTACTTTGTATTCAATGATGTAATAACTTTCTTATCTAAATATCTTGAAAAGTTGGTGAAGATATTTCATTTCTCAGATGACTCAACGCCTGAGATATTTTGTAATACGTTTTGTATATATTTGCCCCTCGCACAAGCTTGCAAGGTTGTTGTTGATTTCTCCTGAAGAAGTTCTTATGCTATAATCCTTTCAGAGTTTAATAAAGAATGTGATGGAATTTCTCGGATTTCTGAAGTGTTGAATGCGTTCTGGTGTCTGTTGAAAACTGCTAGATTCCTGTGTATTTCACAATACAATAAGTTTCTGTAACTCTCTTTGTTATGTATTTTCGATCTATTAAAATCCATATATGTTTCTAATTTCTAAGTGTTTGACAACAAAGAAAAATAATAACCTTCAGGACTTATTCATGCAATACCCTGAGTTCAATCTGTGTTGTTAATGAATGTTTTTCTTCAGCTATAATCTTGATAAGTGTAATTCTTAATTGCTGCACTTTCAGAATATATCTTTCACAGTGACCTTTGTTTCAGGAATTCAGGTTTGATCCTGTGCAACATGTTTCACTTTCACATCACCAGCTTAATAGAGAATTCTTAATTGCTTTCTGTTGGCTGACCATGTCTCACCACTTAAGTTTAAATTTGTTTGTTTGAGATACACAATAGGCCCTGCAGTCTGCAAATCATCACTCCAGCATTTCAAAGCATTTCATAGCTCTAGACTCCATTGCCCAATGATATACTACTCTCTGAACACTACATCTTAAGCCCTGAAAGAAATCCTTCAACCAAAATATAAACCAAAACCTGAGCATAATAACTAGCCTAAAAATCCTATCAAAACAGAGACAAATTATAAAGAGAGAGCCCTCTCTGATTACAGTTTGGCAAGAAACTGTGGTCCAAAGATTGGTTAGTGGTTACCCCGTCCGTATTCCCTTGGGAGTCATAGGGAACAACCTGGGTGTTAACATAATTGGCGACTCCACGGGGGAATTCTTAGGATTTTCCAATTTCTATACATCTCTCAAAGCTGCAAATCAAGCCTGAAATCAGTCAGGAGGCCTTCAAAACTGTTTCCGTGTCACATTGACAGTTTTAGGGAAGAGCTTTTTCAGTGAGTCTTCATCTCAGCTTTGAAATATATATAGCCATTTCAAAATCTTTATCCAGTCCTTGCAGATATAAAAACTTCCTATAAAATCCTAAAAAAAAAAAAAAAAACAGTTAGAAGCTGGCTCCCAAGAAAAATCCACGGCATACTAGGGAAAATCCTCACCCTAATCCACCCATCATTGTTGATAATCCAAATACCATCCCTAGAAACATTAGGAGGCAGCAAAGGCAGGAGCAGCCTGCTGATTTAACCTCAGATTCAGATCATCCCAACCTTATCTCTACTCCATGCAAGGTCCTTTTCCGGTCTACCCCTAGTTCCCCTAGTTCACCATCCACATCTCAAGGTCCTCCTCTGACATCTTCATCCACTGCACATAACCCCTTGACCAACGCTCTAGGTTCACCCTTACCTATTACCCCTGTGGTACCCACTGTTCCTATTATCCCAGCTGCCCCTGTTAATCCTCTAAACCCTGTAAATATGGCTAACAGATATGCACCCTTGCAAATACCAGCTAATGTTGCAGCTCTACCCCAAGATTACCAAACCAAAATCTCATATTTTGACTCCAATGGCCCTCTGACAGCTGTCCAGCATGCTAAGAGGATGCAAGACCATTTTGAGACCTATGAAATAGATGATGACAGTGTCAGAATGAGGATGTTTGTTCAAAGCTTAACTGGGAATGTAAGAACTTGGTTTAGATCCCTGAATGCAAATTCCATCACAACTCCTCATGAACTGTATCAAGCCTTTACTAGCAGATGGGAGAAGAAGAAGGATCCTCTGCACATACTTGGGGAATATGACACTATCAAAAGAGGTCCCCAAGAGACAGTTTTGGAGTATTGTGCAAGATTTAACAATGTATATAATGCAATCCCACAAAATTTAAGACCCCCTCCTGATTTAGCTTTGTACAAATTCCCTGATGGTTTTGACCCTGACATGGCCTATTAGTTAAAAGAAAGAGATCCTCAATCCCTTGCAGAGGCCCAAAGGGTTGCTGTTACAGTGGAAGCCAACCTAATTGCCAAAAGAAACAGAGCAAGGTTGGAAAAGAGGACTGTTTTCAAAGAGGAACCCTCTGCCTTTGATCAGAAGCTGGATGCAATACTCACTGGAATGAAAAGATTGGGTGATAGGGTGGAATCGGTTGAGAGAAAATCATCATGGGAAGCACCACAAAACAACCCTCCTAGGAATCCAAATTTTAGGAGAACTCAAAACCCAAACGTTGGCAAGGCCAGTGCTGACCAAGACATAAGACCCCCTTTCCAGGAAAACTATGTTGAAACTTCCACATCAACTGAACCCAATGAAGATGCTCAGATTAATTTAATGGGTCTAGATGGTGAAAGTCAAGTCTTTTTAACACAAGAAGACCATGAGGATGAGGAAATCAAACTGTTCCAAACTAAATCAGGTGAATCCTTTGACTTTAAACAAGGCTATGACACTGCTGTTTATGAAGTCCATAAACAATACAAGCTAAGGAGCAGAACTGTGAATGTAAATCAGCCTGAAAAGATAAAGGATAATCAGCAGCCTAAAAGAGCCATAGTCACAGAGCCTAATGACAAAACAAATTTACCTACAGAAGAAGTAATTATCGAAGAGATTACTGAACCATTGTCCTTAAAACAGCAGCCTGTGGCTACTTCATCCTCCCACCTTAATTTGAATATTACTCCTCAAGAGATGAGTAAAAAGGACAAGTCCCAAAATCAAGATAAAAATCAAGAAGAAGATCTAGTGAACAAGGAAAGGACTGTTATCCATAACCCCAAGACCCAATCTGAAAAAACCTTTGACCTAGAAACTGAAATTGGCAAACTAAAAATAGCAATTCCTCTCTCAGAACTAGCGAAGCATGACATCTATAAACTACAGATCAAGAAGTCCCTTCAACTCACTAGCAACAAAGATGATGTCAATGTGCTGGATGACACCCCAGAATTACTGTTCGGCCCAGAAGTGGATGGAAAAACGGTAGTCACAGGGGTGTTACCTTTCTATGTCAGCTTACATATTCATGATAAAATATTACATAATGCAATGTTTGACTCAGGTGCCTCTCACAATCTCATGCCAAAGGCAGTCATGGAGAGGTTGAATCTAGATATAACAAGACCATACAAGGACCTGTTTTCCTTTGACTCCAGCCAAGTCAAGTGTTTAGGTCTCATAAAAGACTTATGTGTGTCTCTGGTTCAATACCCAAACAAAACAATTCTGATGGATGTTGTAGTTGCTGATATCCCACCTAAATATGGGATGCTGTTATCAAGATCATGGGGAGCTAAACTCCAAGGTTCCTTACAATTAGACATGTCATATGCTACCATCTCGGTTTTTGGGCAACCAAAAAGACTATACAGAGAAACGCTCATGAAATATATGGTCAGCAGTGAAGAAAAGCCTCAGAACTTTCCCATATATGTTGTCCATTCAGACATAGACTCATACATTCTCTTCAATGACAGCACAATTCTCTCAAAAAATGATGTTGAAACCAAAATACTCATACAGGGGGAAGACTCTAATGAAAGAATTGCCACCCATGAAACAACAGTCAATCAAACACTGGACACTGCTGCTGCCCTAGTTGTCAAGCATATCCAATCAAATGGGGAGACTGTCCCAGAAGACAAGCTAGACGAAAAACCAGAACTTCAACTTACATTCCCAGCCCATGAACAGATCATTAAATCTCCTTCACAACAAGATATTCTATGGTTCCTTGAATTTGATGGCTCAGTCAACAAATTAGGGGCAGGAGCTGGAGTTTGGGTACACAATAAAGAAAGCAGTCATGTAGAAGGCAGAGCCTATAGATTAAACTTCAAATGTACTAATAACATGGCAGAGTATGAAGCTCTGTTACTAGGCCTCAAGTTAGTAAAATTCTTGCATGCTGCCAGGGTTTCAATCATGGGTGATTCGGATTTAGTTATCCAACAAGTGAAGGGAAATTTTGTCACCAATGACAAAAGACTAAGGACTTATAGGTCTGCTGTTGCTGAGTTACTAAAATTTTTCTCTGAATTCCAAATCACTAAAATTCCTAGAACCCACAATCTGCATGCTCATAGTTTAACCACATTTGCAAGTACCTGCAAGCTTCCTTTTGAGCCCCATCATTGTTTTACAGCTGAGGTAAAACACAGACCCTCCATTCCAAACAATGTTAATGATTGGAAAGTATTTGAGGATGACAAGCAAATAAACCATTTTTTAACTCTGCAACAAGAATTTGCAGGATTAAATATTGACACCGATACAGCAAGTCAATCACAAATACTTGATACAGCAAGTCAATCACAAATACTTGATAGAGCAAGTCCATCACAAATACAGTTCCAACAGATTACTCACCCAATATCACCTAGAACAGCAAAACAAATGCTAAATCCAACTATTTTCAGCAAGGAAAACATTCAACAAATTCAACCAATCAGTTGTAAAGAAGTGGCCAATGCTGAAACTGACATCATAGAGCTGAAAGACAATTTTCTACCAACAGGCCTAACTCCACCAGAGGACATCTTTGATTCAAATGATATTCCCAGAAAACCAAAAATGCAGCCCTTAAATGCAGCCATTGAAGAATGCAACATTGGTAAAATTGACAAAACCAAAATAATTAAATTGTCTGCATCTTTACCTCCTGATCAAAAGCCTAAATACATTGACCTCTTTAAAGAGTTCCAGGATGTCTTTGCATGGAGTTATGAGGACCTAAAATCCTATGATACCTCTGTTATCCAGCATACTATCCCTCTCAAGCCTGATCAAAAACCCTTTAAACAAAAACTGAGGAGAATCAATCCAATGCTTCTCCCAACAATGGAACAAGAGGTACAGAAAATGTTCAAGGCAGGCATCATAGCACCAATCAGATTCTCTAAATGGATCTCCAACTTAGTCCCTACAAGAAAGAAAACTGGTGAAATAAGGCTCTGTGTGGACCTAAGAAATCTGAACCAAGTATCCCTCAAAGACAACTATCCCTTACCCAAGATGGATCACATTCTCCAAAGAGTGGTAGGGGCCTCAAGGATCTCATTACTGGATGGATTTTCAGGCTTCAATCAAATCCTGGTGCACCCTGATGACCAAGACAAAACAGCATTTACAACCCCATGGGGAACTTTTAAATATGTAAAAATGCCTTTTGGATTGAAAAATGCAGGGGCAACATTTCAAAGAGCAATGGATATTGCTTTTGCCAAGGAGATTCATGACTTTTTAGTCATTTACTTAGATGACCTCACCCCTTTTTCAAAATCTGACCAAGAACATTTAAAACACTTAAGGCAGATTTTCCTAACTTGCAGGAAATATGGAATTTCCTTGAATCCCAAGAAATCCCTGTTTGGTTTAGAGGAAGGAAAACTCTTGGGCCACATCATTTCTAAAGATGACATTAGAATTGACCCAGATAGGATACAGGCTATCTTACAAATGCCCCACCCAAGAAATATCAAAGAGTTGCAAGGATTCTTGGGAAAAATCAGTTTCTTGAGAGGGTTTATCCCAAACTTAGCAGAACTAATCAGATTATTAAATAACATGCTAAAGAAAGATTCAAATGTCAAATGGACTGTTGAAGCCAATCAAGCCTTTGAAGGTATAAAACTGGCCCTTACCCAAACCCCAGTCTTTACCAATCCTCAATTTGACAGAGAATTTATCATTTTCTCTTTTGCCTCCCAGCATACTATTGCTGTTGTTTTGTTACAGAAAGATGACCAAGGAAATGAGAAGCCAATTGCTTTCTTTAGCAGAGCTCTTAGGGATGCACCTTTAAAATATCAAATCATGGAAAAGTAGGCTTATGCTTTGGTTAAGGCCATTAAGGACTTTAGGATTTATATCCTTTATTCACATGTTATAGCCTATCTGCCAAGTCCTATTGTCAAAGACATTCTCACCCAAGAAAATTTAGAGGGCAGAAGAGGAAAGTGGATTGCCAACATTTTGGAATTTGATATTGAGATAAAACCTACAAAATTAATAAAAGGGCAAGGTTTGGCCAAACTAATGACAGAAGCAAAATTCCAAGCCTTAGACATCAACCAGCTGGACAGTGAACCAGAGCTGGCGACTCCAAAGATCAATGTAGCCTTTGAACAATCCCCTTGGTACTCTGATATATGTTATGTATTGCAAAACCTGTGTGCTCCCCCAGGATTGTCCAGAACTAAATGTAGGTTCTTAAAAATGAAAGCTTCTAAATTCTGTGTTATGGATGGAAATTTATTGTGGAAAAACCATGAAGGAATATTGCTAAACTGCCTAATTGAGAATGAAACTGACAATATCATAAAGGAATTTCATGCAAGTGACTATGGTGGACACTTGTACTGGAAGTCCACTGTGGATAAAATACTAAGGGCTGGTTACTACTGGCCCACCATGTTCTCTAATGTCAAGAAATTCACTACCTCATGTCATAAATGTCAAGTGTTTGAGGGAAAGAGACAGTTGCTGCCACTTCCCTTGAGGCCTATTGCAACAGAGAGACCTTTTCAACAATGGGGTTTGGATTTCATTGGGGAAATTCATCCTTCATCTTCAGGCCAACATAGATGGATCTTAACAACCACAGACTACTTCACCAAGTGGATTGAAGATGTTCCATGCAGACAAGCAAATGATTCCACTATCATTCAGTTCTTGGAGAACAACATATTGGCTAGATTTGGCTGTCCTGACAAAATAATAACAGACAATGCTGCTGCTTTAAGATCCAAGAAGATGGTGAATTTCTGCCATAAATTTCACATCACCTTGGGCCATTCTACTGCACACTATCCCCAGGGAAATGGCCTTGCTGAGTCATCAAATAAAAGTCTGGTAAACATCATAAAGAAAGTACTAGAAGAGAACAAAAAGAATTGGCATAAGAAGCTTGTGAATGCTCTATGGGCAGATAGACTAACAACCAAGAGATCAATTGGGACCAGTCCATATGAGTTGGTTTATGGATTAGAAGCCAAATTTTCTTCATCACTAGGGATACCTGTTATGAAACTTCTTCAAGAAAGCCAAGCTGAACCAAATGATATGCAAAGAAGAATCAATCAAATCATATGTTTACAGCAAACTAGAGACCAAGTTTTCAGCAGAGTTCAAGTTCTACAAGAAAAATTAAAGAAGGCCTTTGATAGGAGAACTAAGGCAGAAGATTTCAACATTGGTGACAAAGTCCTCAAGTGGGATTCAAGAAGAGAGGATAAGGGAAAACATGGAAAATTTGATTCCCTTGGGAGAGGACCATTTGATGTCCAAGCAGTACAAGGAAACAACACTTATTTCCTTAAGAGTCTTAATGAAACTGATTTGGATGAAGGTCCTGTGAATGGCAGGATGCTCAAGCACTATTTTGACTACCATCCATAAGTGCAGTCGGAGTTTTCCTTTGTACATATCCAGATGTATATATTATTTTCTGTCAACATGTAAAAATGCAATTTCCCAAAGTTTTCTTAAACTGCCAGCAAAAGGTAAATAGAATCAGAGGTCTACCAAGAAGAGAAGCACACAATTTTGGCATTTCAAAGCAGCAAACTTCAAGATTGGTAAGAGCAGTCAAGGGGCAAGGCAATCTGACCTGCTGTTCTTGGTCTTTCAAATGAAAAACCATACCCATGTTGAGCCACTGTTAGCTACCTATACCAATAGGTTTCATATTTCATGATTGGCATTGAAAAGGTCCAGATATGCTCTGCTTTGATGATACAAAGATCACATATTTCCAAGAGAATACAATCTGTGCTTATAGCTTGAGGTGGACTCAAAATTTTGATGGATTGTCCAACAGCCTAATCTGGATCATGCCATGTTTTGAATTTTCAGTTGTAGAATAGAGAAAGAAGTCTATCCAAACTGTTTAATCTTGGCAGACAAGTAGTTTAGGTAGAGAAGAAAGGTTTCCAACAGCTTAATCTGGGACCTTGGAAGAAATAAGGGTAGAAGTAAATAGAAAAACAAAAGAAAAGGCCAAAGAAAAGAAAAGGCAGATAAGGGTCTGCAAGTCCAAGTGCACCCTCCAAGAAGAAATAAAAAATGCTAGGCAAGTAGATGGGTAGGCAGTTGGGGTTGCAGAAGTGTCATTCCTTCAATTTGAAGGTGTGCTAACCTATTTCACAAAGAAAAGTCAATGGATGGAGAAGTCTTCTTCTCTATCAGGTTGCAGCAAGCAAAGAAGCATGTCTAACTTCCCACTTATTCCCTTTCCCATTCATTACTAACATCCCCTCATTAGTTGATATTCATGAAAGAATTGGTGGTTTTTGTGGTTCTTAGTTCTATTAGAAGCCGCATTTCTTGTCTAAAACTCTTTTCATTTTGATCTAATCCTTAAGCGAATTTATTTTCAAATAAACTTAGTGTTATCTCCCCCTCATCCACTCCTTTCATCCATTTTTAACCGTAACTCTATTATATAATTCCCCTATGATTCCCTTTTCCCTAGTATTATAACACCATGGTGTATAAACCCCAAATTTTGTATAAATATCCCTCCCCTTGGCATTATAGCCATATGCCCTCTGTCAGGGATCAAAATGACATCTGGTCACTTTGATAAACCTAAGCCTAACCCCCCCTCACCTCTTCTGAATTCATTTTGCCCTTTAAAACCTTCATTTACCAAGAAAACCTTATAAAAAGACCCCTTTTACCCATACCCGCTCTAAAAATTGCAAAATAATACCAAAACCCACTTTTGCAAATTGTCCAAAGTATCGGGGCCGCATTATTTTTCATTGGAAAACATGACAAACACTATAGTCCAAAGGTTTCCGCTGAGCGCGTGCCCCAAAAATATATTATTTTAATCCTCATCCCCGTCCGTATCATCCGATCAAGTCATCAACCCGTCGACCGTCCGATCGGGCGCTTTTGATCGGACGGCTGCTATGAATATCGGGTTGGGCCCGAGGTCCGACGTTTAGCACCCGAGAAACTGTCAGAGGGTGACGTCAGGCCTCTTCCACGCATCGCCCTCACAGCTTCTCGAGTCGGCCTCTAACAAAACCGTCTCCGTATTGTAAGCGGTCCGAGAAAACCATTACCGTCGTTCCGCTTACCACTTGTTTTGTCGGGCTTGCGTCACCCCCATGTCAGAACCACGTCACTACCACCTCGCCGTCGCATCAACTCCTTCGTCCACCTCCGCGCTGATATGGCCGCCACCTCCCTATCCCCGTGGACCAATCGCAGCCTGCCACATCACCCGCTGACGTCATCCGACTCCGACCCCACCCGATGACGTCATGCTGACGTCATCCCAAAAACGCGCCAATATTGCCAAAATTCCATATTTAGGCCAAAATGTCATGTTTTTACCACTTTTGGCAAAAGAAACCTTAGCTATTTCTGCATGCCGCTCACGTTCAAACCAGCGCCAACCTGCTTAAGCTAATTCCGAGACCGCCGGCGCCTCCATTGCACCTGCATTTGCAACTCTTACCGGCGAAATTACCAGGTATTCCTCAGAATCATTCCATGAGCCTGGTTTTATCCGTATTTCCTCAAGCAAACTGTTAAAAGACTGTAAAACACTGTTTTCACCATTAAATACACAGTGACTTGCACCCTTTTTTAACCAGTGAAGTCATAAACCTCTGGCAGAGCCTCATTTGACAAAATTAAGCTGAATTCACAGCTAGTTCGCGCAGTCGTGAACTAGAGACTTCAATTGACCAGATTCACCACAGAAAATACTCCTGGTCAGTCCTGCTACTGTTTTATTAATCCTTTAGACAGTATTTCAACTGCTGTTTATTCAATTTACCTTCTGTTTCTTACAATTCACTTCCATTACAAGAAGACCTTCCTCTCTGTTGTTCTGCTTAATTGAAACCGGTTCACCTACAGTTCAAAAGCTTCAGTAGCCATGGAGACACCAATAGCCTTGAATATCCAGCCTCTTAATGCCCCTCAAAGGGAGATAACATGGAAAGCCCTGGGAGATGTAGACTATCAGATGTTAGATTGGTTTCCCATGGGTTCTAAGTTCAATATCCATATGCTAAATGAATTGAAAGCTCAATACCTTAATGGAGCTGATATTTTGGGGATTTGGGACTCAAATTTGCCCATTTACAACCTCCCTCAAGTCAATGCCCTCCCAGAGTTGATCCACAAATGCCAGGAATGCTATGATCCTTGCCAGAGAGCTGTCCTCAGTCCTACAGGCTCTGTTTTGTTCTTTATCACCCCAGACACCATAAATAAGATGTCGCATTTCCATACTGCCAGGCCATTAGCCCCTCTTTCCATGTCGGATTTAATAAAGAAGGGAAATAATCTTTCAAGTGCCCAGATTACCAAAATTAACCAGTTATTTGTGAAGCCAAGCTCTGAAACTGTAAGGACTCCTCCTATTGGATATCATTACCTGAATGACCTGGGCAGAATGCTAGTAGATTTGATCAGCTATGTCCTGGGATACAAGGGAATTGAGGATGTGGATCGCACCATAATGGCAATGTTGTCCATGTTTTCTCCTGGAAAGCCTCCAGCAGTGCACTATGACTATGCCACCTATATTGCAGAAAAAATCCATGAACAGCTGATGAATCTACCAAGGGAAAGGGTGTTCAGATACACCTCATACATCTACCATCTGTTCTTGTTTTATCAGCCAGACAGTTTCTCCATTTCTCTCAAGAAACTTAATGCCCAGGGAAATCCAAGATCAGTTGTGTTTTGGACTTCAGTTTTCCATGATATTTCTCAATCACCATACACATACTGTGAATTTATAGACCTGTTCATTCACCCAGCTATGACATTGCTGTATGGTGTTCCTCCTCCAAGATTAACCGATGAAATGCAGAGAATTCTCCATCTCTTCAAATCCTACAGCATTGGTGATTGGTACTTTTACCAACACCACACAGTGATCAGAGTATATGGCTGTGAATTGGACCCTTACAGGCTGCCAAGATATGTCCCAATGAGACTGTTTTCCCTAGAATACTTCAGGCAGTTTGGATATACTGACTTCTTCCATTTCCAAAGCAAAAACAAGAAGGTACAACTGAAGGTAAGGAGCCAGCTAGGCCCTTTTTTGTACAACAAAAGAGAGGAGGGATGGAAGGAGGCAGATATGATCTTAGAGGGTTTCAAATTGCAAACCAATTTCAAATGGTCACCCTATGACCGTAATCACTTTATTTCCCTCAGGAGGATAAAACAAAAATTGGGTAACTATGCAGATGTTAGGCTGCCTCATATTGAAAAGTATGCAAATTCTTTAGGCTGGAAAGAGGGCACTCTAGAAGAGCCAATCTCTAGAGAGCAGATACTAGAGAGAGAGGCTAGGAATTTGAAAAAAGAGGCTGACTTGGAAACTTGTGGACAGGTTTCCTTATCATATCAAAGGCAACTTGGAGTAGCTACCTCTTCTTCAACAACACAGCAGCAAGCTGCCATGGACGCCCAACAGACAGGCAGCAAAGGCAAAGGAAAGCAGGTGGAACAAGAGCAACTGCCTCACATGACTCAAGACCAAACAGATAAAGAGATGGAGCAACAAGGAACAGTGCAGCAGCAGGAAGAGCAACAGCAACAACAGGGATCATAGCAAAAACAAGGGCAGCATGACATAGAGCAGCCCACACATCAAGAAGGGGCAGCTGAGGCCCCAAGATTCACAGAACAGCAGGCACAAAATACGGTGCCTCCTAGGCAAGAAACATCAGTTGATGCATCAGTCCTCCAAACTCCACAAAAGGAGGATACTAGCAGAAAAAGGGTCAGAGAGACTCCCTTGACCACATCAGAAAGTCATGGTGAGAAAAGACAGAGATTGGACCCTTTTTCTGAAGAGGAAATGCCAACAGGGCAATCTCTGGGCATGAACCCACCTAGCACGGAAGCATCTGCAAGTTCTTTCCAAGAGGAACAGAACAGAACTGTCGGAGGAGAAGTCAGCTCCTCAAGCCAGCAGAGAGGGGGTGAACTCACCATTAAGCAGCAGTTCATTGAAATCAAGAAAAGGAATGAACCAATAAAAATACAGCTTTATAACCATCTGTTAAATATGGCTCCCACCAACCAGCAATGTCTAATGTCTGCATTTGATGTCCAGGAGGGCAAGATGATCATGAGTCACTTCATGCCAACTACTTTGCAGCCAAAGTCCCCTTCAGATTACCTAAGGATCAACCTTGAGGTCTTGGCCAAGGACATCCACCCCATGGATAAAATTGAATTGCATAAACAAACAGGTGAGGTGGTCTATGCATCCTTGGCAAACAAAACATTAGATAACTACAGGCTAGAAAATAGCCTTAATAACATAGCTGCCCATCTTGAGTTGGAAAGGGCATCATCTCAAGCAAAGGACAACAGAATAAGGTCCTTAGAAGACATAATTATTGAGATTGGGCATGACCCCAAAGATATCAAGGGCATACAAGAAATATTAAAGTTGAGGGATGCAGATATGGCAGCTTTGAGGAGAAAGATCAAACTCCTAGCCACAATTCACCCTCAAACAGATGAAGTGGCTCAACAAAGGCATGATAAAGATGCCACAGCTTTGCTGGTGTCTCTCTATAAACAGCTCATCCAGGCACAAGAAAAGCTGGGAGAATCAGAGGCTGCACAGACAGCATCACAGGACAGACTCTCTACAATAGAGTAGAAAGTTTATTTTTTATAATGAATGAAATCAAACACATGTTTGAGGTGCCTCCAAATTTTTACAAATATACAGAGGCAGAGGAGACCATGGATGCAATTCTCAGGCATCAAATGCCTACACTAGAATGGTGGACCAAGGCCATACAAACGATTTTATAAACAGGATGCCATTCAACAAATTTTGTTCATGGAAAATGCAAACTGCCATATACAGGACAGTTTAAAAGAATCAGCAGACATTAAAGATAGAGGCTGAGCCAACTCAGCAGAAATTTCGGCCAACTAAGCAAGGTAGGGACCTACAGGTGTCCAAGCCGAGAAGCTACAGCAGGACAGCTCCAAAAGCGCATTTCTCAGTATTAATGCAGATCACTCCAACCAACTCAGTGGCCTCCAAAGGCCAAAATATCTTTTGACAAACATAAAGATGCATTTACTTTGTATTCAATGATGTAATAACTTTCTTATCTAAATATCTTGAAAAGTTGGTGAAGATATTTCATTTCTCAGATGACTCAACGCCTGAGATATTTTGTAATACGTTTTGTATATATTTGCCCCTTGCACAAGCTTGCAAGGTTGTTGTTGATTTCTCCTGAAGAAGTTCTTATGCTATAATCCTTTCAGAGTTTAATAAAGAAAGTGATGGAATTTCTCGGATTTCTGAAGTGTTGAATGCGTTCTGGTGTCTGTTGAAAACTGCTAGATTCCTGTGTATTTCACAATACAATAAGTTTCTGTAACTCTCTTTGTTATGTATTTTCGATCTATTAAAATCCATATATGTTTCTAATTTCTAAGTGTTTGACAACAAAGAAAAATAATAACCTTCAGGACTTATTCATGCAATACCCTGAGTTCAATCTGTGTTGTTAATGAATGTTTTTCTTCAGCTATAATCTTGATAAGTGTAATTCTTAATTGTTGCACTTTCAGAATATATCTTTCACAGTGACCTTTGTTTCAGGAATTCAGGCTTGATCCTGTGCAACATGTTTCACTTTCACATCACCAGCTTAATAGAGAATTCTTAATTGCTTTCTGTTGGCTGACCATGTCTCACCACTTAAGTTTAAATTTGTTTGTTTGAGATACACAATAGGCCCTGCAGTCTGAAAATCATCACTCCAGCATTTCAAAGCATTTCATAGCTCTAGACTCCATTGCCCAATGATATACTACTCTCTAAACACTACATCTTAAGCCCTGAAAGAAATCCTTCAACCAAAATATAAACCAAAGCCTGAGCATAATAACTAGCCTAAAAATCCTATCAAAACAGAGACAAATTATAAAGAGAGAGCCCTCTCTGATTACAGTTTGGCTAGAAACTGTGGTCCAAAGATTGGTTAGTGGTTACCCCGGCCGTATTCCCTTGGGAGTCATAGGGAACAACCTGGGTGTTAACACCAACACCCTCCCATACTACCTCGAATGAGACTTCAGTCCGTGCTCCGCGGATTGTTGCCGAAAGGGCTGGTAGTGTGGAATTTGTTTGGCTAAAACACTTCCGAACTAGGGTCAGGCACCAATAAGCCAACAATCACTTCATGTCTGGAACATATCGTGACTGTCAGATTGTAAGTTACAAAATTACATAGTAAAGAAACACACTTTACCTAACTCTACACAAGACCAAGTTATACTTAACTATTTCGTATATGTCGGTATATTCTAACATCCCCCCTTAAGAATAACTTGGGATAAGATTGAAGGATGTAAAAATATGACACAAAAGGAGATGGAAGAAGGCATTAGAGCCTATACCCCCTTAGTGACAACTTCCTGAACTCCAACCATAAATCGAAGTTTAGTAAACTTCGCTTCTATGAGAGCTTTTGTAAAGATGTACGCAACTTGATCATCGGTTGAACAATATATAACTTCGAAAACATCGTCATGAATGATATTTCTAATGAACTGCATATGTAGATCAATGTGTTTTCTACGCTAATGTTGGATTGGCTCTTTTCATATTTGAATGGCACTTTGATTATCACACCAAAGTGTAGTTAGATGTTGCTCCTGAAAGCCAAACTCTGATAAGATTTGACACAACCACAGGACTTCCTTACTAGCTTCTATAATGCAACGATACCCTTCTTCTGCTGAAGAAAGAGAAATGGCACTTTGTTTCTTGCAAGCCAATGTAATAGGTCCATAACAAAGAGTGAAGACAGAACTTGCAACAGACTTTTGATCATTAGGGTCACCATCCCAATCAGAATTAATGAAACCAACCAATAGAGGAGATGCTTCTACACTGTAATGAATCCCAAACTGAATTGTACCTCAAACATAATGAACTATTCTTTTATCTGCTTTCCAATGAATTTTATGTGGGTTTTGCATAAACCAAACAATAAGGCCAACAAGAATGGAAAGGACAGGACGGGTATGGGTTAGATACAACAAAATTTCTACAATTTGACGGTAAAAGGTAGCATCCACTTTAGGGGAATTACAGGTCACTGAAAGTTTGGATCCAGACTGAAAGGGAGAAGGGGATGGCTTATAGTATTCCATGCAAAAGTGGTGTAGAATATCATAGGCATACTTGGACTGGGAAAGGGAAATACCTTCCTTGGATTGCAAGACTTGAAGACCAAGAAAATAATACAACTGTCCTATGTCTTTGATTTCATACTGCTTTTCATCGTTGGAATTCCCATGGTTTATAAGGTTGGGATCACTACCAATAAGGATAAGATCATCAACATAAAGGAAAAGAATGATAAAAGACTTACCCACTTTCTTGGTGTAGACAGTATTTGGAGAATGACACCCATAAAAGCCAGTATCTAAAAGAAAGTTATCCATTTTGGCATACCAAGCCTGATTGCTTGACACCATAAAGGGATTTCTTAAGCTGACATACAATGTTAGAGTCTATTTGTATAAACCTAGGAGGTTGTTCCATATAGATTTCTTCTTGCAAGTCCCCATGCAGGAAGGTAGATTTAACATCCATCTGATGGACTTCCAATTTGAAAGAGGCAGCAAGGAAAAGAATAAGGCAGATAGAGTTCATTTTGGCAATAGGGGAGAAGGTTTCAGTATAATCAATGCTTTCAACTTGGGAAAAACCCTTAGAAATAAGACGAGCTTTATGTTTATCAACTTTCCCATCTGGTCCAAACTTGGTTCTATAAACCCATTTACATCTAACAATTTTTCATCCCTTTGGAAGAGGAACAAAATCCCATGTATCATTCGCCAATAATGAACGATATTCTTCATTCATAGTTGCGTGCCAATTTGGAGGGCCTAAAGATTCTACAAAGTTGTCAGGATCATAATTCGATAAAGCTTGAGCCATTAAGAAGAGGCTCTATCAAACAGAGAATGTATACGTCACTGATCCATAGGATCACCTATATCATCCCGCGTAGCACAGACTAATTTTGGAATCTGAGGAGGTGAAGGAGGATCCTAAGAAGGTGGGTGAGGATTTTCATCCTCACTATCATCATTTGAAGAAGAAATATTTTTAGAAGTAGAAGGGATTTAGAGAGGTGGCACATCCACCGAACTAGGCTCGTAGGCCGTATATTTTCAACAACCTTTACATCTCTTCTAATGATAACATTTTTGGATTTAGGTGGAAGGAGTCTACATCCTTTGATATGTTCAGAATATCCAACAAAAATATATTTTTCAATCTTAGGTTATAAGTATTTATGTTTCTAATTGAGAATATGGGCCCATTCTTGACTTCCAAAAAAACAAAAGTGAATTACATTAGGTTTAATTGAGATCCATGCTTCTTCTGGTGTGATATTCTTTAAAACCTTAGTAGGAGTGTGATTTACTATGTAATTTGCACAGTTAATTGCCTCTGCCCAAAAATTAAGACTAAGTCCTTTGAATTGAAGCATACAATTAGCCATTTCCTTTAAGGTACAATTCTTCCATTCAGCTACATCATTTTGTTGTGGAGTATACGGAACAACGTGTTGCATTTGAATTCCATGCTCAGTTTTGATGAATTTTTTGTTAACATATTCTACGCCATTATTAAGTCTTAGCTTAAGAATTTGATGTCAAGCTTGTTTCTCAACAAAGGCCTTAAAGGCAAAGAACGATCTAAATTTAAATAGGAACGCAAAAAATTACAGATATAACCATAAATATAGACATGTAGCACAAATAACACTATCTCTCATTAATATCAAATAAGGAAATATGCTTACAAACAAAATGGAAATGCGACTAGCTCGAGCGATGGTAACTTATCTCTGAGAAGAGATGTGGTGGCTACATGCCTATGAACTGACATACAATGAGGCTCAAGGGCCTTTTTATTATCGAACAATAAGAGGAAAGCCTAAACAACCAAAACCTTAACCCGAGGAGATGTAACACAAAGAGTTTCTGGGCCCTGTTGGGGTTAGTTGCGTAGCCAACTTCTCGGGGTCCTAGATTGGTCATATTATCTCTATTTGATGTGCATGATACCTCATTAGAAATATATATCTGAGGAATAAAACTAAAAATGTGATGTCGCTAAGATCACTCAGAGCAATATTTCCAAAAAAAACATCGTTTAGGGCCTCAAAAATGACATTGGAAGTTCACGACCTGAAAATTTGTGAAAAATAGTAAACTGTGCTATAATTAAGGAAACTGAAAAACTAAAAGAAACAATGGTGGGGGTCCACATGGAGAAGGAGAGTGGCCACCAATATCCACTTGGATCAAAGAACATGTTAAATAATTCACTCTTGAATTTTAATAAGCATACCCAAGTGCATCTCGAGAAATCATAAATGAAATTTAAGAAATACTTGTAGCTAGAGAATGAAACAATTGGAAGTGGACCACATAATTCACTGTGCACAAGCTTTAAAGGGGCTAAGGTGTGCCCAGAGGTAAGTTTTTCAAAAATATCCTAATGATGTTTTCTGAGTACACATTCAGAACAAACACCATCTTTGCAAGATACCATAGGAAGACTTGTCACCATATTCTCCTTACATAGATTTTGAAGCGAGTGATAGTTTAAGTGACCAAAATTCTCATGCCAAAGTTTTCTCACTTCATCATTATGAGCAAAAAATACCGAGGGAAGAGTTGATGACACAAAGTTGTTAAACTTATACAACCTTGTAGAATTGTCGGCAATGCCAGTAGCTAAAATCTGTCTAGGATCTCTTGGGTCGCTAATTATAACATCATGAGGTGAAAATTCAATGATTTTACCTTCACCTGAATGAGTTATCTGATATACAAATAGAAAGTTGCATGATAAGGTAGTAACACATAATACATCATTAATTTGACCATTGTCTAGATGAATAGTTACATTCCCTACAACACTAAGGGATCTATCATTACCAACATATATACTTTTGGTGTTACAATCATTTAAGGAAGAAAACATGGCTTTGTTTTTGGCCATGTGATAAGAAGCTCTAGAATCAATGAGCCACTCATGAGAATGAGAAGAAGAAGATACATTTAGTGCATAACTAGACCGAGATGCTTGACAACCACATGCATAAAGTGTTATTAATGAAGATGAAGTTTAAGTTGAATAGTGCTCCAAATGGATGTTATGCTTCTTCATTGCTACTTCCAAGGCTTCCATCTTCTTAAAGAATTTAGATTCTAAGTGGCCATCTCAATTACAAATGTTGCAATGTCTATCAATCTTCTTCCCTTTGTTTTTATTTGTCATTTCCTTTTGTTGAATTTATTTCCCATTTTGAAACTAAAAATGCTTAGGACCCTTGGTTGGTTTAGGACCATTCTTTTTAGGATGTTGCTTCTTAGGATTCTTTGAGCTTGGTTATTGTTGTCTTGCTAAGGCTTTCTTAAAAGATTTTCGAAGATTAACACAACCAAGATGTAAGAGTTTTTCTTATTCTCTTATTAAAGAATCACAAAAAACATCAAGTAGCTTTGGACCAAGTGTGCTAGTTTAAAAGGTTAGTAGTTTTTGGAAAAAATGAAGGAGTTTTTTTTTTAGTCATTGAAGCCTTGGAGTCCGTACTTTCTTGAAAAATCTCTTATTTCCTACAAAAAAAGAAACCACGCAACTCAATGTGGACATGCAAGAAAAAAAACCTTATTGCTTGAAGTTAGCTTTCGTTGGAAACTAAATATTTTCCTTAATGTTTCTAATTTTCCGATATCACACTAACACGTGGAAAAAGAGAACATACGCATGAGAAAAATCCTTGCTTTCTATTTCTGATTTTCCCAGATCACATAATCATGGGGAAAAGAGCATGTGCAGAAATGAAAGATATCGATCTGGTAATAAAAAACAGAGGGATAAATAAAGTAAAATAAACAAAGAGATAATTAACTAAAACTGCAAATAAAGATGGTATACCTTGAGATCTTAAAAATGACATAGTTAGGGCTACCAGAAACCTTTTCGTGTGAAATGAAAGGGGTTCCTAACTAGAATAGGTGCTCCCAACATAATAGAGCACATAGTAGGCTGGTCCAAACTTAGTTAGAATATAAAAGATAAGGCTACCATCTTATTTCTTGACCTTAACACCTTCCAAGAGAAGTCTAAGTGTCTCAAACTTGGAAGGTGGAAACAAGCACATAGTAGGCTGGTCCAAACTTAGTGAGAATATAAAAGATAAGGCTACCATCTTATTTCTTGACCTTAACACCTTCCAAGAGAAGTCTAAGTGTCTTAAACTTGGACTAAAAATCTTCCATGGAAGAAAAATTATTGGGTTCTGACATAAGCAACTCATTTTTGAGTTGATGGGCTCCAATTTCATTTTTTTCCAAAAACCTTATTGAGTTGTTTCATTGCTTCATTAGGGTTATCAAGTTCTACAATATGTAATATAAGGTCTATAGAGATAAACATCCCTATCAATCGATGAGCTTGATCTTGTCTATTTTCCCATTTGGCTTGCTTATCTTCATATTTAGGTTTAGACTCTTGGCCTGATGCTATTCTATAAATACCTTTACTTCTAAGTAAATCCTCCATATAGGACACCCATTAGAAGTAGTTGGTGCTATCAAAAATAACTTGGTATGGAATTTCCATTTTAACAGAAACTAAAGTTGTATATGATGAAAGTAAGTGTTCCAATGGAAATATCTCGAAAAATTAGGCTGATTAAAAAACAATGGCTCTGAAAAGAACTTCCGGATGAAGAAGTTATGGCTTTTTT
This sequence comes from Pinus tabuliformis, assembly GCA_031772625.1. Taxonomy (NCBI): domain Eukaryota; kingdom Viridiplantae; phylum Streptophyta; class Pinopsida; order Pinales; family Pinaceae; genus Pinus; species Pinus tabuliformis. The sequence continues at coordinate 135,661,342 of CM062820.1, forward strand.
AAGAACAATTGTTGAATATGCCAACGAAGTATGTGAATGTTTGGAAGTGAATGATAATATTATATTTAGAGAAAATCCATCCTTCCTTTCCAAACTTAATCTAATTACCTCACTTTAAAAAAATATACTATGTGACTCACTTTTATAAATAAGTGAAAGTCACTTTTACAATGGTACTTTATGAGCTACTCACTAAATTCTAACTTAAATAAAAGATAAAGTGAATTTATAATTATAAGTGCCTCACTTTTTATAATGGGTGAGAAAACTTTTACATAAAGTAACTTTAAAACATAAGCTACATGTTTTTTTTTAAAAGGTAACTCAACAAAAAGAAAGATTTGAACCCAAGAACCCTATTCTCATAAAGTAGCTTTGGACCAAGTGTGCTAGTTTAAAAGGTTAGTAGTTTTTGGAAAAAAGGGAGGAGTTTTTTTTTTAGTCATTGAAGCCTTGGAGTCTGTACTTTCTTGAAAAATCTCTTCTTTCCTACAAAAAAGAAACCACACAACTCAATGTGGACATGCAAGAAAAAAAACCTTATTGCTTGAAGTTAGCTTTCGCTGGAAACTAAATATTTTCCTTAATGTTTCTAATTTTCCGAGATCACACTAACGCGCGGAAAAAAAAAACATACGCATGAGAAAAATCCTTCCTTTCTATTTCTGATTTTCCCAGATCACATAATCATGGGGAAAAGAGCATGTGCAGAAATGAAAGATATAGAGGGATAAATAAAAAATAGAGGGATAAATAAAGTAAAATAAACAAAGAGATAACTAACTAAAACTGCAAATAAAGATGGTATACCTTGAGATCTTAAAAATGGCGTAGTTAGGGCTACTAGAAACCTTTTCGTGTGAAATGAAAGGGGTTCCTAACTAGAATAGGTGCTCATAACATAATAGAGCAGTCCTCCCAGCCCAAAAGTGATAAAAAAAAATAGATTTAGGAAATGACAGTCAGATGCATTTGTATTGGCTTTGGATTTGGATCACCAATAGATGTGGGCCTCAAATAGCTCTGATAACATGTAGGAATTTACGGTGTAATTTCCTTATATAGAACACCAAAGGAAACCTCTCATAAATAGATCATAGATTAGTACACTAGTATTCTTGACGTCGTTAAAACCCTAAAAGAGGGAAACAGTGGATGGCCTGAGCCAATGCAACCACTTCAGGAAATTTATTAATGAAAAAGAAAGAAAATTTACATAAGATTCTCTCATGAATGCTCACCTTACAAATGAGCCTCCATTCTCTTTAAACATAGATCATGGACCAATCGAGTGTTAAGCCATGGATCAAGTGTCTCTAATACCAAGGAGAGAATGAACCACCAGATCACTTCATGTCTAGAACATATCATGACCGTCAGATTGTGAGTTGCAAAAGGACATAGTAAAGAAACATACTTTACCTAACTCTACACTAGACCAAATTATATTTAACTATTTCCTATGTGTAAGAATATCTTAACAATAGCAAGTGAATCTTGTAGCCTTAAAATTCAAAAGCCATCCACTTGTGTCACATGGTCTCTATATATAATTTGTGGATGAATTGGTATTGTAATAAGAATTTCACATGGGATGTTACTACCTCCCCTGTGCCCATAGTCTCAATGTATTCTAGTCACTTACTGCTATGCAAGTCGCTAATGAACAAATGACGCTCTTCCCTTATACTATATCTAGAACTACCAATATGGGTTGTGCTTAATTCTGTAGTAGTTGCAAAACAAGTCATCGTGGCTAACTGCATATTTTTCTTAAGTTTCTACTTGTGTAGTGACAAAGCTTAAGAGAATGGCTTTCTACTCGTTAACGGTCTCTACTGTCATTTGGGGGATGAAAGTTGGAGTTTGTTTACTTGTGGTAGCATCGGATGTGCTCTAGCCATAAAAATTGGTGGAGAGGCTAAAGCACATGAGATATCCAAGACACCAAAATTGTTTTGTAAAATTCCTTCCGAATGAAGAGTTATTAAAATAATTAATACTTTAAATGAGTTCCTAAGTCTAAGCTTAGGAAGATAAAAAGATTAATGGGTTTTAATAAAGATAAGGATGATAAGCTTCTAAGAGACAAAGATCAAGTCTATTTTAATCTTATATGTTTATTAGGGACTTAATCTTGCTCGTTGATTGATTAAAAGGAAAAGTGTAAGAGAAGTATTGAGGGTCAGTTGGAGATACACTAAGGGAGACCAGTTAGTTCGATTTTTGGAGCCAGGCTTGCTGAGAAATTCAAACGACAAGACTCGATTACAGTAAGAGGCAGTGAGTACAAAGAGGCAGGGCCAGTGACAGAGGAAAATCACAGAGATCATAAAGGAATATGCAGAGCCACTCAGGAAGATGCAAAGGCATCAAGATTGCGCAATCAGTGGAGGGCATGTGTGGGTGATGCAGACAGGACAAGTGCTAACACAGTGGGGCAGAGTGCTGACGGAGAGGGTCTGGGAGCTACGCAAGGGCTAGATGGACTGATGTTGAGGTTAAGGGAGGCACCGAAGAATTTATCTCTATTGGGTGAGCCAGTTTGGCACCGTAGTTGTACTCAAGAAAAGTTAATTAATAAAATCCTCCACTGCTGCCGCAGTTTTCCTGCATTGTGTTTTTCCAGGGACAATTCTCCAAAAATAATTGTGTTTATGTGTTTGATTCTTCTGAATGGATTTGTTTCTGTATAATGTTGTGATATCTAAAGTAGAATTTATTTTAATATTTACTGAAGGGATTTCGTAAATAACTTATTGAAGAATAAGTAGGTAAAATAAACCAGTTGTTGCACTAATATAATTTTCACATGGTATCAGAGCAAGGAATTAGAGACAGGAAGGGAAAATTGATTATGGGTCGATATCATGATGTAGAGGCATCTACTTTAGGAGGATCTTGCAGATTTCGAGAAAATTTCACAAGACATAGTAAATTCGGTTTCTCTATGATGGCTTCAAGATGGGAAGAAGAATTTACTCCTGTGACAAGCTCTGCATGATCATTGATATGGTATATAGACAGTGGAGCCTCCAGGAATATGACAGGAATCCGGGTATGTTTCTCATATTATAAGGAGCAAAGAATGAATTCTCATATCACCATGGGGAATAAGGAAAAGTGTACTCCGGTAGGGAAGGCTACGATAGTTTTTTAAATAGAAACAGGAGAGCGGTTCCATGGTACCAATGTGTTGCATGTTTCAGGACTAGGGATGCACTTACTTTTTGTATCACAACTTCAAAGTAAGGGATATGAAGTTTTCTTCATTAAGGAGAAAGTATACATCAAACACTCGAGTTGGAAAAATAAAGTGCATATCGGAATAAGAAATAACAGGTTGTATAGGTTACAACTAGAATCACCAATGAAACTGATAGTTAGTAATGGAGACAAGGATTTGAATGAACTATGGCATAGAATAGTGGGACATTTGCACCATGGGTCTCCGAGAATTCTAATGAAAACTATAATAGGCATTCCATATCTTAGTAGAGAATGAGATTATGTGTGCAGAGGATGTGATTTGGGAAATTATGCCAAAGAAGCATTTCCTTGAAGTAAAAATAGGTCCAAGAATGTATTAGGATTGATACACTATGATATATGTGGAGAAATGTCCACTAAATCTCTTATTGATCCTCAATACTTCATCACCCTCATTGATGGCCACTCCAGGAAATCTTGAATTTATTTTCTGAAAACCAAAGAGGAGGTTTTATGTCAATACAAAGAGTTCAAGGCTCTGGTGGAGAACCTAAAAGGGAAGAAAATAAAATTTTTCTGCTCAAGCAATGGTGGAGAATATGTCGATAAGGACTTCAATGATTTTCGCACTAGAGAGGGCATCAAAAGAGAGTGGACAACTCATTATAATCCATAGCATAATGGAGTAGTAGAAAGGAAGAATAGGATTGTCATGTAAGTAGCTAGGGTCATGATGTATGATCAGGATATGCCAAAATTCCTATGGGCAGAATCATGCAACACAACATTCTATGTCCATAAGATAACTCTTCATAGGGCATTGGGCAAGATTACTCCAGAGAAAGTCTTCACTGGGAGGACACCTGAAGTCATCCATTTCAAGATATTTGGGAGTTTAGCATATTGTCGTATACCTGAGGAGAAAAGAAAGAAGATAGATCAAATTGCAGAGAAAGGATATCTAGTGGGATATAGAGAGAATGTTAAGGTATATAGAATCTATCTTCCTGGGAGTAGGAAAGTAGTAGTTCAATGAGATGTGAAGTTCATGGAAGATAGGGCCTTAAGAAAATATCGAGAAATGTCTTTTGAGGAGGAGTCAAAAGATGAGCCATTGGTCAACCACTTCAACTAGTGGAAGCCATGAATTGTCCCTCAGAACAGGAACAATCATATGGATAGGAGGAGATAACAGATGCACCAGCTACCAGAGGAAGAATAAGCTGGTAACTTTGACAGATTCTATGGGATGCAGAAGATTTCATCGATGCACTAAGAAACAATAAAAGGGAGCAAAAACATCTAGATAGATATCAGGCCTTAGTAGCTCAAGATGGGGACCCTTCCATTTTTTAGGAGACTGTTCAACATCAATTTGGATGGATATGATGGTAGAGGAATACAACTCTATAATGGTGGAGAATGTTTGGGAAGTAGTACCTAGGCCTCAGATGGATCTACAAGATTAAATATGCTACAAACAACAGTGTGGAAAATACAAAGCCAAGTTTTTGGTTAAGGGATATGCTCAAAAGGAAGGAATTGACTACAAGGAGACCTTCACCCCAGTAGCTAGGTATACATCTATTAGAACCATGATATCTCTTGCAACACAGATGGGATGGGAGATTCATCAATGGATGTTAAAATGACATTATTGAACAGGGTAATAGAAGAGGAAGTATACACTGAACAACCAGAAGGATTTGAGACACATGAGAAGAAGTTTCATATATACATATTGAAGAAAGCATTGTATGGGTTCAAATAGTCACCTAGAGTGTGGTATCGCCAAATTAATGGCTACTTGTAGAAGATGGGGTTCGTCAAAGTGACACGGATACCAACCTCTATTATCTGGTTGTAGAGAATGAGCCTCTAATCCTAGTATTATATGTGGATGATCTCTTCCTGACATGATCATGCAAGCTCATTTAGGACTGCAAGAAGAATCTAGCCACAAAATTTGACATTAACGGTTTAGGATAGATGCATTATTTCCTAGGGTTGGAAGTTTGGCAGTAGAAAGGGGAGATATGATACAAAAATTCTGGAGAGATTCAGGATGTAGGATTGTAGGCCTATGGCTACTCCAATTATTACCAACTGGAAGAAAATTGATGCGTCAGAAAACAAGGATGTCAATCCCACCTTATACAAGCAGTTTGTAGGGTCCCTGATGTATCTAGTCAATACTAGGCAATATATTCGTTAGACTGTCAACACCTGTAGTTATTTCATGGTGGAACCAAAGAAGGTGAACTGTGCAACAACCAAACATGTTCCCAGATATATATAGGAAACATTCGATTATGGACTCTTATACACGAGGAGTAAGGATATAAAATTGAGTGGATTTACTAATGCAGATTGGGCTAGAAGTTCAGTGGATCAAAAAAATACCTCTGGTTATTATTTCAACATTAGATCAAGAATGACCTCCTGGTGAAGTAGGAAACAAAATTTCGTAGCTCTGAGCTCAGCTGAAGCAGAATATGTGGCCTCTAGCACAACTTCGTGTGAAGCCATATGGCTTAGAAACCTACTTGTGAACATATTTGGAAGAAGGATGGAAGCAACCACGATCATGTGTGATAATCAGAGTTGCATCAAGCTCTCTGAGAGTCCAATATTTCATGATCGATGGAAGCACATTGATATTCGATGATCCAACGAGGATATGTATAGTTGAGCTACACTCCTACAAGAGAAGAGTTGGCAAACGTCCTTACCAAGGCCCTTAGAAGAACAAAGTTTGTTTACTTCAGGGAGAAGATGGGGAAGATAAAGAATCCATTTGAGTAGTAGAAATCGGTATCATTTTGTAGTGTAGATGAAGTGTTGGGATAAGGACTAGCAACAACACAGATGCAGACGAAGTTGGAGTGAAGAGGCAGTGTTGGGAGGAAGGACCAGCAACAACACAGATGCAGAGGGAGATGCAGTACAAATGTAGCAGTAGAAGTGGCCATGCCATGGGAAGCAGTATAGGATGCAAAAGTGTAATGGATGTTAGACAAGAAGGCCTAGCATCATCATAGGTATCAATGTTGTATAATCACAGTGATTCTTAGTGGTAGAGTATTACTAGAGTACATTCCTTACTAATAGGAATTGTTGATTTGGTATAGCATCGGCTGTGATCTAGCCATAAAAATTGGTGGAGAGGCTAAAGAAAATGATATCTCCAAGATCCAAAAATCATTTTGGAAAATTCCATTGGATGAAGAGTTATTAAAATAATTAATATTTTGAATTAGTTCCTAAGTCTAAACTGAGGAAAATAAAAATATTAATGGGTATTAATAAAGATAAGGATGAGAAGCTTCTAAGGGACAAAGTAAATTTTATTTTAATCTTAGCCATTGATTAGGGCCTTAATCACAACCACTCATTCATCAACGGGAAAGGTATAAGAGAAGGCTTGAGGGTTAGTTGGAGATAGACTGAGGGAGACCAGTCAGTTTGATTTCTGGAGCGGGGCTTGTTGACAAATTCGAACTAGAAGACTGGATTTCAGCAAGAGGTAGTGAGTACATAACAGAGAGGCACACACAATGTTATAGGACTAGAGTAAAGATCATAGAGGTAGATGCAGAGCCACTCAGGAAGACACAAAGGTAGTAGGAAAACGTAATCACTGGAGGGTTGTATGGGTGACGCAAAGAGGCCAAGTGCTATGGTAGTGAGGCAGAGTGTTGACGTAGAGGGTTTGGGAGATGTACAGATGCTAGATGGATTGACACTGAGGCTAGGGGATGTACCAGAGAATTTATCTCTTTTGGGTGAGCCAATTTCGCACCCTAGTTGTACTCAAGAAAAGTTGATTAATAAAATCCTCCTCTTTTCCCGCATTGGGTTTCTCCAGGGACAATTGTCCAAAAATAACTGTGTTGATGTGTTTGATTATTGTGAACGTATTTGTTTCTGTATAATGTTGTGATATCTACAATAGAATTAATTTTAATATTTACTGAAGGGATTTCGTAAATAACTTATTGAAGAATAAGTAGGTAAAATAAATCAATTGTTGCAATAATAGAATTTTCACAAAGTGCATAGTATGTGGTGTAAACATGTCATATTTGTATGGGCGAACCATATTGTCCTAACTCTCATAGTAATTCTAGCATGAGTAAAGTTTCTTGATAAGCCTATATATGGTGGAGGAAATTACCTTAATTACTTTTTCCTCCTTCAACATAAGTTATACATAGTTTGTAGATGCTGAAAATTTGTCGACATGGAGTGTGACCCGCTCTTGTTGAGTTATTGCAGAAAGTAATGAAAATGATGATGACTTGAGTCCAAGAAAGACATATCAAGTTTCTTTGTTGTGTGATTATGAAATCTATTAACCATTGAATTCACCACATAATTTCTTATAAATACCTTATACTCTCGTGAAGACCAAATTTGGTCACACTCATAATGGTTCCTAAGAATGAGACCATATGACTAAGATAGATAATACTTAATAATGCTTACATCTTAAGGGGGTTTGTATTTGTAATTATTTAGGTGATGTATTTCTTCATTGATTAAAATGCTAGTGTTTTTAAACTTAGGTGATTACTAAACTCTAGGACTCTGTTGGTCTAAAAATGGATAGTGAGGGTTTGAACAATTTCTTTCCTGATTCCCATGGTGACATGGAGCCAACCTATAACAAAGTCTTGGCGGTGCTGAGATACGTAGTGAAACTGACCAAGATGATTCTATAGGCACTAGGGTGCATTTATGTAGACGATACTGCTGAGAAATGGTAGATATACATTCGAGAGTTGAGACATGCCTATCATTTTCCCTTGAACTCCCTTCATTTTGTTTTTTCACGGGACAAGGTGTTATTGGAGGTGGAAAAAGAATCATAATATTTATACTGCATAGAAATTTAAACTCAAACTTGAGGTTGAATCCTAAATAAGTATTTTCGAGGCACGTTGATTACTGCAACTCTTGGTTTCTTGTGCAAATCTTGAAGGAATTTAAGGATGATGACCTTTGTGAGCTAGTCTTTCACATTTTTTGTCACCCAAAGTTTTTCGAGCTCTGTCATGCACTTCAAATCAGACACAAGATACATTTTTTGTCGCCCATATTTTTTAAAGCTCTCCCATGCACTTCAAATTACTCACAAGATACTAGGTTGTTAGACATTTTAATTTTTTTGTTTTTGCTTCAGTTGACCTCTAGGTTCAGTTTAGTTTTTATATTTAGGAAAGGTTTTGTTAAGGTTCCATTGTGAGTCCTTGCTATATAAAATTATGAAATTCATTATTTTGTGAGATTTCTTGTGTTCTTTCAATTTTTCTTTATAAACTTGTTTATTTGAGTCATCATTTGTTCTTAAGGAAATATTATATTTTCTTTGCACTGAGGCTTCTCAATTTCTAGCATATTTTTAGATATTGCACCTTCTTAGATTTGGTAATTTTGTCTGCTGGCCAAATTGACATAGTTATGTCTTTAGGGGCTTGATACCTTGGTTGATGTCTCGAAAGTTGGATTTTATTCATATTTTTAATAGCTCGCATCAAATGGAGAGGTAAGAATTTCATCGTTACAAAATATAAGGGTATAATTAGTCCCTCATCAAAAGGTTGATCTGATATGCTCCCTTTAGCAATTGCATCAATAACCTCTTCATAAACAACCGTGTTTTTCTCTGCCTTGGGGTTGGATTGATCACACATCACATTATTTGTGTTGACATTGAGTTTTGGGAAAATCAAACGACTCACAGTCGACTTTGACCAATGTTCTTTAATGTAATTTTATGCTCATATTCATCATACATACAAGTGGATTCAAAACACACAACATATTATATTCCTTTGCTTTGAGCAGAGTGGATCTTTGTTTCATCAATTTTTTGGATGTATTTTTTATGTTAGTAATTCTTAGATATCCCAGTGGTTATTAATTGCCCTTTTGTTATAAATTTAAATGTTTTATGGTGCTCTTATTATTATTTACTTTCCATTATTATTTTCATATGCATATATAAGAATATAACTTAATGAGCATGCATAGTCGATTTCCATTCTCTTTTCTCTATCAATCCAGTCCATGAAGCAACTAGTCCACATAGGTGATAGGAGATTTTTTACCACTTTATCACATCTTCTATCATTTCCTTCTTTAGTATAATCAATTCATATCTGCAATAGACCATTGCAAATTTAAACTTCCTTGTAACATATTTAAATGAGAACTGAGTTAATCAAATTTACCTTAGGGTTTGTCTGCAACCTAGATTGATGATTGTGCTTTCCTAATTATAAATACCAATGACTTATTTCATTAATATAAGGTCTAATTTACGAACAAAAATGTGTTTCTAAGAGTTAGAAACCCTAGCAAACCCTCTGCAATGCTGGAAAATGACCAACCCATAGTGAGATGAAACAACCAAGGTGACAACGTGAGTAGATTTCATAATGTTACGTTAAGTTTCTTTGTTTATTTTGTTACAAAACACTTGGTCAATTTCAAGTTCTAATAGAGATATATCTCATATCAACAATAAAACAGAGACCTGGAGAGTTTTCATGGTTTTCTCATCAATTTTTTTAGTTGTTCTAAAACCTTTATCATAGAAACAAAGGGAGTTTATATCAAATTTCTGAATTTTATGTGTTATTTTGACATGTCTAATCACTCTAACGTTTGTTATGATTGATTTGAAGAAAAAAACTACAAATCTTGAAAATCTTGTTATAGATTAGTGAGTTTTATTGCAGATTTGGGTTGCCAATTTCCCCTGCGAATTGAAAGTTGAAGCCTTGAAGCATTTAGGGAGACTCCCCTCAAATTGCATCACCAATTATGAAGTCATAGGAAGATTCATCAGTTAGAGGGACTTAGTTCCTAATAGTTATTCAGACAACTTTGGTTTCTTTTGTTGAAGTATGAAAATTATTTCTATGTGATAATATGTAGAAATGGATGAAATTATGGAAATCATAGTGTTTAATGGGGATGCCAACCCATTCCCTTCAGTTGAAGTGTTTGCACTAACTACAATATTTATTTTGGATATTATCATTACAGTTTCTAAATACTTTCTTATTTGAGCATTCATTAGCATAGAATTGTTTCTTCTCACACTTGAAAATATCAATTGACTCTTTTTCCTACTAGAGTCAAGGGAAGGTGCCTTAGTCTTATCTTTCACATATGTCTTCTTATTCAATCCTTTCTTCATATTCCTGATGAGAACACAACCTCCCATGTTTCTTATTTTTTGGAAACAAATGATTCTTATCTTCTTACTTCTTGGGAAAATACATCCTAAAGCCTCTCATAAGGTGAGAGGCTTTCCCATGTGCAAAAAACATTAAACAAAGGCTTCCTAAACAGGGAAAGGCCATTTAGTGCAATAGACACTTTTATCTTCATGACAATGGCAAAGCGATGATCTCTAAACTTCGTAATATTCAAGATGTAACTTGTCACAATGATTGAATCCCTTGCATGTTTGTGACAACTTATTCTTCAAAAACATCCCCTAGAAATGTTAACACTTCACTAAAGAGAAAGTCAATATTTCTAGGAATATGTTTTTGTATCGTAGCAACCAGCCCCCAATGAATGTTTACACTTACTAAGACTTAACATGAAAATGTTGGTCATACCTGCAATTGATCCAAGTGGATATTTGTGGCCACCCTCCTATTCCACTTGGACACCCAACACTATCTCTTTCAATTTTTTAGTTTCCTTAATTGTAGCACAACTTACTATTGTTGGGAGTACTTTGGGTTCTAAATTTCCATAGGCATTTTGAGGCCCTAAACAAAATTTTTAGGGAAAACAGAGAGACCAAAAAAACCTACATTTTTTAGCTTGTTTGTTTCCAGCCTATTCTTCAAGATCTTCAAAACAAGGTTTTATGATAGCCAAACGGAGGTTGTATGCCAAAGTTATGACCCTGGTAAATTCATGTACCAATTTACCCAAACGAGGCCCATAGTTTTTATGCTTCATCTCCTAGGGTTAGGTTTCTAGATGTTTAGGTTTTTTCATTATTTCTCAATAATAGATAGGCCTTCGAGCCTGATTGTAACACAGTTTAGAGGCATATAGCCACCACATCTCTTCTTAGACATAAGCTATAATCGCTTGAGCTAGTCTTATTTCCATTATGTTTGTATGCATATTTTAGTATTTTATATTAATGAAATGAAGTGTTATTTCTATTGCATATTTGTATTTATGGCTATATGTATAATTTCTTGCATCCCTATATAATTCAAATTAGTGGTATTAGAGTGGTCTTCTCTTTCTCCGTTTTTCTTTGCATGTCCCCAACAAGGTCAGGATATAAGGAGTTAGGGCTTCAACTCGTAAAACCCTTGCAAGACCAACCTCGAAAATCCCAATGGCCTCTGATGAGGAAAAAAGAGAAATACAAGGGGGCAGAAGATCCTTTCAAAATTTCATTCAAAGAATCCCTCGAGAAATAGAGGAATGTGATAATGGAAAACTTTGCCTAGATCCTTCAGCAACTACCCAAACTTACAATAGCTACTCTGGAAGAGCCACACCCCTTAAGGTACAAGTTAACTTTGACATTCCAATATTTTAGGGTGAGATAGTGTTGGCTTAAGGGGGCCTGACCCAGGTTCAGAGTTGTTCGCACCAACGAATAAAACCCTACATTGCTAGCCTTTTCGGCAACAACTTGCGTAATGCAGGACGCAGTCTCACCCAATTTAGTATTGCGGGATCCTAGAACAAGTTTTTGCATCCAAAGACCATGTGATGTATATTATGAAGACCTTATAGCTTAGATCTCACTTCATGCAGATTTATACCTTCCTTCTGTCTACTTCTACAACTCTATCCAATTGACCTTAAGGTCTTTGCGAAGGTACACGATCATGTTTATCAGACATAAAAGGGACATATTCATTATATTTTCTTAGTAAATAGCGACCATAAATCTTCCTTTGCGTAGATCTATTCATCCAAACAATTATCATAATACATCTTATTATTATCTTTGCAAAAATAGGTCATTAATCATTTCATGCAGAGATATTAAAGCTTCAATATATTCGTGCAACATAACACATTTATAGGAAACAACATATAGAAAGAAGATATGGGAACTCAAGTATGTATCAATAACAAGCACAAATGCAACTAATTCAATCCAAAATCATCTTTATTAGATTCAACATTCAATTTATAGACTCTTCTACCCCGCACACCCAATTGTAGGGGCCCGCACACTTATCTTTCGACTTGCTAAGGTCTCCATGCACTCAACTGCATGAGCCTTCCCCTTTCGCCTAAGTATAGGAAACAAAGCCTTCCTGCCTTATCACCTTTTTATTACACTAGTTCTTCTCCACATGTATATATCCTTAGACTCACTATGACTTGAATGTATATAGCCCTTTCAATACAATACCATGGCCCATGGCCCATTGGTGGGTCTCAAAACAATTCTATCACCTACACAGACAAGAGTTAATTCCCCTTTGACTCATACTTAACTGCATGCTCCACTTCCATATTTGGAAGAGTCATTACATTATTTAGAAAATCCTACTCAAAAATTGATTAAATTATCCAAACATTGGCACTAGGGACCCTATCCCAACATGCCCCAACACAAATATGGTGACTCGCCCTCAAGTCACTCAGCTGGCTTCTCTACTTTGTGGAAGAGCTCACTGAAATACTGCTTCAATGCTTCCAACTCCACGATGCCTTGTATCTCAGCCTACTTCACCTCTTCAACCAGCTTTTCTGTAGTTGGTCCCTCTACTGCAAGATGCATGGTCCTATGAGTTTGCTGAAAAGCTTTGAGCTTTTCCTAAACAGTCTGATAAATTTGGCTGGCCTCTTTTGTCCAAGGTTGAAGCCAAGCCTTTAACAATGATTCTTTTTGCTGCAATTCTTGAAATTTTGTCTGTATCAGCTACCCTTCCTATAGGCATGTGAGGCGTTGGACCGTCACCAATGTTTTGTTGGGCCTCTTTGATATCTGTACATAATCTCTACAAGTTCGGGTCCTCCTGCAAAGTGTCCCATAACTCCATGGAATATTTGAAGAGGAAGTTAGATCGTTTCACTGCATTCTCTAGAGTAGTCATGTGCTCCTTTATGGCTGCACCGCGCTTCTCCCTGAGCTCTGCTAGAGTAATTGGCTATAGTTTCAACTATACTTCCACTATCTTCATCTGGAGATGGAAAGTGACTTGACCTATTTCATCTTTCAATTCACGCATGGAAGCAACCAATATTCTAATCTTTGCTGCAATTGCTGCATCCTCCAGAATATCTAACTCTAGGACTCGATTACATTCTTGTGTAATTTCTTCTTCCAAGCTCTGACTTTGTGTTGTTAGCTCTTCGTTTTACTTCAGGGCCTAATCCTTCTTAGTGAATATCTATTCATTTTTCAACTTAACCTCATTTATCACTGCTAATGCATCTCTAATTAGAAGCTCATCCAAGACCCCTTGATGAAGAGTTTGAAGGGTTTGAAGTGGCAGCGTGGATAAGTTCACCCCCATGTATTCAACATTTCCCAATTGGGTGTGATCCTCCTATCATTCTGAGTAGACTATACCTTCTAGTAAGGAGATGACTCTGAGGTCCAAAGTCCTTTCTATCTCCGATAGGATCTCGCTTGCTTGCTGTTGGCTCGATTGAACCCAACTTGCTTATCCAATGATCACCTAAAATTTTCCTGTCTGGATATGAAATTCATGCAGATCCTTCTAGACACTCCCTTGTGTTTGCATGTACTATTGTTCGAACTGTTTTGATAGTTCCATTGTGGTGTCTCTGAACTTAACCCCAATTTCATCAAGGTCCCATTCTATGAGGACCATTGGGTCAATGGACACTTTCTTGTCTAATTTGTGCTTCTTCCTTAGGCTCCCTAATGTTGTTTCCTTAGTATGCTTATTCAATGTGAAGGCAATACTCTGCTCATCCCCTCCATCTCTGCCCTGCTAAGACAATTCTTGTTCCTTGGCATGTTTGGAAGACAATGCTTCGACTTGCACTATGTATTCCTTTCCGGTGCACTTTGTCTCAGCATGCTCTTTCTCAGTGTGTTCTTTTTTAGCAGCTGCCTTAACAACCACTTCTTTCTTCCTCTTCTTGGCAAACGTCCATGCCACTATGTGTGCTTCTTATTTTCATTTATGTGCAACTATCATCTATAGAGTAGAGCTTTCTTTACCCTGACTGGTACCTGCACCAACATCTGTGGGTTGTCTCCACTCTACTAGCCAACTCCCAAAAATTTATTGCACATCTCTTTTTGAAACTAGGTATGGAAACTTGTGCTAGATCTACTTAGGGTATCACCTTGCCCTGATAGAGACAATATGAAAGTCGGCCTTAAACTCTGTGAAGGCCCATAGTTACTTAAGCAAGGTTGGAGACAACCTTGGCCATTGATTTATTACTCTGCATAGGTCCATCTCAAAGAGAATCCAAAAGACCTTTGATTCCTTGATCTTGTCTAGATCCTTCGTCACCCACAGCGAAGCAAACTTCGCTACCTCTCGTAAATCTTCTTCTTGTAGAGGAAACTAACTATCCTTAAAAAATCACCATGCTACTAATAAAATTAGCAATAGGAGCATGGCATAGTGAAATTCCTTGTTGTCCTCATGTGCTTCGTCATAGTTTGCTAGGATTACTTTGCATAGCTACTATGCCCATTTTTACAGCACTCACTTCATGCATTGTGCAACAAAAGAAACGACTGACACCAGAACCTCATCCACGGTACATTTTTTCATTACCTGACTGGGTAAAATTTGAGTGGAAAACTGCACCTCTTGGTCTTGAATTGAGTGAATAGAATACCAACACGACTTCTTGATCAGCGCAGTTTCAGTTTTCGTTTCATCTGAAGGGTCCTTTTCTTTGCTCTTTCCTCCAAATTCCTTAGCTGGCTCTGCCCCTTATAGGGAAACTTCATAATTATATCGATAAGCAGATTGGTTATAGGGATGGTTTCACCTAGCCATAAGCACCCATCATGCACCAGTGCAAGCAGCTGGCAAGTGCAGCATGGAAAGTATATGTAGTAATCTGTCTTGCTTGATGCCTTTGAAACATTTCATGTGTTCCAGCCTTTTGACCTATGTTTCTTCACAATAAATCTTGGTCATGTATTTTTTGGTGTCAGGGTGAGGGAATTTCTCGTGGCCTACGAGATCCCAATCCTTCATCTTCAACACTGGGATGCACGCTGAGAATGGGCCTTCAAAAACTAACTCCTCTAGTAACAGCAGTGTAAAGATCATGAATTTTCCCAAATCTGGGTCCTTGGTTACCTTGACTTTCCATTTCCATGGAGGGATATACGTCGGAAGCCATTTGATACACTCGCCCTCCTTAGCATCTAACTCCTCAACTCCATCACGGATCTCCTC
Organism: Pinus tabuliformis; assembly: GCA_031772625.1. NCBI lineage: Eukaryota > Viridiplantae > Streptophyta > Pinopsida > Pinales > Pinaceae > Pinus > Pinus tabuliformis. Next base: position 135,676,971 of record CM062820.1, read on the forward strand.
TGCCTCGAATTACATTGGCTTCTCTGGTTGCTTTTACTTATCATTCTTTTCTTTTTTTTGAACCTCTGGGTTCTTCCTCAGTGACTGCCTCACCAATACAATTTTCTTCTGCTTCTCCTTAGCAGCTAATCTTTTTGGCTGAGCCGACCTCAACGCCATAGGAACTGATAGCGTAGCTTCCATGTACACAACTTCAAGGATCTTTTCTTGAGATACCATAGCTTCAGAACTTACTAGGGCAACCATTTGTTTGATAATAAGCTGTTGGTTAATTTCAGGCAACTTCACAAATGTCAGACTGGAAACTAGGTCCTCCCAAACCGGTTGAATCATATAGCGAAAAAAAGAGGGCTTGTAGCCCAACATGTCAAATTTATAGGTGACCTTGAATTAAAATTCGACTATTCCCTCTATATTTTGGTCATAAATGTGGATTTGGTAGCAGATCTCAAAAGATGTTTACCACAAATGTCACCTACCTACTCCTCCTAACAGGATTTTCGCTATCAAATCATGAAAAATGACTGCAACAGCTACTTTTGGACCTAGCTATGCGACACCACCTCTTGTGGTGCAGCATAACCATCACAACTCCATCTGTTGCACCTCTTGCCTTCATTGTGTAACCCCCTTACTATACTTTTCTCCTCTTTGGGAATTGTAGTTTAAAGTCCCATTTCCACTTGTAACTGCATGGAGCACTAAGACTATCCTCTGACCATATAGTTATTGCATGGTGCCAGGATCCCCTATGTACAACTTCATCCTACTTCCATTCACTTTTCTAGGGAATGGTTCCCCATTCAACGTTGTGACCTAAAATTCGCCACCATCCGTGATTTCCTTAATAACATATGGCCGTAACCAGTGCATCTGAAATTTCCCGAGAAAATTTCTGAATTTGTTGTCATATAGCAACACCAAATTTTCCACTTTGAAAGTTTTCAACTTAATATGCCTCTCATGCTAGACTTTTTCTCATTCATTTTTCACTTCTTGATGAAATCCAGCAAGAAAGTGATCTTCTTCAAGCTCCACTAGATTCCCAAGCCATTCCTCCAAGGTCTCGCGATTTTCCATCTCTGTCAATGCTGCAATATGTAGGCTTGACACAATATACTCCATAGGCATTACTGCCTTAATCCCATAAACCAACCTAAACGTAGTTTGGCCTATGAAATTCTTTGAGGTCGTTTAGTATGCCCATAGAACCACTGGTACCCACACACCCCAGTCATTCCTCTACGCGGTACAGACATTTGTTAACATGTTGTCCAGAATCTTATTGAACGCTTCCAAAATATCATTGCCTTGCGGATGACAGGGCATACACTTTTGATGGTACACATGGAATTTTTGAAGCATCGTGTTGATTATTTCATTTGGAAAATGTGTACCCCTATCACTCATCAATACCTTAGGACACCCAAACCATGTTAAGACATACTTGAATAGGAACTTCATGACAATGGCAGTAGTACAATCCTTCACCAACTGTGGTTCTACCCATCTAGTTAAGTACTATGTTGCAGTAATAATATGCCGTGTGCCCATGTTCTTTCCTGGTGGTTGTATCGATCCTATAAAATCAATAACCCACTTATGAAATACTCACAGTGACACTTGAGGTTAAGGGGAAATTCATCTCTTCGTGAAGGCTTTCCTGTCATTTGTCAAGCATCACAAGCCTTGCAGTATGCTTTAGAATCCCTATGTAATGTGGGCCACCATAAACCTGCGTGCAAAATCTTTTGTGTAATCATCTTTCCTACATAGTGTCATCCCACCACTCCTCCATATGTTTCGACGAGGTTATTGGCGCACTCAAACTCTGGAACATATCTTTGCAGTATTTCGTCTATTCCCATCTTATACAAGTGAACCGAAATCATTGAAAAAACTCCATAGTGGACTACTAATTCCTTCTTCTATTAAGTGGATTATCCTTCTTGAGTTGTACCCATGGTTAAAAACTTATCACACATATCATTGATACACCCCAGCCCCAGCAATAGAACATTTTTTTGGCTTAAGGGGCCCTAACTAAGGTTCAGATTTATTTGCACCAACCAACAAAACCCTACACTACTCACCCTTTTGGAAACAACCTGCATAGCACAGGACGCAGTCTCACTCGAAACAGTTATTGGGGATTCTAGAACCAAGTTTCTACATCTAGAGACCACGTGATGTGTATTATGAAGCCCTTATACCTTGGATCTACATTCGCACATATCTATACCTTCCTTCTATCTACTACTATAATTCTATCCAATTGACCTTCAGGTCTTCATGAAGGTACATGATCATGTTTATCTGACATAAAAGGGACAGATTCACTATTTTCGCTTAGTAAATAGTGACCCTAGATTAACTAGATTCAACTCAAAATCTTCTTTATTATATTCAACACTCAATTTACAGACTCTTCTACCATACGCAACCACTTGTAGGGGCCTGCGCAATCAGCTACGGACTTGCCAAGGTCTTCACGCACTCAGCTGTAGGAGCCTTCCCCTTTCGCCTAAGTACAGGAAATAGAGATTTTATGCCTTAGCACTTTTTTGTTACACTAGTTCTTCACCACATTTATATATCCTTAGACTCACTATGACTCGATTATATATAGCCCTTTAATTACAATACCATGGACCGCGACCGATGGGAGTGTCTCGAAACCATTCTATCACCTACCCATACGAGGAGTTAAAGCCCCTATGAGTCATACTTAACTGTCCGCTCTGCTTCTACATTTCGTAGATCCTTTACATTCTTTACAAAATGCTACTAAAAATTTGATTAAGCTAACCAAAAATTGACCCTAGGGACCCTATCTGAACAAGCTCGAAAAGGACAAAAGCTCACAAAGATATGGATTTATAAGCTCTCCATGTATTTTTGTTGTTATTCTTCCTACAAATTGGATGACTAGTCTAATTTCCATACAAATCCACCCTGGTTTTCATTGCAGACCCAAAATATTAGCCCACCAAAGGTGAAATTTGTTGGATACTTAAATTTCCCAATAACCATTATACAATATTATCTATCCACATGGGCGATGCAATCGGGGGACGAGGCTAATAGCCCACCCCTACCGGCCTAGCCCATTAAACAGTCGACCAATGGATGCAGTGATGTGGTAAGGGGTCAGTTCTAATTTCCCACTCCCACTGTTGGAGCCCTCTCTATGCTTATTTGAGGTCTTGTGAGTGCCCATATGCCCAAGGCTAGGGCTAAAATATCACACACTTTGGACTAGCAGTCCATGTTCGGTGTGTGGTCCTATTGGAGGCCATATGGCTTGGTCCTGGTCCCCACCGAAACTCTCCTTGGTTATCACTCTTCCATGGTCCTCTCTAGGGGCATGTGATGAGGGTTGGGGCCATCTCGATGTCGCCTCCTATCAGTGCTCTAGTTCTATTGTGTTGTGGTCATGTGGGAGATGTGTGACCAATGGTCGCGCTAAAGTATAAATCCCCAAAACCTTTTCTCCATGGGTTGTATGGATAGAAGATGACTAGGTGTGAGGGATGACCGCCTAACCTCTCCTCCCATGTGTTCCCTTTGCAAAATTTAAATAGTCCTAGTGCCATATGCAGGTAAGAACCACTGCATAGGCGGACTCATATAGTGTTCCCTATTTAAGTGTAGGTCAAGGGTTTTATCCCTACCCAAGCTATCTGACCCCTGCCATAATTTTGGGCAATCATGGAGTGTCATGTGGGGGGCTTCTATTGAGCACCCTAACACATCCTACTTGTTCCACCATATATAGAATCACCTAAGAAAAATAGAAGCACCTGCACAAACCAAATCTTGACACTTGGTTGCACCTGATTGGTCCGTACATACAAAGTCACCTTGGATGTCACGTCCTTGAGTTGGGTACATGTGCAACCGGGTTATAATAGGCATGCCCATGTGCAACGAGCACCTGTGTTGACCAACTTGAGTGTAGAGCATGTGGATTGGAGGGAACTTGGCACAAATTTCGATTTTATGCGATGGACATGCCCATGTGTCATGGGACGGAACGCCCCTATATGTGATAAGTCGTGTGTTTCGTAAACACTTAGGGCAAGAGCGACAAAGCGAGTGCTTGCCCATAAAGGGCGAGCAAGATGTGTGGGTGTTAGGCATGTCATGAGACTTGTAGATGAAATATGATGGGGAGATGTAAGCGTTCCAGGTGAGGAGCACAATAGGTGACCCTAGTTTGGTTGCCCAGGTGGGCGTGCACCCGAGTTCACTAACATGGCCAAATTATAAAGACTAAGTGTTGGCCAACTTATATGATGGAGAGGATGACTAAATATAAGTGTTGGGATGACATGAGCTATGGTGGATGAGTTGACATGTTGATGGGAGCCCGACCATTGAAGGATCATTTCCCTTGGAGGATGGACACCATGCGATGAGTATATATTGGACTTGGACGCGTTTTGGAGAAGCATTAATGAAATCACTGTGAGAATTGCATCGATGAGAAGAGCGAGGGAGGCATAAGGAGATATGAAGGTAGCAAGAAAACAAAAGTGGATTTAGGTCAGGTTGCTATTAGCATAACTAGGTCGTGTTAGTGATATCGCAAGAGTAGGTCAGGTTGGGTAGACTACGCTGCGAGTAGGTCATGAGCTCGCACCGACGGACAGATTGGGTCTAATATGGTAGATAGACACCGGTGATATTCAGGCAGACTACCGATAGTTGTGGACGATAGAAGCTTTTAGCATTCAAGTAGAAAAGTGAGAAGGTTTTTGTAGGTTTTTATGTTGTGATAGGACCGTGACAATAATTGTGGCGGGTAGCATGTGGTTACATGACAAGTCATGCCGAATGGGTGTCGGTGAAGTCTTGGGCTGAACTAATTTGGGGTTCCTGTTTTGGTCTATGCAGACAAATGCAAAAATACGTTGCAAATTTGTGTTACGATGGTGATTTTGGATATTTGTCTAAGTGTACAGGCCGGTTGTTGGTTGGACAAATTAGTAGCAAGTTTGTATATTATTGTACACTTATAAAATATTGCACTATTTTATACTGTTGACACAAGAACACTATACAGGAGTTGCCCATCCCAAGTATAAATATGGTATACCTATCTTGATGTGATTTCTGTCGCATATTCATGATGAAGAATTGAAGAAGATAATCTTTTATAAGTTTATTCCAATGCATTATTAATAACACTTGTTTGGGAAGTTGACTAAGTGTGGAAGTTAAGCATAGTCCATGCACTCTAGTATTGGAAAAAATAAAAAGTGTAGTGCTGCCTCACACACTACACATTGTGTTATCACTTAGAACTAAAAAAAAATAAATTATTTTATGCATATAGTTGTTTGTCCTAGTCCAATTACAAAGGTCTGTGTAAAGTTGATTTCGTTTTATATGTCTTACTTAGGATTTGGAGTTTTAAAGTTTTTGATTTAAACTATACTCGAATCCTATTGGTTCTCCTCCACCATCATTGTTCCATAGTCATGTCTTGTCTCATCCGAGTCACCGAGTCTTTTAGGGATTTCGCAGCGTAATCCTATTGGCCAGTTTCGCAGCGCAATCATGGTTTAGCAATTTTGCAGCGCGTTATGATTAGGCCGTTTCGCAGCACATCATTAGAATTTAAAACTAACAGCGCTGTGAAATCGTGGATTCGTGCATTTCTCAACGAACCCTTCCCGAAATGTCAAGTCCATAGCTGAGTCATCAGTTGTGTCCACTCATGTCAGTTTATGTGCCTCTCGTATCACGTTTGAGCGCTCATTTTCCATTACCTCACCAATAGATCTGTTGATATGTACAGAAATATCATTCCCAATAGATTCTACCGTGCATAGACCTTTATGATAGTCGTAAGTGCTGCATGAGTGACCTGTCTGTTTGATTATGTATGGAAGTGTTTCAATGAAAAAAATTTGAATTTCAAGCGAGGCTGATTTCAAGCGAGCCTGATTACAAGCGAGGCTGAATTAAAAAAGAACTGAACCACCATTGCAACTGAAGCTGTTAGACTCTGTGTGTGTGAAGATTTTGAAAGGAAAATGGAGAGAAAAGAGCACCGATCCGGTAAATGCCAGAGGACTGAACCTGAGGGCTTGGATATAGCGTTGAGGGATGAAGGCGTGAAGAAAGCGTTCAAAGATGCCGGCTGCTGGAACTTTTGCAAGAAGCTACAAGGAGGACATGCGCAGGTAACCAAAGAATTTGCGCTAAACTTCACTGGTTTAAATTCAAAGATAGCTATGCTAGAAGTCCAAGTTTCTCCAGAAGCCATAGCTGCTGTGACAGAGATCCCAAGAGGACGGGAAGAATGGTTTAAAAATTTTAAGTTTGATATGAACCCTTGTAAAGAGTTTCTAAAGGAGGCATATGTAAACGAAGACTTAACAAAAGCAGTGCCCAGAAATTATGTCAAGGAACATTATGCTCTTCTTCTTACCTGCATACAGAAATACTTGACCTGTGAAGGAAGGTACAATAAGGTTTATTCTTATCATTTCAAACTGCTTTTGCATTTCACTGGGAAAGTCTCCATAGACATTCCTTTTTATTTATTTCGCAGTTTGAGTAAGATGTGTGACAAGGTGCAGTTAAGGAAAGAGGACTGTGAAACCTCTTTGTTTCATCATGGTTTAATCAAGTTGCTTGTTTTGGATGGCCTCCAAAAGATAGGCAGAGACTGGAATTCGTTTATTTTCATGGCTGGATTCCAAAGCAAGACTGGCCTTACTCCACAACCAGCCAAAGAATTCACAATAGCTGAGCTCCAGAAAGAAGCAAGAGCTAAAAAGCAAATCAAGTCACAGCAAAGGAAACCAGTGAAGCCACTGATCATTCAAGAACAACCTCAGCAATCAACTAAGGAAAGAACTCAGGATAAGAAGACTGCACCTAAAACAAGCAGATCTGAAGCAGTCTCAAGGGTAAGGACAAGAAGCCAAATAAATAAGGAAAAAGGTAAGGCCATAGCTGTTGAAGAGAGCCCAGTGTCTAAGGCAAGCTTGAAAGATCTATTACAGGCCATTGAATTCGAGCAATCTGAGCCAGTCCATATTGATTTAACACAGTCATCACCAGAGGGTGCCAAGAAGTCTAAAGTCTCAAAAAGGCTTAAATTCGATGAGCCAGGTGAAAAATTTATTTTTAAACCCAGAAGACCCATTACAAGGAAGCAAGTAAAGGAAGCGCTGCCCAGGACAGAGGAGACCGAGAAGGTTAGGCAAAAGGGTACAAGCAGAACAGTCATCACATCTCAAGGAGATAATATAGCAGTCATAAAAAGCCAATTAGAAGCAGCTAAATATGAGATTGCCAAATTGAAGCAAGCAGTTAGAAAACATGCAGATGTGTATACAAATTATCGTAAAGCTCTGTGGAAAGGGACTGAAACCTTTCAAAATCAGTTGAATTCAGTAGTTGATGGCCATGCACAATTTCATACATGGACAGTACCAGCCATCAAAGAGGCCCAGTTCATTAGAAAAATAAATATGCAATTAAGAGCCGAGAATAAAGCTCTGAAGAAGAAGATTGAAGACCTGAAGGTACAGCTGGGCCAGTTAACTGCTAAATGAATTTTCTTTTCAAAGAGAGGTTTTGTTCCTTGTTCCAAATTTTTGTCAAATTTGCTTGGTCTTATTGTTTTTTGAAGACATGTAAATCCCTGCTATATATATGAAAAGTCGAAAGGAAATTTTTGGCAATCAAATGTTTCGGTGATAAAGGTCTCGGGTCCAAGGCAAGCTGTTTCAAATAATTCAGCAGTTTCGTAGCGCGCTACGAAACTGCTGTAAGTGATGATTTTAACGCAGACAGGCAGTTTGGTATTATGAGCGGGAATTTTGAAAGGGAGACACCTAAAGGATATGCAAGATATCAGATGGAGCTACAATAGCCGTTCAGATCAAGACAGGTGTACCTTAAAAAAGGGTGGAATATTTTAACCTAAGTTAAATTTCTGTTATAAAGCCACTTTATCACCGTTCAAAGGGTATTAAATGAGTTGCATACAAAGAACTTTTGCCTGCACCCATATCCATCGATGCAGCCTCCAACACATCAGGAACGTGGCAATGTTCCATATTTTGGGTTATTAAAAGCTAGAAGACATGCTGCTGTACAGTTGAGAAATTTGAGGAAAACTGGAACCGAGAAGCAAGGGACATCTCCCAACACTACTAAGCAGTTAAAGGATTTAGCGTTCAAGCTCGATATGGAGTATTAAACATCCAGCTCAGCCACATCAAAAAGGGGACCAGGTGTCAAAGAACAAGGAGAAGTCATTATGCATGGAAGATAGAGTTAGAGTCATAGTTAATTTAGAACTCTTTAAAACTCCAGTCAGCACTTTATTGTATTTAATAGTTAGTTAAATAGCTGATAGGTGTCATTAGAGGCAGTTATCGAATTCCCCTCATGCTGGAGGAGGAAGTTCGAATTAGTTAGAATAAGGATTCTATATATAGCTGAGACAACGATGTAATGAGGGTTGGATATTTTATAAAACAGAGTACTGTTTTGGCTTATGTAAAGACAGAATTCAGTAATATAAGTTGGCTGTTTTTCTTCTCAGGATTCATGAGGGATTTCCATGTTTAGAATGTGTGATTTTATTCTTTCCTTAAAGTCTTTTACAGTTGCATATATGTGTAATCACTCAGAATTCATTGATCATGCTCTGACTTCCTGTATGCATGTATGAACTGTGGTTTTATATGAGTTGTGTTCTGAACATCTAAATGCTAAATGCCCTGACTTCTATGTAAAGGCAGTCTCATTATTTACTGAAGTATGATTGACTCCATAGGCCCAATGGAAATTAGTTTAATGCTTGTCCAGCCATCATATTTTTTAATGTTATTCCACAAGAGTTAGCCATCTTATTAATAGTCAAAATCAATAACCCTTTGAGAGAGCCCTCTCAGGCTAAGGAGGCTAAGCCTTAGTCAAAAGATTGGTTTGAAATAGTTACTTGAAGTCTTCCTGGTCTGCAGCCTTCCAGGGCTTGATTTTGAGATAACACGTTGTTGAAAGAGTACCATAGGTATAGGGTCAGGACAGATGGTATGAGATCCATCTTTCCATAGGGCTTCTTGATCGAATAATTGTGAAGCGGAGATACGACGAGAGGGTTGTAGTTAGTATTGAAGCTTCAACACTTGAGATTTGGACCAAGTGCAACATAGTTGAGTAGGGGTGAAGACTTGTGCTTGGGACAAGTTGAATGAAAAGACATGGAAAGTTGGGAATAATTCTGTGGGAGGCTCTTACTCACCTTATATAGGTTGAGGTGTATGAAGGAAGATAACCCATGGATTTGAGATGAACTTGAAGTCTTGGAAGGGAATGTTGAAGTGGAACTTCTTCGAATTGGTTGGGAAATGGAGCAGGCTTTAACTGTAGATTGTGATGAGGAAGAAAAAGTTGTGATATTTGAGGAAGAGGATGTTGAAGATATGCCAACGATGGGGGAAGAACTTCAAGCACCATTGATTTCTCAAGTTGGACCAGGACCATACATATTGGAGACATTGATAGATGAAGGCACTTGCATGGAGGAGCCTTACGATGAAGTAAGTATTGATATTACTTGTGCTTCACTGGAGATTTTGGAGGATGGGAGATATGCAGGGATGGGAAAAGGGATTTTTCTGATGCAATGCAGAACCTTACCATGGATGACTAAGATGAGACCTTTTGTGTTGGAGAAGTAAGGGACATTGATTGTTGTAGGACTTGTTGTGGAAATTTGTGACCTTATGGTAGAAGGTGGAAATGCCCATCACAAGGGAGGAACATGATGATCATTGCATAGGATGAGTGATGTTTAGCCATATGGAGAATTGGCTAAGTGCTTGACATGACTTATGGATAGATTGGAGAGAGGGAACATCAAAGTTATGAGGGAAGATTAGAGAGAGGGCCACTTTAGTGGGGGACGCAACGATGATGGAAGGAACCTGTGAAATGATGTGGTATGTGGGTTGAGTGACCAAGGGCACTAAACCTGGTTGGTGACAATGTGATGGCTAATATTGCAATGAGTGTACTCAAATAGACAACATGGGACACTATAGTCATGGACATCGAGTTGGATAGATGGATCCTGGCAAAGATTATGCAGGGGCATTATGCAGGAGAACTTATAGAGATGTCTCTTATGGGAATCCAATGAGGAGTGACAAGGTAGCGATGTTATGCAGATGGGCTTGTTGATGTGACATGGGGCTATTTTATAGATGAGCCGATGGGGATGTTGTGCACATTTGTACAACAAGACCATTGGTTGGTTTTATGATCAAACTATGAAAGTATTCATACAACATGGAGTGTAGAGGCATCTTTTAGTGGCACTTGAGACCAAGGCATGTATGATTTCCAAGATGTTGGATGGAGATGATTCATGGGAGCTCATGATTACTTGAGAAAGTTGCAACTATTGGAGACTTCATATTATAGTGGCCTCAGAGTATAATTTTGTTTCGTTGGGGAGTTGAGGTCATAGGTGTACATGACCTTGATTCAATATGGGTTGCATACCTTTGGGCACATTTATTAGGTGTGTTCATGGGCAGTGACTGGATGGATGCTATAGTGGCCAAACACTTTGGAGTCAATGGAGTTGCAATGATGTGGATGCCTCGATGGTAGCACTTAGGCATGGGTTAAGATGATTAGAATTAAGCACTTTTGATAGAGATGGTGGTTGATTGTTCTATGACCATGCATAGCATATGGATGACACGATGAGGTAGGCGTATACTTGTCCCTTTGATAGACTTGAGGGATGGCATATTACAGATGAGATGGAGGTTTCTTGATGGACCTAGATATGGGACATTGAGGGTTGGATTGATGGGAGGAGACCTTAACTGATTTGAGGAGAGGAGCCTCTCATATATGGATGATGATTCTTAGATAGATGCGACTAATTGATATACAACACATTGACACCATCATCATGCATAACATGTTGCAGATGAGATGGAGACTAATTCATGGACTTAGTCATGGATTGCTTTACACTTGGATAGAGATGGAATGGATTCTTGAACAACTAGATGTCATCACAAGATGCCTGAGAAGCAACCGATGATGGCATGAGCATGGGCTTTCTCATTGTTTGAGCATGACAGTTGGACTGATCACGCAACTACTTCAGGTCATGAGGGATAGTAGTGTACTGAGATGTGTTTGAGATGGTTTGGAGTGACCAACCTTCGATAGTGGAGCAACATGTGGAGATTGTGATGCATGTGATTGATGATCATGGATTGAGGAGACTTTCCTATTTTTGGAGTCATGAGCCCTGAGGGAGGCTTTTCTGATGATGTAGTAGAGGTGGAAAGAATGGACATTTTTGGATGTTGGAGTTACCGCCACTTTGTGATGATATGATGGAGTTTTCAAGGATGAAAAACTTATTTAGAGTGGGGGAGGATGTCAGATCCCCAAGTCGGGTAGATGTGCAACTGGGTTGTAACGGGCACGCCCATATGTGATGGGTTCCCGTGTTGACCAACTCGAGTGGAGAGAATGTTAAATGGAGGAGACTTGGCATCACTTCCAATGTTATGCAATAGGTGTGCTGATATGTGATGGGCACACCCATGTGAAATGGGTGGGTGCGCCCCTATGTGCAACGAGTTGTGCATTTGGTAATCACATCAATCTAGGGCAACTGAGAAAGTGCATGCCCACAGTAAGTGGGTGAGAAATGCTGGTGCTAGGCGAGTCTTACAAATAGTAGATGAAAGTCGATAGGAAGATATAAGAATGTCGGGTGAGGGGCCTGCTAAGCAACCCGAGTTGGGGGCTTGGGTGGATGCACAGCTAAGTTAACCAAGATGACCAAAGTGTGCATACTAAGTGTTGGTCGACTTATATGATGGACAGTTAGACAAAATATAAGTGTTGGTGAAACATGAGCTATGGTGGATGAGCCAACATGTTGATCGACAAGATGACCATTGAAGGGTCACATCCCTTGGAGGATGGACACCATGCGATAGGTATCTATTGGACTTAGACGAGTTTTGGAAAAGCATCAACAAACTCGCTCTGAGCATGACATAGATATGAGAATATCGAGGGAGGCATAAGGAGATACAGAAGTCATAGGCAAACAAAGATGGATTTGAGTGAGGTTACAATTGGCGAAACTGGGTTAGGTCTACGATACTACAATAGTATGTCAGGTTGGGTGGACTGCGTTGTGATCAGATCATGAACCCGTAATGATGGCCAAAATGGGCTTAATACGATAGGAAGACACTGGTGACAATTGGATGGATTGAGGATAGGTGTGAACGATAAAATCTTACTGTGTTTGACTAAAAATGTTGGACGGGTCATGAAGGCCACTGTGTGAGGATATGACCGTGAAAAAAAGTGTGATGAGAAGCAGATGGATACACAACAGGTCATGCCAAATGGGTGTGGGAAACATATTAGGGCAAAGTAATTCAAGGTTCCTAGTTTGGGTTGTGCTGACAAAAGCAAAAATACCTTGCACAGTTGTGGGATGGTGGTGATTTTGGATATTTTTGTAAGTGTGCAGGCCGGTTGTTGGCTACACGACTTAGTAGTAGGCTTGTATATTATTGTACACTTGTAAAATATTGAACTGTTTTATATTATTGATACGGGAAGCTTTACGAGAGTTTCCCCTCCCAAGTATAAATGTGTTATAGTTGTCCCAATTTGATTTCTGCTACCTATTGATGAATAATAATTCAAGAATATAGATGGTTATAAGTTTATTTCATTGCATTGTTAATAACACTTGTTTGGAAAAGTGACTAAGTGTTGAAGTTAGGTGTACTCCATGCACTCTAATATTGGTGAAAATAAAAAGTGTAGTGGTGCCACACCCCCTATGCATGGTTGAAAGAGTACCATAGGTATAGGGCCATGACACTAGATGATGTTAATTTTATGAAATCCCAGTCAACAACCTTGCTCATTCTTGTAGTTGTTGGGCCAAATGTAACAATGTGATACCTTGAGCATATGGTTTCATATTGAGGTGAAGAGAATGTCGTTAGATTTATAACAAGGAGAATTTGGACTTGAAGTTGTTTTCAAGACTTTCTAATCCATTTCATTTTTGAGCTAAAATTTGATCCCCTGATCACACCTGCCCAAAAGAACTTTCAGACTCCAAAAGTTTACTTCTCCTCATAAATAGAATGAGGTTAAAGCTCAAAATTACCCAAAAATTCAATCTATATGTTATCTTTTCAATTTGTTCCCTTCAAGCTCCAATCAAGGAACTTCATCTATTTTCTTCATGATGACCTACTGTGTTGTTAAGAATCGAGCCAAAAATTATCATCGTTGATGCAAGAAGAAAAACACTCATTAGTGGAATTTGAACATTCTCTTCAATCTCATATTTGCATGGATAAAAACTTCATATTAAAGTTTAACTATTGGAGAGAAACTGAGATTGTACACAAAAGTACGTTACTGCAAAAATTCAATGACATAATATGCTTTTACTACAAAAACATATTGACCTTGTACAATCTTAAAAAAATATTTTTCCTCACAACAAGTTTCATCTTGAATACTTCCATAGGTGTGTACATGACAATCTGGTAGACAAACTTTGATTACAACTTGTAAAATCGAAAATCCCTTACACATATGGACTTATAAAAAATTCAATAACATAATGTTAATAAAAAATACTTGTTTCACATAATGGTAATTGTTCACTTTAGAAAAGTAACCAAACACATAAAAAACAACAATTAATTACAAATTTACAAACAATCTACCCAATCTCTGCCTCTCCTAGGTTTATGTGTTCACTTTTTCCATAAAGTTCTCCTTGATGTTTGTTTTAGGATTGATGTGAGTCCTCTTCACCACCACTTTCTTCGCTTGCATTATGTTGCACAATATATGTTAAGTTATGGTATGTTCTATGCTTATAACAGTTTACTTCTTTTTCTTATTATATTCCACCAATTAGCAATCACATGCACATAAAGTAAAGTGCAGATAGAACATTAAACGATCGACAGAAAACAAGCCAAGACAAGAGACACAAGATGTGGTGGATAGCCAGGGACAAACCCCACAATGTGTGGGGAAACCCTTTGATCAAATCTTCTTTTATCTTCAATAATTCAGCAGAGAGAAATAGTACAATAAATCTTATTCATATCAACAGTAGAAAACCCTAGATCAGTAGCATCAGCATTAGCGGCTTCATTATCAAACTAGGGCAAACCATATCTCAGAAATCGATAGTCGGATTGACTTCGTTCCACCACCAAAAGTTTCGGCTTCCAGAGGAGGTTCAGATGAACCTACAGCGCAGTTCCAAAGAGGAGATCTTCTAGGCCATGCAAGTCAATCTTTACTTCTGCAGTTGCAGCTTCAAATTCAACAGCTTTCGGCTTCACATGTGTGAGAGAGAGAGACCCATTTCAGCGCAGGAGAGAAGAGACTCATATGTACGCAGTAGAGAGAGAGAGATGTAATGAGATGAGTGAGTCCAAATGAGGAAAATTCCTCTTATATTTATACACAACGTTGGTGGGTGAATAGATGCGACTGTTGGGCTTCTGAGCCTACGTGAGTTGTAGGTCGGCTTGATAATAATTCCATAATCAAAATAAATTCATATCTCCATGAATGCTTATCGGAATTGGATGATATTTATATCAATCCTACACCTCTCGACGAGAGGAATCTAATTAAAATATTATTAGCCATGAATAAGATGACCCACATGAAGTTTTTCCCTGGTTGCCAATTTTAACACTCCCTCTCAACCATGGAGAACTTCATCTGCAATCTGTCTATCAGTTGTTACTATTCATCCATCAAATGCACTGCCTGATCCAGGTGGATGTTGGTGGCCACCCACCAACCCATTTGGACCCCCACAACTGTCTCTTTCAGTCTTTTCAGTTTCCTAAATTGTAGCACAGTTTACTATTTTTAGCAGTTTTTCGGGTCCTGAACTTCCGGAGCTGTTTTGAGGCCCTAAACGACGTTTTTTGGGAATCTGGGGCAACATGGGTCCATGGACGGATGTTACCTCCGAAAGTGGTAGTACTCGGATAGATCTTTCTAACGAGCTATCGTACGCGTCAAACGAAGATCGTATGCGAAAGTTACGACCCCGAGAAATTGATGTACCAATTTACCCAAACAGGGCCCACAATTTGGCGTTTCATCTTCTAGGGTTAGGTTTCGGGATGTGAAGGGTTTTCCATTGTTTCTCAACAATAAATAGGCATTCAAGCCTCATTGTAATACGGTTCGGAACAGTTCAGAGGCATGTAGCCACACATCTCTTCTCAGAGATAAGCTACCATCGCCCTAGCTGGTTTATTTCCATTTCTGGTTGTAAGCATATTTTAGTATTTTCCATTAATGAAATGAAGCATTATTTCCGCTGCATCTCTGTGTTTATGGTTATTGCATCTCTGTATTTATGGTTATCTCTGTAATCTATTGCGTTCCTGTTTAAATCCGGATCAGTGGTATCAGAGCGGTCTGCTTTTTCTCTGTTTTTCTTTGCATGTCCCCAACGAGGTCAGGATATAAGGAGTTAGGGCTTGAACTGGTCGAACCTTTGCAAGACCAGCCTCGCAAATCCCGACGGCCTCCCATGGCGGATGAGAAGAAAGACGAGGGGGCAGGAGATCCTATCAAAATCTTGCTCGAAGAAGCGCTCGAGCGACAAAGGAATGCGATGATGGATAGCTTTGCGCAGATCCTTCAGCGTCTACCCAGAGGCGACGCATCGGCTTCCAACAGCGACTCTGGAAACACCACACTGTTTAAGGTACAAGTTAATTTTGAAATCCCCATCTTCGAGGGTAAAATAGACGCAGATGCCGTAGATAAATGGTTAAATCTGCTAGATGGGTATTTTTCTGTTCATGAATTTTCAAATCGGGAAAAGATTGTTTTTGCTCTTCTCAAAGCAGCCCCCCACGTCAAGGACTGGTTGGAAACCTACTGCGAGGAGAAGGATGAAAGTACAAGCTCACTATTTTTAGCTGCACCAACTTGGAATGACTTCCGGGATGCCATCAAAGAGCAGTACTACCTTGTCGGAAGCTATGAGGACAAATACATCAAATGGACCACATTGCGGCAGGGACGAGACCAAGATGTGCCAGAGTTCACAAACATTTTTCATACCCTTCGCACACAGTTGGGTATCAAAGATTCTGAGCTGCATCTGGTACTAAAATACTGCGGCTGCCTACACAGATACATCTAGGAAGAGATGGGGTTCTTGAACATCCCCTCACTCGGCACAGCATACCGATACACTGTCAAAATCGAGCAAAAGTTCAAACAGAAGAAGCGAGACTTTGGATCTGCAAATCCGAAGCCCAAAGGACAAAGCCAAGGCGGGGTGACGCAAGACAACGCGTCGAAGCCGCAAGAAAAGAACAACACCACAAAGCCGAAGAAGGACACAGGAAAGTGGTGTGAGTTCCACAAAAGTCCCACTCATAACACAAGTGAGTGTCGGACCAAGCAGTCGTTGGTGGCTGAGTTGAAGGCTTCCGAGTCAGATGCATGTTCCGATCCTGAGCCAGAACCCAACAAGGGGAATGGCAAAGGGAAGCAGATCATTGATGCGGATCCCAGCGCCACTGTTTCCACCGCCAAGATCCAGAAAGATGAGCCCGAAAATCCAGAGGAAGGGGAGTGTCTTTTCCACTCATAGATGTGGGTGAAGGGTTTGCCGCTACAATTCATTGTCGATAGTGGCAGCCAAAAGAACCTCGTTTCAGCAGAGGTCGTGAAGCGGTTGGGCCTACCGACTACACCACACCCACAGCCGTACAGTATCGGGTGGCTTCATGAAGTACGAGATCTCAAAGTTCGCCCACAGTGCTGCCTTCCCTACAGCATCAAGCCCTTCACAGACGAGGTATTGTGTGATGTTACACCTCTGGATGTTTGTGATGTACTATTAGGCCAACCATGCTTGTGGAGGCGACATGCTATGTATGAGTCTAGGCCTCGTGCTGTCATTATTTCTTTGAATAATTCATTATACAGGATACCGGAGGTAGCCCCACCTACTGCCACATCCTTGATCACTACCAAGAAAGGCAGCGAGCTCATATCATAGACCAGGAAATTCATCTGTCTGGTTCACTCCCAAAATAAGGAGAAGATCGTTGCTACATCCATGACCCCTGCAAAGGGTTCCTCCACGTAGCAGCAACAACAAAGGGATACGGTCATGACAGAACACAGGAACAACTTCTCCTCACCCACAGGGGTACCACATAAGTTTTAGGTGGGCAACAAAGTTTGGTTACATCTGCAGAAAGAACGCCTTACAAGAGCCCATCAGAAGCTCCGACCACTCCGACAGGGTCCTCACAGCAGTACCAAGGCTATGGGCAACAATGCTTTGAAGCACAACATTCCTCCATTCCTTTGCTTGCACTGAGTATTCAATGTGGACCATCGTCGACCATGCTTTCCACCATTTTTGGACACATCAGAGATTGCAGAACAACTCACCAGAGAACCAACTCAGTAGAAGCTTCCTCATCTCAGGGAGGAACTCAACGCAGTGGGGACCATTGCTTCCTAAGGGGGGAGGAATGATCCAGGTGGACATTGGTGGCCACCCACCAACCCATTTGGACCCCCACAACTGTCTCTTTCAGTCTTTTCAGTTTCTTAAATTGTAGCACAATTTACTATTTTTAGCAGTTTTTCGGGTCCCGAACTTCCGGAGCCGTTTTGAGGCCCTAAACGACATTTTTTTGGGAATCTGGGGAAACATGGATCCATGGACCGATGTTGCCTCCCAAAGTGGTAGTACTCGGATAGATCTTTCTAACGAGCTATCGTACGCGTCAAACGGAGATCGTATGCCAAAGTTACGACCCCGGGAAATTGATGTACCAATTTACCCAAACGGGGCCCACAATTTGGCGTTTCATCTTCTAGGGTTAGGTTTCGGCATGTGAAGGGTTTTCCATTGTTTCTCAACAATAAATAGGCATTCAAGCCTCATTGTAATACGGTTAGAAACAGTTCAGAGGCATGTAGCCGCACATCTCTTCTCAGAGATAAGCTACCATCGCCCTAGCTGGTTTATTTCCATTTCTGGTTGTAAGCATATTTCAGTATTTTCCATTAATGAAATGAAGCATTATTTCCGCTGCATCTCTGTGTTTATGGTTATTGCATCTCTGTATTTATGGTTATCTCTGTAATCTATTGCGTTCCTGTTTAAATCCGGATCACTGCCTTGTATAGCCTGACCCTTGCCCTGCTCTGCTCTATTTTTCCTCTTCTGCTTTTTCTTCTTCTGCCCTGCACTGATATGTACTGTTTTCTTCTGTTCTACTCTGCTCTTGCATTATTCTATTCTACTCTGCTTTTGTCCGAATTATGAAGAAGAAGAAATGATCGAGGATGTATCATACTGACTCAAAGTCAGTCTGAGAGTATGTACCACTGGTCCCAGACCAGTCTCAACCAACCCGAAGTTAGCGTCATAGTGAGTAAAACTCCACTGGTCCTAGATCAATATCATCCTCCACTGACTCAAAGTCAGTCTCAGAGTATGTACCACTGATCCCAGACCAGTCTCAACCGACTCGAAGTCAGCGTCATAGTATGGTACAACTCCTACCACTGGTCCCAGAGCAGTATCATTGATCCCAGATCAATGGAGGCCATCCTAGCATAGGGAGTACGGTAGTTACAACGATGCATCCATCGGTACTACTATGGTCCCTAACTTCATTTTCCTGCTCATTGATCAGGTGAGAGGTACTTCCCATGAGTCCAAGATTGCATGGGTAGGATGGCTCGACAGGAGAACTAATCAATCCTATCCTCACAGGAGAACACATCCATCCTGCTACAATTGCCATGGAGAATACATCAATCCAAGCCTCATAGGAGAACACATCAATCCTCCTACAATTGCCATGGAGAACACATCAATCCAAGCTGCCATGGAGAACACATCAATCTAGGCCTCACAGGAGAACACATCAATCCTACTACAATGTTGCCATGGGGTGTACATGTATACCACCAGGGGATAGTGAATAATCCTGTTGTCATATGCTACTCCAAGAAGCACCTCGCACCCCCCTAGAGCTCTCAGAGCTCAAGGCATCATACATGACCCTCATTGGAGGGTCTTTGAACAACTCCAAGTTGTTCACGGAAAGTCAGAAATTTTACCTTCCCAAGGGGTTTTGTTAGAATGTCGGCGACCTGTTCATCTGTACCGATATGATGGAGCCTTATAGCTCCCCGTTGCACGATATCTCGAATATAATGGTATCTGATATCAATATGCTTGGAGCGATCATGGAATACACGATTCTCTGACAAACGAATCCCAGTTTGGTTGTCACAAAGGATCATAGTGGTATCCAATGTGAATCCAAACAACTCACTTAAGAGCTTTCACAACCAAACTGCCTCACAAGAAGCCATGCTAGCAACAATATACTCTACCTCGGCGGTGCTCAAAGCCACCGACTTTTGTTTCCTGCTCATCCAGGATATCGAAGCAGATCCCAAGGAGAAAAAACACCCGGAAGTGCTCTTACAATCCTCCATATTGCCTGCCCAGTCAGCATCTGTGTATCCAAATAGTCTCACATCTCTGGCAATGTATCTTAACCCATAAGTGATAGTGCCATGAAGATATCTCAGCAGATTCTTGGCACCAATCCAATGTATGTGGTGGGGTTCAACCATATGCTGGCTCAACGTGTTGACTGAAAAGCATATATCTGGACGGGAGTTCACTAAGAACATTAATGCTCCGACGAGTTGCCGATACTCGGTAGCATTTCGTAAAATAGGTCCAGCAGCACTATCGCTTAACTTCTTGAAGTCAAGCTCCATCAGAGTAGTTACAGGCTTGCAGTCCACCATTCCGAATCTTTCCAATATCTTCACCACATATTTTCCTTGAGATATGAAAATTTCTCCTGGATTTTGCCACACTTCAAGTCCTAGGAAGTAGTGCATCAGTCCTAGGTCTTTCATTTCAAATTCAGAGGCCAGCTCCCTCTTACATTTGTTAATGAGAAGGTTTGTACCTGTTAGAAAGAGGTCATCCATATACAACACAAGTATGAGAGGCTTGTCATCTTCAACCTTAAAGTAAAGGTTAGCATCGGCTTCACTCCTAGTGAATCCCAGCTTCATCAAGTAGCTATCGATCCTCTCATACCATGCTCAGGGAGCTTGCTTCAGCCCATAGAGAGCTTTCTTCAACCTGCATACATGAGATTTTCGATCATAAATCTCAAATCCTTCGGGTTGCTCCACGTAGACCTCTTCTTTGGTCGAGCCATGCAAGTACACAGTCTTGACATCCATCTGATGTAGGTTCCATCCTTGTGAAGCAACAAGGGAAATGATCGAGCGGATGGTCGTATATCTGGAAACACGTGCAAATATCTCATCATAGTCTATACCTTCCTTTTGGGAGAAACCTCGAGCAACAAAACTAGCCTTATACTTTTCCGTGCTTCCATCTGCTGCATGCCTTATCTTGTAAAGCCATTTGGAAGTAACAACAGTCTTGTCCTGGGGTTTGGGAACTACTTCCCAAACATCATTCTTTATGATAGACTCATATTCTTCGGTCATAGCATCCTTCCATACTTGATGCTTTACGGAATCTGAGAATGACAAAGGCTCATTTTGTATGATCGTGCTCATGATGGTCAAGTATCCTTGATACCTATTAGGTTTCTTACTTTCACGAAAGGTTCCTCGGGGTGCAGCATGTCCTTCAGCATCATCAAGTAACCCCTTAAGCCATGAAGGCCTCTTCCTAGAAGAGGAAGCCTCATATGGAGGAGGATCAATCGGATCCATGGTTCTTCTACATCGGGCATTGATTCATCATCCTTTTCTTTCGGTTCCCTGGTGTCGGCTTCTTGAGAGCTCCTCAAAGTCAGAAGATTGATCACCTTACTGAGAGCCATATCTTCGTCAAAGGTGACATCATGACTAATTATGACTTCCCTTTGACCGGCTACATAGATTCTATAGCCTTTAGTATTTTCACCATAGCCCACGAAAATTCCCTTCTTTCCAGATGCTCCCAATTTATTTATTTTCTCTTTCAGCACATGAAAATATACAGGGCTTCCAAAAAATTTAAAATGTGAAACATCAGGTTTCTTACCAGTGAATTTTTATTCAGGAGTCTTGGAACCCAATGCTTGATGAGGGCATCGATTTTGTACATATACGGTAGTGTTTGCAGCTTCAGCCCATAGAAACTTAGGAAGACTTTGATAATGTAGCATGGCCCGGACAACTTCCATAATTGTGCGGTTCTTCCTTTTTGCCACACCATTTTGTTAAGGAGTATATGGTGTGGTAGTCTCCCTCTTGATGCCAGCATCTTTACAAAAATAATGGAACTCACTAGATTCATATTCAGTCCCATTGTCAATTCTTAAGATCTTGATCTTCTTTTCGGTTTGATTCTCGATTAGGGCTTTGAAGTGTCGGAACCAAGGGAGCACTTCAACCTTCTTTTTCAAGAAGTATATCCAGGTCTTTCGAGAATGGTCATCTGTAAAAGTGAGATAACATGAGTATCCTACCAAGGAGTTCACAGGCATCATACTTGTTATGTCTGAGTGAACTAGTTGTAATATATCGGAGGTTTTGCTTTGACTTGAAGGGAATGGTCTCCCTTTAAGCTTTCCTTCGGCACATCCTGGACATACACCTTCTTTCTCTACTTGGAATTCAGGCATCCCTATTACCATCTGTCTTACATTGGGTAGAGCTTTGTAATGAAGGTGGGAAAACCTCCGATGCCAAAGTTCGGACTGAAGTGTTGTGTCACAAGACATGACACCTAGTGGACTTCCACTGACTTGACGTAAAGAATCTACTCGAAACCCAAGAGTGAAAGCATCTTTAACATTATTTTTCCATATGCGTACCTCACCATTGCTGAAGGTTACCTTATAGCCTTTGTCTTCCATTTCCGAGATGGATACCAGGTTCTTTTTGAGATCAGGTACATATAATACATCTTGTAAGTGAATCGTATTACCTTGATTCAGTTTAAGAGAAACATTGCCTACACCTTTCACTGGGTATTTCATGTCATCTCCAAGGACAATTTCCAGGTTAGTTTCTTTCTCTACCAGATTATAGAGTGCTTCTTTGTAACCAGTGAAGTGTCTTGAGGCACCACTATCAATGAGCCAAATTCCCATTGAGTCCGAAGGAGCGGAGGTAGATAGAGCAGCTGGTAGATAATATTCAGCCTGCTTATGTCAACAATGTTAGATTCAGACCTGGAATTTTTAGCCTTCTTGAATGGTTGCCCTCTTCCTTGATTTCCCGCATTCCTTTTTCCTTTTTTGTTGAATTTTCCATTCCTTCGATTACCATGAGAGGGATTTTGATCATCGTCACGGTGAGAGTCCTTTCTATCAGGGCATTCCCTTGCATAGTGACCTGCTTTATTGCAAATGAAACATTGTCCTTTTCTTCCACCCTTAAATCCAGCCTTTCTTTTCGATTTAGACCCAGAATTATTTCTTTTCTTAGCATGAGGAGAAAAAGCAGCAGGAGGACCTTTAGGCAAGGGCATTTCCTGCTCTTCTACCCTTGTTTGTTCTTGAATGCATCTAGCCATTAATTCTTCGAAACTAGGAATTACATTATTTTTCAGAAGAGTAGTCATGAACACATACCAGTCAGATGGTAATCCTCCGAGAGTTGTGAATGCCACTTCTCTGTCAGTAATGGTTTCCCCAATAGATAGGAGATCGTTCTTGATCTCAGTGATTCTTAAGAATTATTCTTGCATACTTTCATCTTTACCCTTCTTGATTTCCCTCAACTTATTTCTAAGAAACAAAACTTTATTTGCATCATTAACATTAAATAAACTCACCAGTCTGTCGTAGATTTCCTTGGAGGTGTCTAGATCAGAGATGTAGGCCACCAAGCACTTGTCGATAGAGTCCCGGATGATATTCTTTGTTTTGACTTCTCCATTTTTCCATTTGTTCCAGGCAGCAGCATATGCATTTGATGAAGGCTCAACAATATTGCCTCTTACATGGTCCAGCACTCCTTGATCTTCAAGGGTTAGATATATAGACATCTTCCATCCAGATAGTCAACTTTCTCACGAAACTTGTCTTCGGCAGGAAAGAGTGTTGAGGACCCCATAGTTCTTTTAGGATAGCCTTGCCAATCTTCTCTTCAATGATTGCTCTTGCTCTTGCTCAGGCTTTGTCTTCACCTCAGCTCCGATACCATGTTAAGTTATGGTATGTTCTATGCTTATAACAGTTTACTTCTTTTTCTTATTATATTCCACCGATTAGCAATCACATGTACACAAAGTAAAGTGCATATAGAACATTAAACGATCGACAGAAAACAAGCCAATACAAGAGACACAAGATGTGGCGGCTAGCCAGGGACAAACCCCACAATGTGTGGGGAAACCCTTTGATCAAATCTTCTTTTATCTTCAATAATTCAGCAGAGAGAAATAGTACAATAAATCTGATTCATATCAGCAGTAGCAAACCCTAGATCAGTAGCATCAGCATTAGCGGCTTCATTATCAAACTAGGGCAGACCATATCTCACAAACCGACAGTCGGATTGACTTCATTCCACCACCAAAAGTTTTGAATTCTAGAGGAGGTTCAGATGAACCTACAACGCAGTTCCAAAGAGGAGATATTCTAGGCCACGCAATTCAATCTTTACTTCTGCAGTTGCAGCTTCAAATTCAACAACTTCCAGCTTCACATGTGTGAGAGAGAGAGACCCATTTCAGCGCAGTAGAGAAGAGACTCATATCTGCGCAGTAGAGAGAGAGAGATGTGATGAGATGAGTGAGTCCAAATGAGGAAAATTCCTCTTATATTTATACACAACGTTGGTGTGTGAATAGATGCGACTGTTGGGCTTCTGAGCCTACATGAGTTGTAGGTCGGCTTGATAATAATTCCATACTCAAAATAAATTCATATCTCCATGAATACTTATAGAAATTGGATGATCTTTATATCAATCCTACACCGCTCGATGAGAGGAATCTAATAAAAATATTATTAGCCATGAATAAGATGACCCAAATGAAGATTTTCCCTGGTTGCCAATTTTAACAATATATTTTACCTCTGGATGTAATTTCCAACATCGTTCATTTCCATGCTCATGCATCTTGCAATGTGTACAAAATAAATTTCTATTTCTTGCTGACAAGGAATTCCTCTCATGTGAAGGAGATTCATCATGCTTGATGGATAGAATATGATCCATCCATTTAACCATTACCATGTGTTTCTCATAGATAACCACAAAATGGTCAAATGGCACCTCCAAAATTCCAACCCTGAATGTTGTCTTTGTTTTTCTCAGTACCTCTAGTGGTTAAGTTATATATTCTAGTTGTCTCGATGTCTATGGAAACACCTTCAACTTTGTAATTCCTTGTTGTACCTCAGCCAATATTTCCTTATAGTGATCATCGATTCTTTCTTGGGTCTCTACTATGATCTCTTGGACTTTCTCATTGATTTCTTCGATGTCCCTATCAGTGAGGATAAGTGGTAATGAGTCGTTGGAATTATTTACTTTCTTCTTTTTCCTCATACTTGACAGAGTAGTTGGGAGTCTCCTTTTGGAAATAAAAGCTGACTCCTTAGATAATCCCGCATCACTGAGGGGTTCCTCATGCTCCTACTATCGCTCGGTTTCCTCTTTTTCTTTGTCTTTATCCTTTTCACTTGTACCTGCACCATACAAGGTACCCTTCTTTATTCCATGTGATTCACTCAATGGAGTTATCCTTTCTTTGGGTGACCACTGTACTACTACGGCCAAAAAAAACTTCAATCGCTAAGTATGGCAATGGGTACCATGTCCTAGTCGGGTTCTTCATTTCCCTCACATAGATTCTGTGTAAGTCCACTTTAAAGTCCGTAATGTGACAACACTACTTATATAAGCTAGATGACATCCTTGGATTCTCATTCACCACCATGTGTAGATCATTTGACATCAGCACAAAGAAAACTATATTCTTTATTGCACGCAACCACTCCTTAATATACCAGAGGGAGGTATACCTCACGGCTTCATAAACATCCACCTCGACAAGTGCAAACAATGAGTCTACTCATTCCTTCCATGCAACTAGTGTGATGATGATTATAAATCAGGCATAATGGAATGTCTACCCCTCCTCTTATGCTTCCCTACAATCTATCTTCAATTCCTTACATAGGTAAGTGGCCTACTTAAACTGGACACTAGTGCTTCACTCTGCAGCAAATAAAACTATGGCTACAGGGGCATCATTGGCCCTACACTTCCTCATTATTTTACCTGCCAAGAAGTTCACGACGAAGCAACCACCTTGGTCCTCGATAGAATTGATATCATATTTCTTCACTAGTCTGAATTTTTCCTTCATAATTTGTGCGATCACATTGTCCTCATTTTAGCTCACAACTTCATCTGTGGGGTATTTTCATGGTGAAGAAACGTTGTGATTATTCTAATCAAAATCTTGTTGACAGGGACCAGAAGCATCCACCATGTACTAGAGTGAGGATTTGTCGCACACAAGCGATACTGGATTTTCTTTTATCCAAATGTTTCACATTCAGCATGTTCAAGAGGCCCTCTATTTTCAATCCACCAACTTCAACCTTGTGACTCCACTTTCTAGATATTTTACCTCCTTCAGGTAACTTCTCGGCTCAAATTCTCAGTATTTTCTCTAATCGTTACAATCCCAGTCTTCCATCTTCAACTATGGGATCTTCCGCAACTCGTTGTCATCAAATGACAATTTGTGCGATATACGTGGAGTAAATGTGCCAAAATTTCCATATTTCATGCCCTTAACCATCCTGGTGCTCAATTTTGTTGGTGGCATGTAAAGTGGGAGCAGAAAGGGGATATTTGTGCCCTCTATCTCCATTCATTGTATTTCATCCTCCTCTCCACTATCATGGATCTCCTCAAGTTACTTCTACTGCATCAACTTCTTTCCTTTCTAGACAAGCTTCTTACCCTTATCTTCTTTGTTCCTCGTCCACACTTCCTTCTATTCTTTCTTCCTTAGGGATGTTCTGAGTTCCACCTAGGGACCTCAACTCATCTCTTCTCTTGTTTCTTCTGTGGCTGGGCTTCTATGGGTACCTGCTTTCTTGTAGATCTTACATTCCTTGGGGACATCGATACATTCCCTGCTTGTGCCTCCATAATACGTACTAATCCCTTCTCTACAAATATTATACCAATTTCTTCAAAGCTCTTATGAGACATACAGTAGGCCTTTCACAATCAGATGCTAAAATTGAATTCCCTCGGCAGTAAAGTATAAATTGTGGCGCGAGATATTGTTTTTATAATAAATTTGAATTCCAAGCCCCATGATTGGCTAATATTTTCTCATTTAATGTAGGTATGGGGCTAGACACAACTATCTATTCTTCATAAATGATTTTCTCCTGCGTCCTTTAACAACAGTTCCTTTTAACGGTAGATTTTGTTGGGGAAATTAATTTCTTAATAAAAACACAACTAATCACATAGACAATAATTATCAACCCAAGCAACATGTTTTTATTTCAAGGCAATCAACAAAATATATGGATAAATAATACCGACAACTAACACTGGTTCTTCAAATTAAGAGAAATTTTGATGTTGCCTACATGTATCCACTATAAGACTCAAGCTTGCAATATGTTTCTTCAATAGCGCAAATTTTGTCCAGTCATCAAAATAAACCTCAACAAAATATATGGATAAATAATACCGACAACTAACACTGGTTCTTCAAATTAAGAGAAATTTTGATGTTGCCTGCATGTATCCACCATAAGACTCAAGCTTGCAATATGTTTCTTCAATAGCGCAAATTTTGTCCAGTCATCAAAATAAACCTCTAAAAATTTGTCTATATATTCCTTAAATGCTACAATTACAACTCTAGGGAATATAGCAGGTGCATTCTTCAAGGCAAAAGGCATCACCGTGTACTGGAATAAACCCCATTCTATTGCAAAAGTTGTCTGATGTCTATCTTCTGGCGCAATCCTGATCTGATGGTAACCTAAAAAGTCATCAGGGAAAGAATAGGCTTCATGACCTCCTACATTGTCCATCACTTCATTTGTAAATGGTGTATGGGAAGGGTCATGTAGAAATGCATCATTCAATTTTCTCAGGTCAACACAAATTATGATTTGCCCTTTTTCCTTATTTTCCTAAATTATCGTGGGACCTACCAATTCAGATTCTTTAACAGGCTTGATGATCCATACTGCCAACATTTTGTATAATTCTTCCTTAATCTTTTCCTCGTATTTTAGATACAGTATATATGGTCTTTGCATCACATTTTTTGCCTTAGATTTTAGATGCATCCTAATAACTCTTAGGTCCCCTAATATGCCCTTCATTTCTGAAAATGTTGTAGGGAAAATCTCCTAATATTCATGTAGCAACTCTCTAATTTTTCTAACTTTGTCTACATCCTAATAGTCTCCAATCATTGCGAACTTCAGATCTTATTGTATCCCCATATTCACTTTATGTGTTTTTATTGGTTGCATTATATGTGGTATTTTTGGTTCTGGTCAAACAACTTTGTGATGTCTTTATGATTCTGGTACATTAATTTTGCATGGATCCTCATCTTCTTCAGTAGTGATATTGTAAAATTCTAATGCACTTTGTAACCATGCAGCCCAATCATGCTACCAAGTTAGTGGTGCTTCATCCTCGAAAATATTTTCTTTGATTACCGAGAGAGTCGAGCCTATGCACGGGAAATCATCTTCAAAGTTGAATGTTAGTATGGATCCTTCAACCAAATCTATCAAGTTCATAGTTCCATGTCGCAATTCTGTTTGAAGAAACTAATTCATAAGAATTGCTTCTAGGGTGTGGATAAAGCCATGTACCCAGTCTTCTTCTGCAGTTTCTTTCCAAACCAAAGTGCAATGATGAATATGTTTCGGGAGATCATCTTGACCATTATATTATACTTATATTTATGTGTTGATTAAGCTAAACCTGATCCATATTAATCTTCGACGTTACTTCCAATATGCTATATTTCTTTTATGATTACCCCACCATCTAGTAGGTGTAGCTTTCAAGGCTACATCCAAAGCTTGTAACCTCTGTTCTTGTGATATTTTTCTTTCATATTGATCAAAAGACAGGTTTACATCACCAATCCCATTATAGTAAGGCAAATCACATGCCTTAGAAGTTCCGCCATGAAATGATTTTTTAGTAGAGATTTCATGTAACCCTTTCTCCGAATTTTCCAGTTCTTTCTCGAAATTAGAAGTACAAGAACTATCCATCTCCTAGCATAATTTTCCATCTACAGTGGGATTTATCTAATCTTCCTCCTTAACTATTAATTGATAAATATTGTCCACATCTGCATCTCAATATTAATCACCGACAAGCTTTGTATAAATCACTTCTTCTCAGGGATCTAAAGGGACAATGACCCTCATATCACCTCTTTTGAACACCATTTGTTATTCTTCAAGTCGATTATCACCACATTACCAAAATGCTAGTCCAATCATCTATAATTCCAATCACTCAAAAGTTTGTAAAAGTATGCACCGCTTCGATGTCTACAACAACGACTCGTAGTGTTCCCATAGGGAGGATCTTCTGTTGATTGGCCATTCTCAGTTGTATTAGCGACCATTGCAGCTTCAATTTTCCCATTATCTCCCAAGTCTTCTTAGGTAACACATTGGCACTAGATCCTGATCCATATCATATTCTCTGATCTACATAGTTAATCTCATTTCCTTACCCATTCTCTTCTTTTATCGATAAATATTCTTTACTACACGTAGATAACTTCTCTATACCTATTTACCAGCACATGATTCTATCATCTCTTGGAATCCCCCAACATCCTTATGATTCTGCAACAACTTCATGTAAGTTTGTAAAAAATAATTTGAAATACTTGGATCCAGTTCTTGTGTTGAAGTAGCCACTTTGTCACAATCCTCCTTATGAATTAAATTTGGTTGTGTTCTATAGGTGGAAGCCTCAACATCCATGAAGCTTCAAATCACTCCCATGAATTTTCATTTTTCTTTTTGGATACTGAACCTAACGGGATTTTCTGTTGTCTTTCATATCCATATCTCTTCTACTTTCTTTTTACCTTTATCATCTCCCGTCACACCTTCGATCCTGAATACAATCTTGATGTGTCGTTCATATTCCCTTAGATCGATGGTCATCATCTGAATATTTTCTACAGTATGGTGGTTTCTTTTCTCCTACATCTTCACGATAAGGACAAGACATTCTTCTATCACACAATCAAAATACTTACAGTAGTCGCAGGTTGTCATAGGATTCTAACAGTCTCTTGTGAAGTGTCTTTCCTATCCAAAATCATAACAGATAATATGGCCTCGTCTTTGTCCTCGTAATTCGAAGCCTCCTCATCCAGAATGCTAACATGCCTCTTTGTGTACATGTCCTTCAGCTTGCAGTCTATAAGCATCAGTAGTGCACTCCATCATCAAGCCATAAATTCGACAATTCCTCTCATCTTGGCCTACTCACTTGTAAAAATTGCAAAATAGTTACTTCAGTGTTTTTGCATACTTTTATAATAAATAATAGTCTTCAGATCAATGTTGGCCTCTTGTTCTACAATTATTGCACAATAGAATTGATTCTATGTTTACTAAATTAGGTTCTCTACTTGCTAGTTAATCCCTGAATATAGGGCATTGGTGCATAAAATGGCCCTCTCCTTTGCACTTCATACACCATAATTTTGATCTAGTTTATTTAAAACTTATTTAGGTCTTGCAATTCAAAGGTTAAATTTTATAGTTGAATCTAAATCTGTTGTACTCCTGCATGAGTATCTTCAATTGGCTAAGCTTCCAACTTCGTTGCAATTTTCGATGCTACAACCTGAGTTGTGATCTTCTGTTGTGTCAAGGGTAAATTGATATGTGGCATCAGTGCATCTATAAACAATTATTTATGTTCTTAAAGGAGTATATTGAAGCTGATTTGTCCCTTTAATGCCTTGAAGCATTGATCCAACTCCCACACAAACTCAGCAGTTGTCTTCTTGATTTCCTTCAGCTCTCTAATGCACTATAATTCTGATTTCAACTTCTTGAGTTATGATACTGGTGCTTTCTTAATATCATCCAGCCAATCACCCTGATTAGTCACAGAATACTTGATCTACCATATCAGTGCTCCTTCTTGCAACATCGTGATGAGTTACGCATTCTGCACATCTTCTTCAGTAATTTGTCTTTCTTTGCATACTACATCAGCTACAAACCAGAAATGTTCAGGATCCTCTGATCCCATTCCCCTAAAGATAAGAATATTAATTTCATCGCCCATTCTTCTTCTTGGGGTGTTAGGGGGAGGGGGGAGGGTGATCAAGGGTAAGGGGGGTAAAGGGACAGGGAAACCCAAATATTCCCTAACTATTCTAAGCAACTAGCTTTGATGCACCTTCAGGATGGGAGGGGAAATACTACGGGGTTGCGAGGTTACTTCGTTATCCTTCACTTTTAGATCCACCTAACAAGGAACTATAGTCAGTCTTAATGGAATTTTATGAATCTACTATGTATCACTTCCCACTCTGCCTAGAACCCATTCTTGGTTCAAACTTATTCCCTCCTCATCCAAACATTAATCTTACCACATCCATAGCATGCAGTTTTCACACAAAATAATTTTAATCCACAATTTCAAAGAATTAAGGTACTTACCTCACAGACCCTTAAAATATATTTGGTCTTCTTCATTGTTAGATATAGTTGGGTCTATTGTGATGTCACTGATAAATCCTCCCATCATACTGTCTATCGAAAAATTGGTCACTCTTGAGGTGTTATTGTTAGTATTCTTGAGATGTTGTATCAACTTAGGGCTCAACGTGGTACTCTCGTCGTTCTTGAAAAATGTTCTATGCTTGGTCAATATTTATACCCATTGATATAGCTTGCTAGGAAATTACGTGAATAATATCTCGTGTTCTTCTATAAAGAGATACTTCTCTAACAAATCCTTAGTTGACACTCACGAATGTTAGGACCTCATATTGTCCCTTTTTGACCATATATTTTGCTATGATACCATCCCTTTCAAACCTATATTTAAAAGAATTTGTTAATATTTTAACCCAATTATCTCAAAGGTATGTAATGATTCTTCTCATCACTATATGTTTAATTATTTAGCATATAATCACGACATCTTCATAGTTAATCTTCGAATTATTAAGTGCTAAACAGTTAAAGGATGATGTGCAGTCTGTGATGTTGAAACAGCCTGGAAGACTATTTTTGTAGTTGCTGAAACAACAGAAATGACACGTGAATCATGATGCTGAAACAATTGAGATCTGCGTTCTAAATTTGACAGCAGCAAAGGAACCAGGACTGATCACCGAGGAAGCTGTTACACTGGATGTAACGCTTATATCTAAAGACAACATTACTGTAACAACATTTCGTTGACAGGGAATTGATTTCCCTATTTTTGTAGAATGGGTTAAAAATAGGATCTTATCCTCCTTTTCTTTTAATAGCATTTAAACTTCAGTTGCTTTATCAATTGTTGCAGAAGCATATGCCCCTACAATTTGAGAGAGCCTAGTTAGGTTTTCTGATGGATCAGTTGTTGGATCTTGCCAAAGAATGTCCAAAGGTTCAGCTTCTGGAGAGAGCACACTATCTATCTTTCATTTTTTCCTTTGTCTCCTGACAACAACCTTATGTTATGGGCTATAAAATACATCGACAGGAGGAATTTCCTTTATTTTCAGTGCAATTTTGGATGACGGAGCAACAGGAATATGCTCTATGTCTTGAGTATTAATAACCTCTTCTGTCATCATCTCTGTGGTTGTCTCCCCTACATTTATCAATGGCTCTGCATTTTATTCCTTGGTATTTATTAGTTCATTAAAATTCCCCCCCTCCATTTCTAGATCTACTATAATTGGCTTTGTTGGCTTTGCAAGTGGAGCGGGAGTCTCAGCCTGTTTCGAGGACAAAACCTATTGATCAGGCTTCTCTGTAGACTGAGCTATATCTTTGATTGAACCTTCACTTCTGCCGTGTTCACTCTTTGACTACTTACCTAATTTTTTAGTTGATTCCCTTTCGGACTTTGATTTAGACTTGTCTTCTCCTGAACTTCCACTTATGCTAAAATTGGTTGTTGGCTCCCTTATTGGTTCAATGCGTAATTTGTCCAATGGGACATTTGCTAACCTATGTTCTCTCTAATGGTTAAACTCTTGAAGTTTTCCTTGGTAAAACTAAATTTGTGCCATATGTAGAATCTCTATGAGAGTGCTCTTCTACTGAAAGACATCGTTCAAGAGATCATCTTATTCAGTAAACACTTTTATTTTTACCATCATTGTAAAATTCTTTATAACATCAAAGGGATCATACTGCCTCCCTGGGAACTTGGGTAGCTATAAACATAGCATATTATCAACCTCTTTAGAATCATTCCCTAAACCAAATAATGCAAAATCCCCGCAGACTACAAGGAATTGAAGCCAAATGGCCTTCTTGGAATTCTTGAGTTCTCTACTCATTCCTCCAACACCACAAGTCTGGCAAGCTATTTCTCGAGCCATTAGTTTGTTGAGGACATATAGAGGAAGTAGGTGAGGTGAAGAAATGCTCCCAAATACCCTAATGTATGTGAATAACTCCTCCCCAAACAACCTTCCCACAAGGAGAATGTCAATTTCAGCTTCTGGGGAGAAACTTGGGGCGTCTTTGTTATACAGAATTTTATGAATAGGAAGCATCACTCCATGATAAACCTTGTAGAAATGTGGGATCAAATTGGATTCCCACAGTTCTTTGTGATAAACCTGAATAGGAAGAGGGTTCTGTAGTGTCCATTTCCACCCCATGATGGTAAAATCAGGGACAAAACAAATGGCATCCATGACGTAGGCACTTAAAACGAATGGAGGGTAAAACCTTTGAGCAAAACTTATTTTAGTTCGATAACTTAAAATAGCAGAAGCTAAATTATCTGATAAAATTTGGGCCCAATCCATTATGGTGGAATTGGTGGCCACATCCAATAAAGGAAACCATTCTGATGAAAACTTATTGATATCTGGCTTCCTAAATAGTCTACACAACATTGCAGTGGAAAAACAATAGGGAGAAGAGAGGGAGCTATTGGCATACATACCATTTTTATCCTTCTTTAATGGTTCCTCCTTCATAGACCAGCTTTTTGTGCAGTCTACTAAATCCTCATTCTCTTTGGAAAATTTTTCCACAAACTGTTTGTTATAACTGGCTTGGGGTTTTGGCAGGTGATACATACACCTTAAATTACTTGGGGTAAATGACCCCATGACTTCTTGGCTCTGTGCCTTGAATTTCCTATCAGATATATCAACGTGGTCTATAATCCATTTTACCATATCTATGTAAGGGAGTATCTTTGGCCTCGCAGTAATACGATGCAGAAACGAGCATGCAAGCTCTGTTAGTGATGCTTCATATGAGCCACATCCATCTGCCGTAACTGTAACCTTCATAACTCTCGGGTTTTCTTCTTCTAACAGTTGGTACATGCCTTCCCAAGTAGATATCTCGGCTTCCTTGGTACAAGTGGTGTCTATAAATAACAAATTCATCTCTGATTTTTCAGATGCGGGAGCTTTGCCTTTCTTTCGCATTACGCTCTACGTGCTATTCTGCGTACTACTCATAAAAATTGTAAGCAAAGAACAAAGATACGATGAGGATGATGGTGAATAATGAACAAAAATAAGGTGATGGGAAAGCTTTTAATTTTTAAAATCATATCAAAGATATCACCTTACGTGAGATGGTCCTTTAAACCAAATCTGAATCATTTTTAATAAATAACCATCAATGGACTGTTAAGCTAAAATTTAATGCTCATAACTCTACATCGAACAATGTAAATTACTGTCATTGAACTCTGAGCCCTTAGATTTGTGATAAAGTGATTTTGAGATTTACTTCACAATATCATAGATCACGATATCGCAAAACCTATTATCTTTAACAACCATTGTTTCATCAGGCGGCTGTGATTTATGAGAGGCTTATCGCATTTCACAAAATTTGGGTGTTTTACATTAAGTGGCGCTGCGCTATTTGAAATCTGCAATATGCAATGAGCTTGTAAGGCTTATGATCTCGCATTCTCTCATTTTCGAAGAGTTACTTATGTAAGGGATGCCCGCCATGACCTTTTTTTCAATGCGATGTTATCATTAAAAAGCGGGTTTATTAAAGTTTTGCTTAGTACTCGAGACTTTCCGCTTACAAGGGCTTTCCTAGCTTTTATGGTTATATGGCGCTTTTCATAAGGAGGCCCAACACTTGTAATGTTTTTTATGCACATGAAGCATGTAAAGGTAGGAAATCATATTTTTGGGAGTTTTTCTTTGATATCATGTTTTATTGAAAACAAAAAGGCAATCTTAAGTGCTAAGTTTTGATCTTTTGGAAGGGTCGCCATTTATTAATGTTATTGCTATCACTAATAAAAAGGGGGTTGTTGATGGTCACAACAGTAAGTTAATTCACAACTTAGAACAAAAATTTTAGAGATGCAATAAGAATAAAACAAATGCACACAATTTTTTCCTGGGGAAAGTAATCTACCAAAAACCCTAATGCCTTCTTGCATTAATCTTATGAGTATACATGTATTACAATTGTTTTTCTCAACTAAGCATAGCTTGCAAGTGAATAACATATCTCTCCTCTCACTGAGAAGCTCTAGCCCAAACATAGTCAATTTCTACTTCTGCTTGAGCCACTATTTTCTTACACAATTCCTTGAGAAATTATGCCCCTATTATTTTGGAAATTTTCCAAAATGGATTGTGCAATTCCTAATGTTGATCATGTGACTTGATGCAACACTTGTACACTCAAGACTAGTATACAAATGATGTTACACTGACTTGGAATCTCCGCCACAGCTGGGGAACTCGAATTCTTTGCATGCACTAGCTATTTTTGGTTGATTAATCAGTTAACTAGATGATCACCAAGTTTGACTAAAGTCCCACTGCAAAATTGACCTTCCACTAGTTCCTCCAACAGTTAGAACTAGTTTAACTCAAAACAACTTGAGATAATTGACTTCTATTGCTACAAGTTAGCAATCACACGCGCTTAACTAAAATATATCTCCCCCAATTTGAATTTACTAAGTAAACTGGGTGACACAAGCCATGTCATACAATTTAATTTCATCCAAGTTATCTGCTGATGTGGAAATTCAAATTTTCTCAATTTAATCAAGGAAAAATCAAATTGAGAGTTTCTTGCTGCATTTTTCAAAAATCCTTCATGTGAATCTAATCCATGTTGCCAATGATAGTTAGGGATTCTAGAAAAATAATGTGCTGATAAAAAAAAACAACAGATAGAAGTAACATTCAAAATAAATAAAACAGTAAAAAGACACATATTAAAACATAATTGATGGAGACCCCAAAAAGTACTCCAATTATGTCAATTCCTATCCACCTTCATTGAGAGTGCCTCCATTGCTCCTCTCAGGAAGCACACCTTTGTTGTTGCCCTCCATCGCCCTAAATCCTATAAGTTGTTGTGAACCTCCATTGCTATGCTTCCTGAAGAATCCATCAATAACGTAAAGTCAGACCCCTAGTCATTTACCTTTAACTTTTTTGCTAGCGCCTCGTATTGAAAATTGTAAGACAAAATATTCATTTCGTCTTAAAAAATTATCTTAAAATCCTACTCCATGTAGCATTTCTGAATGAAATGAAAGAGAAGTTGCCTCTAATCGCATCAGCAGAGATGTAAGGGACAAAAGAGGAATTGATATTTGTGAAATCTTGTGACAAAATGTTGTCTCTTTCTTAAGAGTTGGCTACCCACGAAAAATGAAAAGCACAAAAAATGATTATCTTTATTTAAGATAACATGAATGGAAAGTGAAATAACAACCTTTGGATATACACGAGAGAATAGTAGCCTGTAAGTCGGAAAACTTAGGGCTCACTACAAGTGTCAATTTTGTAGTTGTTAGATAATATTTTCTTAAATTGATATGTTTTTGTCTTAATTGTTAATAGTATTAAATGGGTTTCGTCTTAAGTAGCCATTGTCTTAAATATAATTTTGTCTTAAAATATTATTGTCTCAAACTGTTTTTGTCTTAAATATAAAGTTGTCTTAAATTTTTTTGTCTTAAATTGTTTTTTCTTTTATAAAAAATTTTGCCTTAACGTATTTTTGTCTCTAATTGTTTTTGTCTTAAATATAAAGATTTGTCTTAAAATATTTTTGTCTCAAACTTTTTTTGTCTTAAAATAATTTTGTTTGAAACTGTTTTTGTCTTAAATATAAAGTTTTGTCTTAAAAAAAGTTGTTTCAAATTGTTTTTGTCTTAAATTTTATATTTAAGACAATTCAATTGATATTAAATTTTACTGTAAAATAACTAAAATAAAAAAGTGATTTTTTAAGACAAAAGATTTATTTTGTTTTAAAAAAATGTCTTAAAAGTTCCCTTGGTGTAGTTGTGAAACTGTTTATGAGATCAAAAGCCTTGACACTTTTTGTCAATATAAGAGACGACAATTTCTTAGTGGAATCAACATTCGTAAACTCTTTGGCAGATTTGAACAATTGACGCACCAACTCTAGTCTGCATATATAGGAACATTGGGCTTTGCAACTTCAATCAGCTCACCAATGCTTGCTTCTGAAAGTTATAATGAGGCTAGTTTTCTAGGCAAGATGTCTCCAATAGATGAGGACATAGTGGCGACACTTGTAACATAATCGCCTCTTTGTGCAATCACACTCATAGTGACAAGGCCAACTTAAACCAACTAACTATGCAACAAAACTTCTAAATCACGCTCAACGAGTCATGATGGATTCTAGATCATGGAAAACAATGAATGAAAGCCAAAAATAACTTGCATGCAAGAAAAACTCACATGCAAACTAGGAGGGAGAACTCCAAAGCACGAAGTAGGCATGCATAGTCAGTCTCGGCTTCTTAGTGTGCTCATGCGCTCCAGAAGGAGGAAATAATCAGCCAGGATGCACTATAGCACCGTAACAGGTAGAAGAAAATATAAAAGAAGGTTTCAAGTCTTCCCTATGTTCCCAGAGAGACAAGGGTACATTACCGAACTCCAAAAGGACAAAGAATGAAAAAAATAGATCTTTGGCTATCAAAAGTGTGCTTATGCACTCAAGGTAAAGGAGTGTGCATTGTTTCATGTTGAAGGCATGAATGAATTGAGCTTCATGCCTTCATTATGTGCCTATGTCTCATAGGAAAATGGGACACACTATAGCACTCTGAAGGTTTCGAGGTAAAAGCTTCGTGCTTTAATAATGTACCCATGCGCTCAAGAAAAAAATTGGGTCAAGGGCATAGTTTTCAAGGCTGAAGGAGCTTTGAGCTCAAGAAGTGTGTTATGCCTGTACAAATAGGGTTAATATCCATAGTTAAGAATCTAAATAAATATTTTTTTAAATATATATATGTTTAACTACTATATTTTTTATGTAATTAATATTAACAACAATAACAATTGGAAATGAATTATAATTTAATTAGTTTTTATGACCTTTTAATTTTAGCAACTCGGATGTATAATGAAGTAACTTTTTTATATTTATCATGGATTGATGCATATTAGAATTTTACTATCCATTTTGTTCATGTGGTTGTTGCGCTGACCCAGCATAGGGTAGATGTGTAGGCATTAGGTGTAATGTAAAAAAGATTGCATGTCAACATTTTTAATGTGAGCTATATTATAAATAATAATAATAATAACTTAAAAAATAGCATAATCTTCCATGTCCTCTTTAGTCTTTCTTAGTGCAATAAACTAGCTTGAGCCAAGTAATAAAAATACTAAAATTTAATTTGTTATATTTTAATTTTGTTTTTATTAATAAAACTACAAACAATTTTTTAGATAAAAGAAAATCGCAATACCATGGGCCAATACCATGACTTATCAATACCACATGCCTAAAAACCATAACTTATTTCACAATTAAAATATTTATAAATATTTTATTTTAATTTAATTTGCTGACATTTTTAATTAAATCTAAATGTAAAAAGGTTATAATTTCTTTTTAAAGCCTACATCCTTATATCCTCATCAATACTAATAATATTCTCATTGAGATTAAATGTAGGTTTTGATAAAGTTAAAATTTTTATAATGCTTTGTATATATACATATGTGAAATTTATATAATATAAATAGTATTATAAAGAATGGGGTTAGATTCATTTTAACCAAGGATCAAAGCAAAGAGAGAAAGAAAAGTGTCTAACAATGATAGAGGAAAGATAGTCCAAAACTCTTATAAGTTTTTTATTATTATAATTTCTTTTGACATGATTGATGGAAAATGTAGGTTTAATATTTTACAACGAATTATGTTTTTTTAATTTAGAAGCTTTCTTAAATAGAGTACAATGGGTTTGAATTTAAGAGAGAGGGGGGGCAATAGAGTGGGGAAGAGAGACACAGAGATGTGAGAGAGAAGTAGAGAGAGGAAGGAAGAGAGAGAGGAGGGGGAGAGAAGGAGAGAGGGAGGGAGAGAGATATTTAGAGGAGGAAAGAGAGAGAGAGAGAGGGAGGAACAAAAACATCGAGAGATAGAGGTGTAGAGAAAGAGGGAGTGACAAGGGAGAGATGAAGATAGAGATATAGTGGGCGGGTGGGGGAATCGAATCGGGGAGAGAGACATAGAGATGGGAGAGAGAAGTAGAGAGAGGAAGGAAGAGAGAGAGGAGGGGAAGAGAAGGAGAGAGGGAGGGAGAAGTAGAGAGAGGAAGGAAGAGAGAGAGGACGGGGAGAGAGAAGGAGAGAGAGAGGGAGAGAGATGGATTTAGAGGAGAAAAGAGTGAGAGAGAGAAGAACAAATACATTGAGAAATATAGGTGTAGAGAGAGAGGGAGCAACAAGGGAGATATCAAGACGGACTAAGGGAGAGAGGAGATGAGGGAATAGAGTGAAAATGAGAGAATAGAGATATGGAAAGAAGGTAGAGAGAGAGAGGGGGGGGGGGGAGGGGAGAGAGAGGAGAGAGGGACGGATATAGAGACAAAGTTGTATGGTGGAGAGAGAGTGTGATGGGGGAGAGACAGAGGGAGGTGGAGGCGGAAATGGACAGAGAGGAAGGAAGAGAGAGGACTTGAGAGAGAGAGAGAGAGAGAGATATAGAGATGGGGGGAGAGAGAGATGGAGTTGGAGGGCGTGAGAGAGGGAGGGACGGAAAAGCTAATAAGTGTAACAGTAAGAACAATAGAATAAAATAAGTTCAGACTTATTGCAATGAACATTCTTTGTAATTGACTACATTCTTATTATTCACATTTTCTATCATTCAACATTTTTACATTGTCACTATGCATTCAAAAATTTTATTTCATCATTTTTCATAATTCAAGTTACTAACAGTCTCTCATATAAACAAACTGAGCTAACTAAGGAAATTTAAAATTAAATTGACAAAATTTATATTAAAAATATTTAGCATATTTAAGTCGATCTATCGAGCCCCAACAAGGATCAAATATCTTGATGTGCAAAGCTTTCCTCATGCTTTGCACTCAAAAAAGAGGTTTTGATGACTCTTTAACTTTAGCAACTGAATGTATAATGAAGTAAATTATATATATTTATCATGGATTTATGCATATTGACATTTCACTAGCCATTTAGTTTATGTGGTTGTGTTAACAAATAATTACAAGCACATTGTGTAAGTATAGTTGTGAATATAAAAGCAATATTAAGAAAATAGCAATGTTTGAAGAAGTTAAAAATGATTTAAAATTTCACATCTTGCAGAAAATAGGAAAATATGATTAAAAAAAACTTGTGATGTGCTGTTAGACTCTACTACTAATGAGCCAACAAGATTTTATCACTATCACTTACAGATAGTTTTAGTAGAAATAGTGTACTAGAAATAATGTCTATCGATCTTCAATTTCCATGAACCACTTTTTTAGCCTTGAGGGTCTCTCGTGTCCATGAAACACTTTATTTTCCTTTGAGGGTTTCTGTGAACCACTTTCTTAGCCTTGAGGGTTAGCTCAATTTGTCACGTGGGAGGTAATTGGATCAGTTCTCCTCAATGTAGTGGATCTACCTAGATATTTTAGTGGATGTAGCTTGGATAGTGGCTACCAATCTCAAGTGTATATAAACCATTCTAAAAAAAATTGTTTTGATTGAAAACTACTCTACATATTCCTTTATAATTAAATTTAAAAGCAATAAATAATACTTAAATTGAGAAGATAAAACGTATTAATAATGATTAAAAATAAATATCGAAGAAATTATTTTAACTTAAAATTATAAATAAAATAATTCAATTTCCACTTTAATTTTATATTAACATTATATTAAAAAACAAGGTAACTCCCTCCAAAGATACCATGTATATATATAAAACAAGCACGTATCTATCTTAAATCTTTCTAGAAATGTTAGTGATTGTTTATTTTTTTGTAAGAATGTTAGTGATCTATGTTGATTTGGTCCAAAGAATGCATTCTTATAGGAGGCTTTAAAATATTTTAAAATTTATATGTTATGTTTTTATAATACTCTCGTGGGTATTTTTTTATATTATGAACAATATAGATCCATTTTAATTATGGATGAGGGATTAAATTTCTTCACATGTAAACTTTTTATAGTGCAAAATACAATGTGGTATTTTTCATTCTTAAAAATGTATTTTTGAATGCTAAATAGAGTATATATAGGACTGCCCATAGGGCTTTGGATTGATGGTGAATGGGTGCACTGTTAAGGCACTCCTTATGATAGGTCACTCCTTCAAATCCCCCTTGATATCTATATATAGCTATATATATATATATATATATATATAAATTATTTAAGATAGTGCTTCAAAATCTCTTATTGAAATATTTTTTAAAAGTATAAGATTTAAAGAACTTATTCACACATATTTTTCTACTTCTAATTACTTTATAACATACTCATTTTTTATTAATTATAACCAACATTATTATAGGGAACATCCCTCTTCTATTTAATCTTATTAATGGATCAGTTTTTCTATTGATGAATCTCATTAGTAGGTTCAAAACGTTGACCATCAATCAATGCTTATGTGCTTTATCTGAAAGCTTCTACAAAAATTATTATGGATCACAAACATCTTAGATCAAACATTATTTTTCTATTTAGAAAATATTTTTTGTTTTTTGTTTTTTATTTTTGCTTTTGGTTTAAAGGGGCAGAGATGGACAAACAAACTTACACATCATTGGAATCAATAATGTAGTGTTAACAATTAATTATTATAATATATTTTATGATTTTTTTCAATTTTCAATTATTAAACTATAATGAAATATTATAATGAAAATTGTATATTTAAAAAAAATATATAACTTGTTTATTTCATTAATCATATATATTACATTAAAAACATTGATTAAAAGCACAGATGGATAAACAAACTTACACATTAGTGGAATCAATGATATAGTGTTAATAATTAGTTATTATAACATATTTTATGAATTTATTCAATTTTCTATTATTAAACTATAATGAAATATTATAGTGAAAAATTTATATTTAAATTTAATTAATAAACATAAAAATTCAACATTTAAGAAAAATAACTTTTTTATTTCATTAATCATATATATTACATTAAAACCACTGATTAAAAATATATATAATACGAGAAATAAAAATGTTTTAATTATATATATATATATATATATATATATATATATATATATATATATATTACATTAAAAAGATTGATTAAAAATATATATAATATGACAAAGAAATTTTTTTCAGTAAAATTAAAAAGAAGAATATTTCTATATATATGTTTGTCATATATATATATGATGATGATGATGGTTAATGTCCACTGAGGGACCTAAAGAAACGAAATATTTAGTTTGATTTAAGATTTTATTCCTTTGCTCAAAAAGCTTAGAGAGAAGCCTCCTGCCTTTAGTGTGATTTTGACAACCTAAAAGGCTAGGAGGTCATTGCAACAAAGATTTTGAAACTGAGATCTAATGTGGTTGTATGAGGCGCACTCTAGAGAAAGTGATTTTCATCCTCCATGTTCCTATTCTCACAGAGATGGCAAAACCTTTCCATCCATGGTCTTTTACGAATGACCAAGCTTCTGGGATTTATATTTTATTTGAAAATATTTTAATAAAAATTCACATTCAAAGAGTTGGTCAACATATTTCAAACCACCTAATGGTTCATCATCCACAATAATATTATTAAGAAAGAGAAATCAAATCTCTTGAAGTATAAAGTTTTTTGGCAAATTCTATATTAAAAAAATATTCATATTTTAAAAAATTTAATCTATTTCAAACTTAGCAAATCAAAGTTAACAAAATATTACCTAAGATAGAACATATTAAATTCATTATTTTTTTCCTTGGATTAAAATTGAATATTGTCCTCAAAAACTGAGTACAACATCAACACATTCTCTATCCATACAATCCTCATATGAAATATTATGAATGCACGGAAATATAAGAAAATCCTACAAAATGTTGATGAAGCATGTGAACCAAAAGAGAACTGCTAAATTTGATCAGCTCTCTTAATAAATAATTTATAATAAAATTCATAGAGCTAATCATT
This sequence comes from Pinus tabuliformis, assembly GCA_031772625.1. Classification (NCBI taxonomy): domain Eukaryota; kingdom Viridiplantae; phylum Streptophyta; class Pinopsida; order Pinales; family Pinaceae; genus Pinus; species Pinus tabuliformis. The sequence goes on from CM062820.1 coordinate 135,719,767, forward strand.
TTGTTGTTCTTTGATCAACCAAGTCCCAAAAGTCAATTATAAGCTTTTCCTTACACAAATTAACTATTTGACTATTCAATTTCCTATAAACATGAAACCCTGAAAATTGAGTAAAAATAATATCATATTATAATATCTATAAAACCTTTCGACCTAATTTATAACCAGCATAGAGTTTCCAAAAACCTCTAAACCATCTACAAATTTCTCAACTGTAAACCTAAGCAATAATTTGAAAGATAAAAACTCATAACTGGAACATACTCCCAAACGCACTATAAAACTCCCGTACTTTAATGAAATGATATATTTCCAACCATTATAAAGATAGAATGACATGTTAAAATGAGTTTCACCCAAGAATGGAGTAACATGTCTTAGAAAATGATGAAGAAAAATTGAGACTAACTACAATATGCTTTTGCACAGGTTACATATTGAAATCAATACACAAACATTTTTTAGACCAATAACACAAACATTTTACATGATCAGAGTAAGAGCCTCATTTTGCATATAATATAAAATGTTCTTTTTAATTATCTTATGTTTCTAATCGACTATTAATTTAATAAACATTAAAATATTTACAAGTGAAGAAATTACCACTATTAAAGTATGATAACATTTAATAAATTTAATGTCTATAATTTAATAAATTACTAGGAAGATTCGTTTATCTCCCATTTGTGGAATGGATGTCCGAAAGCACAATGGAAATGATGATGTCCCATCCGGAAGCTAACAGAATTTGAGACCTCAACTTTCTTAACAATCCCCATCCAGGATTGATTCGAGATCTTTTGCAGATTTGGACAATTGATATCTGCTTGATGCCTGCTTTACTACGATCAATTGATATCTGCTTGATGCCTGCATTACTACGATCTGTTCGATATCTGCTTGATACCTGTGTTACTGCGATCTGGTTGACCAAGTGCTTCTATCTCTCTAGGTCTTCTATTCGTATCCCACAGCAACAAACTGTTTATGAGATCAAAGGCCACGACACTTTCTGTCAGTCGAAGAGACGACAATTGCTTAGAGGAATCAACATTCGCAAACTCTTCAGGAAAGATTTAATCTAACGAGGCAGTAAGCAGTTGTTGGAATGTTAATTTCAAACTGCAGACTTTTTCCTGCGATGCGATCCCATCACATATCGCACTTCCCTTCTTGTCACCCTTCAACGTGTCTTTTGATTGTCTGCGATGCGATTTCGTGATGCGATCTGATGGCATATCGCAGATCGCACGATTTAAAGGTTATAGAGGCGGTGGCACATCCTCTCTCTTCTTGCGATGCGATGGTGTGATAAGCCATGCATTAAATTCCAGCAAGATATTTTCAACCGTGTAATAAATGATATTTACTAGGGTTGGTAAATGTAGGTGAAATCTTAAATTTTATTATTTTTTATTTTCACGGAAGTAGGGAAAAGAAACACGTATTGTAAAATATATTTTTGTGTTGTTCGATATAAAACGAATGCAAGAGAAAGAGAGTGTAGAGAGTATTAGCAAGAAGAACTCATTCTTCTCTGAAACGCACAGCAGTGCTCAGATAGTAGAATCAAATTCGGGAACTGAAGCGTTTCCTGTTGTAAATCCCTCTGAGTCGAGGAAGACAATTCTGTAACAGTTTTATTATTATTTTTTCTGTTATTTTCTAATAAAGATCCTGTATTAGAAACAGAGTGTTGTTCTCTGTGATATTTTTTTTGTGTGTTTGAAATGAACAGAAATTTTCATCATGGTATCAGAGCTAGTCTAGGCACTCAGTGATTCAAAAACACAGAGTTTGTTTTTTCACTGTAGGAGCTGTAAGAAGCTTATTAAGCAAGAGAAAGTTTTTGCTTTTTTTTCAGTCAGTATCTCTTCTTTATTTTTTCACAAGTTAAGATGGCAGATGCTGGAATTGGTTTGACAAATCCCCAACTGCCACAGTTTAATGGGAAAAACTACAGTTATTGGTCCATAACAATGAAAGCATTGTTTGCTTCTCAAGGAATATGGGAGCTGGTTGAAACTGGCTATACTGAACCGGCAAACGCAACAGCGTTGGCTGCTTTAACAGCAGCAGAAAGAGACCAGTTGAAGAGCGACAAGAAGAAGGATGCCAAAGCCCTATTTTTCCTCTTCCAATCAGTGCATGAAAGTGTTTTTCTACGGATTGCAGCAGCAACAAAATCTAAAGAGGCCTGGGATATTCTCAAAACTGCCTATCAAGGCATGGAGAAGGTGAAGACTGCAAAGTTGCAGATGTTGAGGAGAGACTTTGAAAATCTCAGCATGAAGGAATCTGAAACAATAGATTCATTCTTCACTCAGGTTATTGGCCTAATAACCCAAATAAGATCTCATGGTGAGATTCTTGAAGATAGAACGATTTTAGAGAAAATCTTGAGATGTTTACCCTCAAGGTTTGAATCTATTGTGGTAGCAATAGAAGAAACAAAAGATCTCTCACAGTTCACGGTAGATGAGCTGAGTGCTTATCTTTTGTCTCATGAACACAGACTGAGTAGAGGAACAAATTCCTCTTTTGAGCAAGCATTCAAGACTCAAATGTCTTTTGGCCAAAGAAGAGGTCGAGGCAGAGCAAATTACAGAGGTCGTGGAAGAAGCCAGAACAGAGGCAGAAATTATCCTGCAAGAACAAGCGGAAGGAGCTGCAATCAGAACCAAGATGAAGGTTCAAGCAAACAACAAGCTCATGGACAAAGGTATGATAAATCCCAAGTCCAATGTCATTATTGTAAGAAATATGGGCACTATGCCAATGAATGTAGGAAAAAGCAAAGTGACATGAATAATAGGCAAAATGCTAATTTTGCAAATGAAGAAGATAAGAACCCAAAGAACGTGTTGTTAACATGTAACATAGCACAAGACAAACAAGAAGATTTTTGGTTCTTAGACTCAGGTTCTAGTAATCACATGACTGGTAATATTGAAATGTTTGCCAATCTGGATGAAAATGTGAAATCTGAGGTAACAACAGGGACTGATGATACGATATCTGTCAAGGGTAAGGGCAGAGTTAGTATTCGAGCAAAAAATGGAGAACAGATGATTGTGCGAGAGGTATACTATGTACCTGGCCTGAAATGTAATCTTTTGAGCATTGGACGGCTCATTAACAAAGGTTACAATGTGTTCTTCAAATATGATTTGTGTACTATCAGAGACATACCTCCAAGTAAGAAGATCATTGCACAGGTGCAGATGACCAGCAATAGAATGTTTCCTCTCAAACTCAGGGCAGATTTGAAGGAAGGCAGAACTATTGCGGCTGTAACACAAGAAGTCTTTCAGGAACAACTGAAAGATGTGAATTGGTTGTGGGATTTGAGATTTGGACATCTCAATTTTGGAGGCCTGAATCTACTGCACAGAAAGGGAATGGTAAAGGGATTACCATTGATCGAGAAACCAGACAGCCTTTGTGAAGGCTGCATCTTGGGAAAGCAACACAAAGAAAGCTTTCCAGCAGGAAAGAGTATAAGGGCAAAAGCACCATTGGAAATTGTTCATTCTGATGTGTGCGGACCAATGCAAACACCATCATTTTCTGGAAATAAATATGTTTTAACTTTCATTGATGATTACACCAGAAAGACATGGGTGTATATGCTGAAACAGAAGAGTGAAGTGTTTGAGAAATTCCGCCACTTCAAAACTCTTGTTGAAAAGCAGTGTGGGCATTATATCAAAGTGCTCAGAACAGATAGAGGAGGAGAGTACATCTCCCAAGACTTTCTGCGTTTTTGCAGAGAGAATGGCATACAAAAGCAGTTCACCGCAAGGTATACACCTCAACAAAATGGATTTGCTGAAAGAAAGAATAGGACCATTCTTGACATCGTCAGAAGTATGTTGAAGGCAAAACACTTGCCGTATGAGTATTGGGCAGAAGCTGTTACTTGCGCAGTTTACATCTTGAATAGATGCCCAACTAAAGATGTCATGAACAGAATACCAGAAGAAGCATGGAGTGGTCAAAAGCAAACTGTCACTCACATGAGAGTATTCGGTTGTGTGGCATATGCACATGTACCGGATCAGCTAAGGAAGAAGCTTGATAGTAATGGGGAGAAGTCTGTCTTTATTGGCTATTGTGATGAGTCAAAAGCATACAAACTCTATAGTCCATCCACCAAGAAATTGATAGTAAGCAGAGATGTGCAGTTCATTGAAGATGAAGCTTGGGATGGAAGCTTAGAGAAGACAGTGAATGTGAAGACAATTGTGTCTCACGAAGAAGAAGAGGAAGGGACAGCAGCAAATAATCCTTCCTTAATGGCTCCTCCTACACCACAGCAAGTACAACAAACCACACCACAATCTGGAATTCGAACAGCCTTAAGAAGTCAAGGAAGTGCTTCTCCAAGCACACCACAGGGATCAGAAATACCCTCAAGTTCGGATGGAACTCCAAGCACACCAAGAAGACCAAGATTCAGAAATCTGAATGAGATTTATGAACAAGGAGAGGTAAGTAACAATACCGGTCTGAATTCATTATTCGCTTTATATTGTCATGTTGATGACCCAGTCCATTTTGAAGATGCTGTAAATGAAGATAAATGGATTGAAGCAATGAATGAAGAAATTGGTGCAATTGAGAAGAGTAAAACATGGGAGTTAGTGGACCTCCCTGTAGGCAAAGATGTCATTGGAGTTAAGTGGGTCTACAAGACCAAAAGCAATGCTGAAGGCAAGATTGACAGGCACAAAGCAAGACTTGTTGTTAAAGGCTACAAGCAGCAACAAGGCAAAGACTATGATGAAACCTTTGCACCAGTAGCAAGGATGGAAACAGTCAGAACAGTGTTGTTTATTGCAGCACAACACAAATGGAAGATTTATCAGATGGCTGTTAAATCTGCATTCCTTAATGGAGTATTGAAAGAAGAGGTTTATGTTGAGCAACCTCGAGGCTATGAAGTTGAAGGCCAAGAGCATAAAGTTTGTAAACTGAAGAAGGCTCTTTATGGGTTGAAGCAAGCTCCAAGAGCATGGTACAACAGAATAGATGCTTATCTGATTGAAAATGGGTTTGACAAGTGTGATGGTGAACCCACACTCTACATAAAGCAGAATGACAGTAAGATTATTATTGTTGTTTTATATGTAGATGATTTGATTTTTACAAGCAATGATGCTTCACTCATTGCTGATTTAAAGCAGTCATGAAAAGTGAATTTGAAATGACTGACTTGGGCTTCTTAAGATATTTTCTTGGAATTGAAGTAGACCAAAGTGAAAATGGCGTTTTCATTTCTCAAGATAAATATGTAGAAGTAGTGTTAAAGAGATTTAACATGCAGAACAACAAAGCAGCTGTGACTCCAACTGTAATGGGGTTGAAATTGACCAAAGAAGACAGCAGTGAGGATTTTGATCCAAAACTGTACAAGAGCATAGTTGGCAGCCTTATGTACTTGACTGCAACTAGGCCGGACATTATTCACGCTATGAGTTTAATCTCCAGATTTATGGAAAGACCGAAAGAGACTCATTGGCAGGCAGCCAAGAGGATTCTAAGGTATGTGAATGGAACAAAGGGGTTTGGTATTTTATACTCCTCTTCTGAAAGTTTCATGTTGACAGGTTACACTGATAGTGATTGGGTTGGAAGTGTTGATGATAGGAAAAGCACATCAGGATATGTGTTTCATATGGGATCGGGAGCCATCTCATGGGCTTCCAAGAAGCAACCAGTTGTGGCTTTGTCAAAAGAAGAGGCAGAGTATGTGGCAGCAACAGCAGTAGCATGCCAAGTAGTATGGCTGAGACGAGTTCTCAGAGATTTGTGTCATGAACAAGAAAATGGCACAACCATTTACTGTGACAATAGCTCAGCAATAGCATTGTCTAAAAATTCAGTTTTTCATAAAAGGACAAAGCATATAGGCACCAAATTTCACTTCATACGTGAATTGGTTAACAATGGGGAGATTGTTTTGTAGCACTGTAGAACAGAGGAACAGTTAGCTGACATCCTCACAAAACCATTGGCAAAGAAAAGCTTTGATCATTTCAGGAAATGCCTAGGTATGCAGAAAAAAAACCAGCAGTTAAAATTAAAGGGGAGTGTTGGAATGTTAATTTCAAACTGCAGACTTTTTCCTGCGATGCGATCCCATCGCATATCGCACTTCCCTTCTTGTCACCCTTCAACGTGTCCTTTGATTGTTTGCGATGCGATTTAGCGATGCGATTTCGCGATGCGATCTGATCGCATATCACAGATCACAGATCGCACGATTTAAAGGTTATAGAGGTGGTGGCACATCCTCTCTCTTCTTTCAATGCGATGGTGTGATAAGCCATGCATTAAATTCCAGCAAGATATTTTCAACCGTGTAATAAATGATATTTACTAGGGTTGGTAAATGTAGGTGAAATCTTAAATTTTATTATTTTTTATTTTCACGGAAGTAGCGAAAAGCAACACGTATTGTAAAAGATATTTTTGTGTTGTTCGATATAAAACGAATGCAAGAGAAAGAGAGTGTAGAGAGTATTAGCAAGAAAAGCTCTTTCTTCTCTGAAACGCACAACAATGCTAGGATAGGAGAATTAGATTCGGGAACTGAAGTGTTTCCTGTTGTAAATCCCTCTAAGTCGAGGAAGACAATTCTGTAACAGTTTTATTATTATTTTTTCTGTTATTTTCTAATAAAGATCCTGTATTAGAAACAAAGTGTTGTTCTGTGTGATATTTTTTTTGTGTGTTTGAAATGAACAGAAATTTCCATCAGCAGTAACATCTCAGTCCAAATTCCTGAAAGGGCTTGCAGGCATGTGCAATGAAAGCCACAAAACATATTGGAGAGGAGAGATACTATTATAATTGTTGATTTCGGGCTCGCGACATCGATGTAATAAGCCACTAGAATCATATGTTGGCACACGCCCATATCGAGCAATAGAACTTCTCCTTGGATCCAATAATTATGGCTTCGCCGTTAACATTTGGGCAATGAGTTATCATGGCGGAGCTGTTCAAAGGCTACCCAATATTTAGAGGCTCTGATGTGCTCCCCAAAGGCTACCCAATATCAAGTTCCTAACATCTTCTCTGTCATTCGTTCTCCTGATACCCGAATTTGATAACATTTTCTCTGTGATTGATTCTCCTGATACCCGAATTTGGCCTGAGGCGTTACTGCTTGCTGCCTCATTAGATTACAACTTTGGAGAAGACTTCGCGAATGTTGATTCCACTAAGCAATTGTCGTCTCTTCTACCACCGACAGCAAGTGCCGTGGCCATTGATCTCATAAACAATTTGTTGCCGTGGGATCCGAAGAGAAGACCGAGAGCGAAACCTGATTGTAGTAATACAAGCATCAAGCAGATATTGAATCATATGTTCGGAAACGCTCATATTGAGCACCAGAACTTCTCCTTGGATCCACTCATTATGGCTTTGCCATTGACATTTGGGCAATGGATATTATCATGGCCTAGTTGTTCACTTGTTACCCAATATTCAGAGACTCTAATACATCAATTCCATAACATTTGCTCTGTTATTGGTTCTCCTAATACCGGAATTTGTGTTGAGGGATTAGTGCTTGCTGCATTGAGGATTAGTGGGAGGGAAACCCTTTGGTGCATTGAGGATTAGTGTGAGGGAAACATTTTGGAATGGATTTTTCAAGAGGATTGTCATTTTTTTTCACAATTTTTTTTTTACAATTCATTAAAAATGAGAATATATTTTATTTTTAACCAAAAAAAACTTTATAATTCATTAAAAATAGGAATATATTTTATCTTTCTAAAACATTCATTGTAGTTTTCTTTGCCAGTGAAAACTATTACAGGTATAGATATAAGGGAATACATTTTAACAAAACTTCTGAATTAAATTTTAAATAGATAAAATTAGATATGATTTTTGGGATTCAACTAAGTCATTGATCTATGACTTATGAGTGCTAAGTGGACTATTCAAAAATCATGAGAAATTAGTCAGTTACAACTACTTCTCATGGGAATGGTCATACATGAATAACTTAGTTAATTCAGTTGAATAGCAAAAATGATATCTAATATAATCCCCCAAAACCCCCATTATTTTCAAAAGAGTGAAGTGAACTCTACTTGAATGATTCATGAGGCATAGTAATTGGGCAAATGGGGTAGCAAGCTAAGTGGACTTTATTGTAGAAAAAACTCCACAGTTAAGGGGCTTGAGCTAGAGGTGAAGGTAACTTGGGTGACCTCCTAAGAAATCATTGTTACTGGGTAAATGATATCTAATATAATACACTTCCAAAACCCCCAATACTTCATAGATTAAATTCTTACTACAAAAATTATTTTAACAAAATCTCTCATTATACATTCATCTCTTCAAAATTAACAACATTATGTGGTTGATTTTAAATATATAACCAAAAATCCTTAAAATACATGTATCTCTTCAAAATTAACTAGCATTAAGTGATTGGTTTTTAATATATAACAAAAACTTCAAAAGTCAACCTATTATATTATAGAAAATTCATATGCCATCTAACAGATGTACCGTACATGCCATACAGACTTCGGCCTTCGAAAGGAAATCAGCAAAAATAAAAAGTATATATATATATATATATATATATATATATATATATATATATATATATATATATATATATATATATATATATATATATATCAATTATATATATCCCTCAATCAACCCAATCAACCCACATGAAGGTTGTCCTCAATGCAGAGCTTTACTAACAGGCAGCTTTAATCACAGTTTTCGATGCATTCAACGCACAAATGAAGACCACCATTTAACACCAATACAGCTTCAAAGGCATCACACAAATGAATCAATGAGGCAGACAAAACAGATTTCTTTGTTTCCAGTACAGCCAGAAAACAGATTTCTTTGTTTCCAGTACAGCCACAAAATAGATTTCTTTGTTTCCAATACAGCCTTAACCTCCAGCCCATACAACGCACATACTAAGAGCAACAACCATCACAAATAGGAACGATCCTTCCAAACAAAGTTCACACCCTTCAATGATTTTTCAGCAGAGATTTGACAACAAATATACATCAGCCTTCAAAAAGACAAATATACATCATTAATTGAAATAAAACGGCCAACCCACGAAGGGATATATCAACGCCAATACATATCAAAAACTCCTGTGGCCTGCCGAAAATTAGTGCATACGTTACATAATGCACAAACTACTAAATTCAATGCAAAGAAGGAAAATTAGTGCATACCTTAGCTAATGCACATGCGACAAACTACTACATTCAATGCACAGATGGATATAACTAAGAGGGCCAGCGTATAATGGCAAGAAAATAGCAGGAGTTACAAGAGATAAATGGGGACCCGTAGTTTGTAGTTTTGAAATGAGTTTTATTTTTATTTTTTAATTTTACCAATTGAGATGTATAATGAATTAATTTTTTTATATGTATTATGGATTGATGTATATTACAAATTTGTTGGTCATTTAGTTTATGTAGTTGTTGTGCCCAAAAAATCTACAACTTAATATAAAATAGATGCATAGCTATTAAATGTAATGTAAAAAAAATTGTATGTCAATATTTTTAATGTGAGCGATATTATAACTAATAATAAAAATAACTTAAAAAAATAGCATAATCCTCCATGTTTTCTTTATTCTTTCTTACTGCAATAAGCTAATTTGAAGCAACTAATAAAAATAATAAAAATAAATTTGTTATATTTTAATTTGGTTTTTATTAATAAAACTACAAAAAAAATTAGATAAAAGAAAGTCATAATACCATGGGCCAATATCAAGGTTTATCAATACCATGGGTCATTTATTTTTTTAATTATTATGTGATGTAGGAGCATTCAGACTTAGCCAACAATGTGATTGTATGTTCACATGTTGTGACAAACAAGAGATGAATTTCATTGACCTAAGTGGTCAAAATGAGTGTTAGTAGAAAGGGTTGGATCTCTCAAATTAATCTTTATCTCAATTATTGTAATAATTAGAATATTGTATTATTTTTAGACTAAGAGATTAGTTGTTAGTATAGGTGTGTCTCACCGCTTAGAAATAGGGATTTGATTGTTAGACTCATAAAAATGGGGATCGAGTTGTCAATGCAGTTAGGATAGGATTCGATTCATAAAATAAAAAAGAATGTAATGGCACAGGGATTAGATGATTAAGAATAGGGTGAGTAAGCGAGAGTTTGAGTGATAGAGATAGGTTTGAGATTGAAACAAAGGTCACGCAAACTGTTGTAATCGAGCCAAGAGGGCCAAGACTCTGTAATTTCTGTTTTATTGAATAATTGATTGAAATATGGTGTGGACAACCTATTCTAGTGCAAAAATTCATTGTAGCTGTGTATGGGTGTTATGGACCCTAATAGGGTATTTTTCTCTCTTTAAACATTCTATTTATAAATCACAGTCAATTAGTATTAACAATTAATATTGAGCTTAAGTGCTAAACCTTTCCTTAAGCATCTTTCTTAAAATATGAATTAAGCACGTGGGTTGTATTTGATAAGGGGGAAGTGGTATCTCGCATGTCTAAAGGGTCATAAATGGTATTTCGAAAATTCACGCGATCAACCTTAGCGGTTGACCCATAGCATGAGAAAACCACCTTTCTCAAGTGCTCTCGACCTGATATCATTCATGCAAGAATCCACGAGATATTGCGTGACATCTGTTCGACTGTAGGGGTCACATCGACGTTAGAGATCATCCGGGTAAGGTGGTGAGCAGACGACACGATATTTGTTGGATTTGGAGAAGTGAGATCAATGGTGAGGATTGAAGCGCTTGATAAAAGGAGAAGTCAACGAGGAACCGACAGTGATTGGTTAGATAAGCGGGGCCCTCAGGGGAAAACCCAGGTACACAATCTATTTCTGCACAACTGATTGGCTCTAAAGCTAAACAGTAGTCTAATTATAGATAGCCACCTCATTTTCGTCAACCTCCTGTGTCATTTGGTATTACAACACAAAGATTAAGTTTTGCTACAACAAACATGCCACCAAGGAGAGGAGCTGGCATAGGTCAGGGGAGACTTGTAGCAAATGCAGTTTTATTGGATGAGATCTGGATTCTATGTACACAGATGGAGACAATGGAGACTACTCGAAGTAAAGCACCTGATGAAGGAGATGCTAGTGTTGCAGTAGAATTTTCTGACGAAGAAGAAGAGGATGAAAGTGAAGCTGCCAAAGTTCTCAAGATATTGGGCAAAGCAAGTCGAAGACCAAAGTTGGAAATACCTTTGTGTGATGGGAATCTCAATGTATAAGATTTGATGGACTCGATTAGTTCATTGGATAAGTATTTTGAATATGAGGAGGTTGATGATAAAAAGAAGGTGAAATTTGCAGTTACCATATTGAGGGGTCACGCAACTATTTGGTGGGATGAACTACAAACATCCAAAGCAAGAAAAGGAAAGTCCAAGATCAAAGAATGGGATAAAATGGTGAGTAGATTGAAAGCCAAATTTATGCCAAAAGATTATTAGTTAAATCTTTTCATACAATTGCAAAAATTGATTCAAAAAGGTATGACTGTCAAAGAATATACAGAAGAGTTCTATAAGCTGAGTATTGGTGCAGGACATGCAGAGGATGACGTAGAGAAGGTAGCTATATATATCAATGGGTTGAGGTATGACATACATGATGAAATCAACTTGCTGAGTCTGAACACAATTGAATATTCCTATCAAGCAACTTTGAAGGAAGAGTAGAAGATCTTGAGGAAAAAAAATCAAAGGAATAGAGGGAAAAGTTCAGCAAGAGGTAAAGGAACTATGAGACAAAGATTTCAGCACTATCAAATTGAAGCAAGAAGTTGAAGTAGTAGATCGCCACAGAGAGGAGACTTTAGTAGAGGAAGATTTCCACCTAGAGGAAGAGGCCGAAGAAGATAAATTCGGTGTTACATATGTGGAGAATGGGGACATGGATCATGGGACTCTCCTCATAATAAAACAACAAATCAGAGGAATGTGAATGTGGCTGAGGCAGAGGAAGAAAAACCTCAAATTGCAAACAAGGAAGAATCACCTAAAGTAGGAGAATCTTTGTTGTTGAAAAGGATATTGATTAAGGCATATAAAGAGACAGGAGAACCAACTCAGAGGAAGAGTTTATTCAGAACTACATGCAAGTCCAAAGGAAAATGTTGCAAAGTGATAATTTACAGTGGAAGCACTGATAACGTTGCTTCTACAGAAATGGTGGAAAAGGTAGGATTAGTGAAAATAGTACACCCTACTCCTTATAAAGTATCATGGTTGCAAAAAGGACATCATGTTGTTGTGACAGAACAATGCATGGTAGAGATATAGATTGGTACTTATAAGAATGTGATATTGTGTGATGTAATGCCAATAGATGTTTTCCATGTATTGTTGGGAAGACCTTGGCAGTTTGATCGGAAATCTATTCATGATGGGAGGAGAAATACTTACACTTTAGAGAAGGATGGAAATAAAAATACATTGTTGGCATTGAATGATGAAGTAGGAAAACAAGCATTTGGAAATAATGTTATGCTAATGAGTGGGAAAGAATTGCTGCACAAAGTCAAGAAGGATGAACAGATGCATTTTTTTGTCATAGGGAGACCTAAGGTAATTTTAACTTCCACAAACTTAGATGATTTACCTGAAGAAATCAAAACTCTGTTCAATGATTTTGTTCATATTATTGTGGATGAGTTTCCAAATGCATTACCACCAATCAAGAGTATTAGTCATCATATTGATCTGATAATTGGAGTAAGTTTTCCAAACAAAGTAGCATATATATTAAATCCTCAAGGGAATGCAGAAGTTCGAAGAGAAGTGCAAGAATTTATGGATAAGGGATTAATCATAGAAAGTCTTAATACATGTGTTGTACCAACAGTACTGAGTCCAAAAAAGGGGGGTGAATGGCGCATGTGTACAGATTCCATAGCCATAAACAAAATCACAATCAGGTATTGTTTTCCTTTACCATGCATGGATGATTTGGTCGATTGTTTAATTGGGTCAAAGTATTTTACTAAGATAGACCTAAAGAGTGGATATCATCAAATAAGGATTAGAGAAGGAGATGAATGGAAGACTGCATTTAAAACAAACAGTGGGTTGTATGAGTGGTTAGTGATGCCTTTTGGACTCACTAATGCACCCAGCACATTCATGAGATTGATGAATGAAGCCTTGAAGGAATATGAAAGCAAGTTTTTCATTTTTTATATTGATGATATTCTAGTTTTCAGTAGAAGAAAATAAGAACATCTGGAGCATCTTAAGTTGGTTTTAAGAACTCTCCAGAAAGAGAAACTACTGATAAATATGAAGAAATATAGTTTCATGAAAGAAGAATTAGTCTATTTGGGAGTTGTAGTTTCTAAAGAAGGGTTGAAAATGGATCCAGAGAGAGTCTAAGCAATTTGGAACTGGCCTATTCCAAAAAACATATTTGAGGTAAGAATATTCCATGATCTTGCAATATAAAAACTTGTGAGAAATTTTAGTCAGATTTGTGCACCAATTATTGAAACAATCAAAGACACTGATAAGCCATTCAAGTGGACAGAAGTAGCAGACCGAAATTTTAAGTTCCCGAAGAAGAAAATTATAGAGAAACCATTTCCAGATTTACCTGATTTTGGAAAAGTATTTCAAGTTGAAACTCATGCTAGTGGAGTTACAATTGGAGCAGTTTTGAGTCAATAACAAAGACTAATAGCATACTTTAGTGAGAAGCTAATGAAGATAAGGCAAAGTATTCTTCTTATGATAAATAATTTTATGCTATTTTGCAAGATGTAAAAAGATGGAGACATTATTTGCTACCAAAAGAGTTTGTATTGTATTTTGACAATCATGCATTACAATTCATAAAAAACCAGCCAAAATTGAACCAGAAACATGCCAAGTGGGTAGATTTTTTACAAAGTTTCACTTGTGTGATAAAACATACAAGTGGTCAGTTGAACAAAGTTGTTGATGCTTTAAGCAGGGTAAATTTCGTTGTGCAAGAATTAAGAGCCGGTGTTGTAGGGTTTGAAGAAATGGTTGATATGTATAAAGATGATGCAAAATTCAAAGCTATTTATGGAGTTGTACAAAATCCGACAGTTCATAATAGAAGTCAGTGGTTAGATTATCTCATCCAAGGAGGTGTACTGTTTAAGGGTAACAAACTGTGCATTCCCAAATGTTCTATGAGGGAAGACATAATCAAGGAGAAACACATTGGAGGAATATCTGGTCACTTTGGATAAAGAAAAACCTTTGTTCAGGTAAATGCTTTTTACTATTGGCCAAAGATGAAAACTGATGCTAATAAATTTGTTGAAAAGTGCAGGATAACTCAGCATGCTAAAGGGAGAAGCGAAAATACAGGATTGTACTATCCATTGCCAATACCAGACCCACCATGGGATGCAATTAGTATGGATTTTGTTTTGGGATTACCTAGAACTCAAAGAGGAAATGATTCCATTTATGTTGTGGTAGATAGATTTTATAAAATGGCACATTTCATTACATATAAAAAGTCTAGTGATGCAACACATATTGTTAATCTATATTTTTCAGAAGTTGTAAGGTTACATGGATTGCCTGTAAGTATTGTGTTTGATAGGGATACAAAGTTTGTTGGGCATTTTTGTTGAACTCTTTGGAAGAAACTAGGTGCTAACCTTAGTTTCATTTCAACATACAATCTTCAAACAAATGGACAGAGCGAAGTGGTAAACAGAAGGTTGGGGAACATATTGAGAAGTTTAGTGTATCAAAATTCTAAGCAGTGGGATTTAGCACTTGCTCAATCCGAGTTTTCTTATAATGACACTCCAAACTGAAGTACTAGAATGAGTCCATTTCAGATTGTTTTTGGAATGAATCCAAGAGGTGTGTATGAACTCAGAAATTTGTGTAAACAGGAGACCAGAAGTGCAAAAGATGAAGAGTTTCCAGAGCAAATGCAAAGATTACAGGAATATGTCAAAGGTAGATTGTAGGGAAGCAGTGGAAAATACAAACAGAGAGCTGGTATGAAGCGAAAGGAAAAAGAATTCAAAGTGGGGGATCTAGTGACGGTATACTTGAGAAAAAAAGATTTCCTATTGGGACTTATAATAAACTAAAGATGAAAAGGATAGGATCATGCAAAATTGTGAGGAAGTTTTCAACTAATGCTTATGAAAATGAGTTTCCAGAAGGAATTGGAATATCACCTATCTGGAATGTTGTAGATTTCTATCCATACAAAGAGACAAAGACAAAGCTACAAAAGGAACCTATAGAAGATGAAGTTCAAACTTTAAAATGGGAAGAAAAAATGCCAAAGGCAGTGAAGAAAAAGGTGTAAGCTCTTTTGGAGAAAAGAGTATCCAAAAGAACCAGAGGACAGGTTTATTTTCAATATCTAGTCAAATGGAAGGGACAGCCAGTGGAGGATGCTAGTTGGATAACAACATCAAAGCTACAAAAGTATGGAGTAAATCTTTAAAGTTTGATGAAGAATTCTTTTCTTCCCTGGGAGTCTAATGCAGGAGCATCCAGACTTAGCCAGCAATGTGATTGTATGTTCACATGTTGTGGCTAACAAGAGATGAATTTCATTGACCTGAGTGGTCAAAATCAGTTTTAGTAGAGAGGGTTGGATCTCTCAAATTAATATTTATCTCAATTATTGTAATAATTAGAATATTGTATTATTTTTAGACTAAGATAAGTTGTTAGTGTAGGTGTGTCTCAGAGCTTGGAAATAGGGATTTGATTGTTAGGCTGATAAAAATAGGGATCGAGTTGTCAATGTAGTTAGGATAGGATTTGATTCATAAAATAAAAAAGAATGTAATGGCAGAGGGATTAGATGATTGAGAATAGAGTGAGTAAGAAAGAGTTTGAGTGACAAAGACAGGGTTAAGATTGAAACAGAGGTCAGACAAACTGTTGTAATTGAGCTGAGAGGGCCAAGACTCTGTAATTTCCATTTTATTGAATAATTGATTGAAGTGTGATGTGGACACACTTTTATGATGCAGAAATTCATTGTAGTTGTGTATCGGCATTCTGGAACCTAATGATGTATTTTTCTCTATTTAAAAATTTTACTTATAAATCACAGTCAATTAGTATTATGAGTTAATATTGATCTTAAGCGCTAAACATTTCCTTAAGTGTCTTTCTTAAAATATGAATTAAGAATGTGGGTTGTATTTGATAAGAAGGAAGTCGTATCTCGCATGCCCAAAGGGTCGTAAATGGTATTTGGAAAATTCACGTGATCAACCCTAGCAGTCAACACGTACCACGAGAAAACCACTTTTTTCGCACACTCTCAACTTGATATCATTCGTGCAAGAATCCGCACGAGATTGTGCGACAACCATTCAATTGGATGGGTCACATCGATAATGGAGATCGTTTGGGTAAGGTGGTGGGTGGACGACATGATATCCGTTGGATTTGGAGAAGTGAGATCAATGGCACAGATTGAAGCGCTTGATAAAAGGAGAAGTCAAGTAGGGACCGACAATGATTGGTCAGATAAGTGGGACCCTTAGGGGGAAAACCCACGTACATAATCTATTTTTGCATCACTGATTGGTTCTAAAGCTAAACAGTAGTCGAATTATAGACTACCAGCTCATTTTTGTCAACCTTTTGCATCATTATGTTATGGATTTAAGCCTTTGATTATTACATTATGGATCTAAGCTTTTAATACTATGTTACAATGCCATGGGAAAATACAATGACTTATCAATACCACATGCCCAAATACCATAACTTATTTTACAATTAAAATAATTTTTTTCAAATTTAATTTTATAACATTTTTTAATTAAATCTAAGAGTAAAAGGGTTATAATTTATTTTTAAACCCTGAATCCTTGTATCCCCATAAATACTAAAAATGTTAAATGGAGGTTTTAATAAAGTTAAAAATTATAATACTTTTTATATATACATGTGGGGCCTTTGATTTAGTCATTTGTAAAGGCTTTACTAGATTGGAAAAGTTGGTAATTTCACTTGCAATACTTACAATGGATCAAGTATAGTAGATTATGTAATTTTCTCGCATGGTTTGTGTGAGAAAATGGAGGAAGTTTTGATTCGAGATCAGTTGTGGGACTCAAAATCAGATCACAGGCAAATTTATTTATGTTTTTCTTGGATTAGAAAGAAACAATTAGATTCAAAAATTCAGCATATCCATCAAAATCTCCTCCCACGGGGTAGAATTTTCTTAAACCCAGAAAATTGTAATACCTTCAAAATGACCCTAGAGAGGCTCTTTGAGAAGGAGAAAATCACAATTCACAAACTTCATAGTCATGAATTAACACATTTAATTCAATGCGCACTTGCAAAGTGCCAAAGAGAAAAAAATAATAAGTATGAAACAAGTTGCTTTCAGATTAATGCTTGGTTTGATGATGAATGCAAAAAGGCAAGGAGAATGTGGAAAGAGTCAAACAAGGATAAAATAAACCTCAAATCTTACAAGAAGTTTTTAAACAAGAAGTTGTCATAGTTTCAATGGGGGAAGAACTAATCTTCCTTTAGAAAAATAAACCCAAATTACTTTGGAAGGAGCTCCAACCGAAAAAGATACAAACTGGAACTAGTATTACAACTTCTAAATTATTTGACTATGCAAGACAACTCTATGAGTAGGTTCCCAAGGTTGACCCTTCCCCCTTGGTCAACACTAATATTGAACTCTTCACAGTACAAGATGTAGAGATGGGTATGAAGAAGTTTTGTGTTGGAAAAGAAAAAGACTTAGTTGAACTCCAAGTAAAATATCTAAAGAGGGGCTCAAAGATTCTTGCACCTCACACTATAAAAATATTCAACAACATCATATAACAGGGGATCCCCATAGATTGGACCACTAGTTTGGCAATAACTCTTTTCAAAAGTAGTGACGCAAATAATCCTTCCAATTATAGGACCATCATGATAAACCTTTTTTTTGCAAAGCTATTTGGAAGCATATTAGAAAACAAAATTAGCAAGTGGGCATAAGAAAGAGATAAGCGTGCTAAAGCGAAAGCTAGTTTTAGATGTAAACATTCCACAATTGATCGTTCTATAACTTTAATGAAAATCATTGAAAAAGTTTGGGAGAGAAAGGAAGAAGTATTTTGTTGCTTTGTTGATTTCAAAAAAGAATTTGACTCGATTCCTAGGGATAAGCTTTGGCACACAATGGAGGAACTTGGGGTTCCTAAACATTTGGGAGTAGCTGTGCATAGGTTGTATGAATAGGTGAGAGCCAAAACTAGAACTTCGGTAGGCATTTCTGAAAGCTTTAGAAGCGATATCAGGGTCAAACAAGGTTTCCCACTGTCTCCTACCCTTTTTCATTTATATAGCTACAAGCATGACCAGTGGTTAAATTCACAAGGGGGTGGAGGTATCTATTTGGGAAAGTTTTTTATTAGGCTTATTTTATATGCAAATGACCTTATTCTGATTGCTAAATTAGCTCTAGATTTGCAAGATCACTTACTATCCCTTTAGAATTTTTGTAGAGGTGTGGGGATGCGAGTCAATATTAGAAAAAAAAAAGTAGTGGTTTTCTCTAAGAAAAGAAAAGATAACCAGCATAGGTTCTACTTTGAAGGCAACATTCTAGAAGAGTTTGTGGATTACAAATACCTCAGAATTGAATTCAACAAAAGTCTAAGCTGAATGGTTGTAGAAAGAAAGTAAATTTGGGG
This sequence comes from Pinus tabuliformis, assembly GCA_031772625.1. Lineage (NCBI taxonomy): Eukaryota > Viridiplantae > Streptophyta > Pinopsida > Pinales > Pinaceae > Pinus > Pinus tabuliformis. The sequence continues at coordinate 135,738,523 of CM062820.1, forward strand.
GGTTGGAAAGAATTTTATGCTTTTCAAAATAGGCGTAGAGAGGTAGAGTTTGGGACTGGAAAACCACTCAAACTCTTTTTGGGCTTCTACTGATTTTGCTGATTCTCTATGGTTGTGAACTATGGGCCAGCGATACATCTGACATGTAGTGGAGACAAATTGAGAAAATTCAAAAGTGTTTGATTACAAAAAAATTCAAAGCTTAAAAGATGTTCCTTATGCTATCTTGTTAAGTGAAACATGGACTCCTCCTCTTGAAGCAATTTCTGTGGTGCGAGTCATAAGGTATTTAAAAAAATTGAGCAAATCGAAGAGGGTACATGGCCTAAGGTTGTCTTTAATGATAGATTGTGTAAGAGCAAAAAAACTTGGATGCAAAAAAATAACAAATGGTTTAGTAAATGGGGTATTTTCTAGAACACCTGTCCCATAAACATCAAAATGATAAAAAATTTTGTTATGGAAAAGTTCCACAAGTGTAGTTGGGATAAGGAGCTAGGAAGAAATAAAAAGTACTATACTGAAGCGTTTAATCCCACTCATAGTCATCAACCAAAAGCATACATAGAGGTCAATATCTCTTCAATATCCAAAATTATTATTCCTCATTTAAGGACTAATTCTCATCAACTTTGTTGTGAAACAAGGAACTGGAAAATGCCAAAAGAAGTGTTGGAGGAAAGGGTATACATTTTTTGTTCTTCCGTTAAAGTGGAAATAGAAAAAAATTTCATTTTAGAATGTGAGGCATTCAAAGACAACAGGCAAAGTTATGTCGATGTTTTGGGAACTAGCTCTTGGGATAATCTATTTAGTGAGGGGTTTGTCGAGAATCTGGGAGAATTTATTTTGAAGCTTCATAGAAAAGGGCTGAATAAATCAAGTAGATGAAGAAGCAATTTGTCCCATAGGCTATCTTTAGCCTCATTAACGTCAAAATAATTTCTTTCTTTTGTTTATTCTATGTGAAATTTATTTAATATAAATAATATTAGAAAGAACGAGATTAGTTGCATCTTAACCAAGGATCCAAGCGAAGAGAGAAAGAAAAGTGACTAACAATGATGGAGGAAAAATAGTGCATGATTCTTTTAAGATTTTTATTATCATATTTTCTTTGACATGATTGATTCAAAATATAGGTTTCATATTTTACAACCAATTAAGTATTTTTTTTTTATTTAGATGTTTTCTTAAATACAGTACAATGAGATCAAATTTAAGAGAGAGGGGGGGGGGGGGAGATACATAGATGGGAGAGAGAAGTATAGAGAGGAAGGAAGAGAGAGCGGAGGGGGGAAGAGAGAAGGAGAGAGGGTGGGAGAGAGATGGATTTAGGGGAGGATAGAGAGAGAGTGAAGAACAAAGACATTGAGATATAGAGGTGTAGAGAGAGAGGGAGTGACAAGGGAGAGATGAAGACGAAATGAGGGAAAGAGGAGATGGGAGAATAGAGAGGAAATTAGAGAATAGAGATGTGGAAAGAATGGGAAGAGAGAGAGAGAGAAGGAGACATAGATATGGATTGGAGAGAAAGGGTGAGATACAGGAGAGAGGGGCGAGATAGTGACAACATTGGAGAGTGGAGAGGGAGTGTGATGGGGCAGAGACAAAGGGAGGTGGGGGAGAATGGGAGAGAGAAAAAGTAAGAGAGAGAGGAAATAAGAGAGAGAGAGAGAGAAGGGGATATAGATATGGAGTTGGAGGGGGTGAGAGAGGAAGGTATGGAAAAGCTAATAAGTGGGACAATAAGAACAATAGAATAAAATAAGTTGAGATTGATCGCAATGAATATTGTTTGTCATTGACTACATTCTTATTATTCACATTTTCTATCATTCAACATTGTGACATTGTCACTTTGCATTCAAAATTTGTATTTCATCATTCAAGTTACTAACAGTCTCTCATATCAACAACATAAGGTAGCTAAAAAAACTTAAAATTAAATTGACCAAATTAATATTAAAAATGATTAGCATATTTAACTCGGGATCCATCAATCCCCAACAGGGATCAAATATCTTGTTGTGCAAACCTTTTCTCATGTTTTGCACTCAGAAAAGAGGTTTTTAAGACTCTTTAACTTTAGCAAATAATGGTATAATGAAGTAAATTTTTTATATTTATCATCGATTTATGCATATTGGCATTTTACTAGCCATTCAGTTTATGTGGTTGTGTTAACAAATAATTAAAAGCACATTATGTAAGTATAGTTGTGAATATAAAAGAAATATTTAAAAAACAACAATGTTTGAAGAAGTTAAAAATGATATAAAAATTCACATTGTGCAAGTATTGCAGAAAATAGGAAAATATTATTAAAAAAATTGTGATGAGTTATTAGACTCTACTAATGAGCCAACATGATTTGATCACTATCACTCAGCAATAGTTTTAATAGAAATGGTTTACTAGAAATAGTTTTCATCGATCTTCAATGTCCATGAACCACTTTTTTAGCCTTGAGTGTTTGTAGTGTCCACGAACCACTTTTTCTTTGCTTTGAGGCTTTCTGTGAACCACATTCTTATCCTTGAGGGTTAGCTCAATTTTTCACCTTGCTAATAGTATGTATTTGGGTCAATTCTCCTAGATGTAGTGGAAATTCCTAGATATTTCAATGGTGTATCCTCAATAGTGACTACCAACCTTGAGCGTATGTAAACCATTCTATAAACATTTGTTTTGATTGAAGATTACTCTACATATTCCTTTAATATTAAATTTAAATATAATAAATAATACTTAAATTAAGAAAATAAAAACTATTAATAATGATTAAAAATAAATATCAAAAGAAAATATTTTAACTTAATATTATCATTAAAATAATTCAATTTCCACTTTAATTTTATATTGAAAAATAAGGTAATTTCCTCCAAAGCTAGCACATATATATAAAACAAGCACATATCTCCCTTAAATCTTTCAAAAAATGTTAGTGATTTTTATTTTTATTTTTTATTTTTTTTGCGAACGTTAGTGATCTAAGTTGATTTGGTCTAAATAATGCATTCTTATAGAACATTTTAAAATTTATATATTATGTTTTTTGTGATGATGTTTTTAAATATTATTACTAACATAGATCCATCTTAATAAAATATCTAATATGAGCGGAGAGGAATCAAATTTATGAGCGAAGAGGGATCAAATTTTGTCAGGTGAGAACTGTTTGAGAGTGCAAAATACAATGTGTTATTTTTCATTGTTTAAATTGTATTTTTGAATGTTAAATAGAGACCATAAAAACTTCATTCTTTTCTATATATAGATATACATGAAGTTGACATCTATTAGATTATTTAACATAGAGATTCAAATAGTTTATATAAATTTCTTTTTGAAATATTTTTTAAAGGTATAAGATTTAGATATATCAACAATGCTTATGTGATTTATCCAAAAGCTTCTACAAAAATTATTATGGATCAAATAAGTCTTAGATGAAACATTATTTTTCTATTTAGAACATATTTTTTTTTTTTATTCCTGTTTTAAAGGGGCACAGGTGGATGAACAAGTTTGTAGAATGAGCTTCTCGAATCAATGATGTAGTGTTAATAATGATTTTTTCCCCATGGAAAAATCGTAATTTTATTCATATTGAGTAAAATTACACGTTGTAGATGCTGAAACAACTTATGCTTTATGAAAACTTGTCCTCATGGAAACATGATCTAAAATAATTTACTGTCTATCTATGATTTCCTACCTTTCCTTTTCTCCACTTTCTGCCAACCTTCATTGTTGGGCGTGGCTGTTACAATAGACATTTGTGCTTCATTTGTGGCAATCAGGATTTCTTTTTTAGAATCTGAGCTTTTTGTAGAGCGTGCTCACTTGCTGCCTCCAATTTCTTGCCCTGGGATGTGTTTCTCACTTTGCTGATGTGGATTGGTTGTCTTTGGAACTATTGCAGATTCAATCTAATTTTCATCATTCTGTGGGTTGTGTGGAATGATTTTTTCGCTGAGTTCTGGATTATTTCCTGGATATTTTGCTTCTTGAAATATGTTGGTAGTTTCTGTGTTTTTTTCCTCTTCTATGTCATCTGCCCATGTGGCTGAAAACTGCCATCCTTTCAGCTTTGATGGTTGTCTTCTTTTCCTATCATGTTTGTTTTGTGGGCACGCACTTTTTAGATGACCAATTCGACGACATATGTAGCATCTGAAGTTAGTTTTTTCCTAATCAAGTGGCTGCGCCCATTGTCCTTCGTTGTGGAGTAAGAGGATGTCGTCTGGTAATCCTTGATTGAGGTCAACCTCCACATAAATCCTGGAAAATGTATAGATATCCTTGGAAAGGTGCTCACTGTCTGCTTTTAAGAATTTCCCCAAAGCATTGCCAATGCCTTCTAATACTTTGATGTGCCAAAAGTGTAGAGGTAGGTTATGTAACTTTACCCACACGGGAATTTTGGAAACCACCACGGTGTTTGGGTCAAATTCCGGGAACCAAGATGTCATAAAAATGCCAGCATTACCCCAGAACCATGGTCCCTCATTCAATGCATATTCCTTGTCATTTACTGTGTCGAATTTGACAATAAAATATCCTTTTGAACAGAGTTGGATATCACAATTTTCTGTCCATATGGAGTAAATCCATTGATGAAGGGCTTCCAGTTTGGTCCAAAAACCATTAAACAGGCATATCACTACATTAGATAAATAATTAGTATGTATTTCATTTACCTCGGGTACAGAAATTGTTAATGTGGGGTTCTGAGTTGTTTGCTCGATGATGTAGGCACCAGGGGTTGTAGCTTGATGTTCTATTTGCACTTGAGATTCCATCTTCCATTTTACTACATCTTTGAAGGAAACCAGTCCTTTTGAGCTTGTGTTGGAGTATCGTCCATGGAGTCTGTGCTAAGGCAGATGGTTGAGTCGTTTCCTATGTCATATTCTTTTAGTTTGCGCTCCTCCTATAATACCTTTCTTGTGTACATTAGGAGTTGTTTGCAAATTGGGATACCTATCCTTTCTTGTATCCTTAGTCTGAGTATTTTTATCTCCTCCCATCTCCCTATCTTGATGAATATTGTGTTCCCTTCCATAGATCTGATAAAGAGGGTACTTTGTTTACCTTCGAGCATTTCAGGAGCAATTTCTTCAGAATCCAATGTTGGGGTGTTTTCCTGTTCCTGCACAATCGTCACAGCTCTCTGTTGATCTGGGTTGTTTCGTTTATGGGCCAGCATTAGCCACTAGTGATCGCCACGTACTGATCCAAGGTAATCCTTACCTTTCAGGCCTTCTACTGTGCTTTGGACTTTAGTTCAGGGCAGAGAGGTATCTTAACAGATACGCGTCCCTGGATATGATCTATGATCTGGGGCTATGATTCAGGGCGGAGAGGACACTTTATGTGAGCTGGCCTCCAGATATGGGCTTGGTGTGGGTAGTTATGTTTGTTGAGTACCAGATATATTAGTTCATTGGCAGATCTGAGGTTAACACACCCTTCCATGGTGAGGAAGATCGATCCGGATTCATGCATGGTAGAAGTTCCTCATTGAGAGGAGTGAAACCATTTCGGAGTCCATGCGCTTTCAAGAAATAATAAAGATCAGAGAATGGCTAAAGCACTACAAGATGGTTGTTTTCAAAGTTGTGAACAAGACTTGGATGTTTTTGGAAGAAATGATAAGGATAAGTTTGGTGTTGATGTAGAAGTTGAAGATGGATTTGGATAATATGATGATGATCTAAGCAACATTAGAATGATGGAGAAACCTGAAGGTTTGTGCTATATATATATATATATAGATATATATATATATATATAGATATATAGATATATATATATATATATATATATATATATATATATATATATATAGATATATATATATATATATATATATATATATATATATATATATATATATATATAAAGTTTATTACTAATTGGGGTTGTTTTTGTGCAGGATCTCTCCATAAGAAGTTCAAATATTAAAAGCATGCTTGGACTTGAGGATATATTTTATTTAGTTTACAGGGAGAGTTGAAGCATGTGGGGCTGAGTTCCTCACGTTGTGGGAGGAAATATGGCCGACCTATGTGATGATGTGTAGATCCTGAAGTAGGGAGCGTATCATTGGTATTATGGAGATCCAACCTTGGATATGATACCTATATCCCTGGCTTGGTGTTAGAGCCGAATATTGATGGTACCTATAGTGGTTGAAGCTTGGAACACACCTTAGTCCCACCCTGTTACATACCTTTGTCAAGTATCTAATATGTAGCATTGCATGTGTTGTGACTCTTCGTACACCATATATTTTTGATATTATTCATGTACCTTTTTATATATGTATAATTATGAATAACTTCCTAGTTAATAGGGAGTGTCGAAAAAAGCATTAGGGGAAATTTGAGGTCTAAAATAGGCCTCCTAAGAAAAATTTACAACCAAAATAAACTTTATAAGAACCAATAGGATTCAAGATGATGATGTCAACCATGAGGGATGATTAGCCATTTTTGGAGTAAAAAAGTAAAAAGATTAAAAAATAATAAAATAATAAAACTACCTTTTCAATTCGTATTTTGAACTTATCTCCCTAAGGTTTCACTTAAATTTTGAGCAGGAGTACTCATTGGATGCAAAATTTAATTCCTCATCCAAGGAGTACCCATGTTTCATGCTTTATATGGACCCTACTACGTGAAAAGTGAGAAATACATCAAAAAACGTGATTGCAATTACGTTTTCAAGTATTTCTCATTTTTCGTGTAGCAGGGTCTATAAAAAGTATGAAACATGGGTACTCCTTGGATGAAGAATCAAATTCTACATCCAATGAGTGTTGCCTCTCGAAATTTTAGTAAACCCATAGGGGGATAAGTTGAAAATACGCATTGAAAAGATAGTTTTTTTCCTTTTTCCTTCTACAATTTGATGACGTAATCTAATCTTATTTTATTATTTCCACTATTATTTTATAATTTCCTTAGGAGGTCCATTTTATACCTCAAAATTCTCTTAATGTAACTAGTGTATGTCTTCATAATTGTACTGGAGTCATGGTGTAATGTATTTGTCAAAAGAAAGAAAAAAATATTTTATTATATAAGAAAATTATTTATTAGCATGGGTTTCATGCTCTTATTATTTTATATTTAGGTCAAATCCTCCATTGTAGGCTTTTATGTTTTATGTTATGAGTCCTAATCCTTTTTATCATCAAATAGATGCTCCTTGGGATTTTTATATTAAGAAAAAATATTTTGATGTAGATTGAGTCAAATAGGCCTCCTCCACCAAGTCGGCCTCAAAGAAGACAAGTCAAGATAATTAAGAGACTCAAACCATTATATATTGGGAACTAATTGACCTCATTTGGTGCACCAACCAAGCAATTCGATCTGTAGTTACAGGAGGAAAAAAATAAGTGCGAAATAGGAAGAAGGAGCAAGGAAGCCTAGAAAAAGGAGAAACCTTAAGTGAAGAAGGAAGGACCCTAATTTCTTTTTCTTTTGACTCAGACGTATGAAAATATGAAGCTCAAGGAGGGCTGAAATTGTAGACTTGAAGCTGGGTTGAAATTATGAAGCAGTAGGGCCAAAATTTTGTCTTTGATGCAGTATTGTTGCAATTAACTTTTGAAGTTTGGAAAAACATCTTGGAGGTTGATTTGGGGGATCAAAGGAGGTTCCTTGTCTAGGTCCGAGGTCTTGGATTGTCTTAGTTTGGTTTGAATATACTAGTGGAAGAGTTTGGCTGGGTTTTCCACTTCATAGGGTTTTTGCCCTGATTGAGTTCCTATATCCGGTGTCATTGATCTTCATGTTTTGATTTGATGATTGCTTGATTGAAAGAAGATAAAATAAGAACATAAATAAAGTTAATAAGAATACAAGAATATCACAAGTAATCATAGGCTAGAATGTGGAGAGACTCTTTATTTCCCCTTTTTATAACTTACTCACCACTTTTTCCACCCTTTTACCTTCTTTCCTAAAGAATGGGTATATTTTCATTAAGATAAGTTGTTTTGCGAGCTAGAATCTGGTACATATTGAACATTTAATTCTTCTTCTATCTTCCAAAAAATTATAATGATATCTATAAACCTGCAAAACATTTTAGACTTTTTTACACATGGGCCTTGTTACATATTCTGTGTTTTATAAGTAACCTGGTATTCCTCCTTTTCATTCTCGTGTGGCAGGGGTGAAGTCTGCTCGATTGAGATTCTCATGATGTCTCCATTTCCACTCTACATGTTAAGGTTGTCCTACCTTTGCACCATTCCTTCCAGCTCATTGACATGTTCCACCATACCCTAGTCTTATGTTGCCTATATCAGCTCATGCATTCATAGTGTCAACATATCTACTACAAACTGAATCTCCTCCAACTTAGTTTCCAAGGGCCCCAATTTATGGGACATCAAATCATGGAGTGCACATGTTTTTGAGCTAATGATGTCTTCCAGTCTAGTGGAAAGTGATGTGACGTAATCAAATGCACCCTCTTATTGCTCTGATGTGATTTTCTCTCACCATTGTTACCACTATTGGCCATGGTAAGCACCCGACACAAATTTTTCCCTCTACTTTGAATGAGTTGCATGCAATTCTCTAATTTTGATTCCACCACGACACAAATTAAATATTTATTTTTTATCGAACCCATCCATCTCCAATTATGCCCTTTGACTACTCCTTTATTACTACATGATTCTGAATATGGTGATTGGACTAGTAGATCCAACTCCATCGTGTGAAGGAAATTTTATGGTACTAAGTGGATTAACATCTTGGTGCACATGCTTATTACTAATGTCTCGATTGGAGTATATATTAACTCTCCTATTTGTATTTCCTTCTGATGTCGACAATTAGATATCCACATGTCTAACTCCAACCATGAATGGCATCCACCATTTGAGTGGATAAGCATTTGCGTCCTTTGGTGATGTGATGTTATATCCAATACACAAGGATAAATGTTGATGCTATCAATATGATGAGTGCATTGTTTGAGCAGAATGAATAATGCCACTACCCTTTTCTATATTTATCAATGTTTGATTCCTCAATACCACGATTTCAATATTCACTTTTTAGTGTATAAGTTTGATCAATTAAATATTCCTCATTGTTCACTTTCATTACCCCTTGTTCTAGGAAGACTCCTTGATTGGCTAAAGAGTCTGCCACTGTATTAAGATTTTTCTTTATATGATATATCTCTACCTTCTCAAAATGGGTCAAAATTAGCTTGATTCGATGCAGAATTAGAATCAAGGTTTGATAAGGGATACCTTCTACTTTTCTCACTTGGTTTACTATAATGAATGAGTCTTCGAAGACCATCAAATGATGAATTCCTTTGATTAGAGCCAATTCTAATCCTTGCCACAATGCTAAATACTTTTCCTGGTTGCTTGTTGAGTCCCCCTTTCTTTATCGAGGTGAAAGATAACCCCTCCTATTCTTGTCGCCCTTGATTTTACACTTTTATTTTTATAAAGTCACTTTACGGGGTTTTCCACTTTATTAATTTAAAGTGATTTTTCATTAACCTAAGACATGTCCCCCTTTTCATCACTTTGGCATTTGTAATGGTTTTCCCAGGAAAATAATGTTTGGGTAGTTAATTTTTTCTCTTCCTTAGCCCACTGGAACTTAATCAGGTTAGTAAAACTCCCTTTATGCCTCATAAGTTATTGGGGATATTATATTCCAATGCTATGGCAATTCCCAATATTCACTTGGTAATGTTCCTCCTAAATTCCTTCAAAACTTGTGAACTTACCGAACCTTAGCAACTAATTGATAACATCATTTCCTACTCCATAGGAACTCTTCTTCCTCACAAACCTTCGAGTTGCAATTTGGTTGTAGAAGAGATGAGTACACTAGCAGCATGAAGATGAGCTCTCCAATTAGTAATTACCCACTGAATGGAACTTACTCAATATATATATATATATATATATATATATATATATATATATATCTTTGATTTCTATATATTTATCAAGTTAAAATTATATATATGAAGAGAAAAAATGACAACGATTAGACATCAGAGGATTTACGAATGTATAAATATATTGTAAAGAAATGGAGTGCATATATGTACCCTCTCATGGTTATCTGTAACACCCACCTCCGACATTTACCCAAGCTAACTGGTCCACTGGGGTAAACATGCAACAAAGAGTTACTATGATGTGATTAAACTCACTATGTATAGTCAAGAAAGTGGAACTGACAAAACAAAACCAATTTGACTTTTCTAAGGAGCCACAAAACCTTCCGGAGACAACCAACCCTTCCAAGTGCCCAACACATCACACAACTTTTCATTTTCTTCAGCTAGACCCCAAGTTGCTCCCACGAAAAGCTATGCATGCGACTGAGACCCTCCAGTCACTCCCACAACAAGGCATGCATGTGACTGTGACCTTTTTCAGGCAATTTTTAGCCAATGACCTTGGATTTTGTGCCACTTTTCAGGGCTAGGTCTCAAGCCTTTACCTAGAACTTCATGAAACTTCCATAAATGATAAGTAACAATGAATTAAAGCTACTAATGCAAACATTGGTACAAGGACTTGAAATAACCCCTACTAGCAACATATAATCTACAAGTCATAGCCACATATCACAAACATGTAATCTACATGTCTCATACTTATCTGAGAATCGTCAAGAAGAATTGATCTCTATATTTCTTGTACTAATCAAATCATGATGAGATTCATAACCAAAGTCTATCATGAACCATGCTTATAATCAACATATAACCAACATAATAACAAGAATAGAACAACCATAAAAATCACATATTAACAAGTTCACTTACACATGAAATACCAGAGGAAAAGGAATTATTATTAATGTATGCATAAGCCTACCAAGTTAGGGACTTTTACAAACCACCCTATCATAGATTGGGCTAAAACAAACCTTTCTTTCAGCAAATCACCCATGTTCCATATTCCAAGCATGAATGTGGGAATCATAACATAACCACATTCCTTGTGCTTTATCGTATATCCGCCACAAGATTCCTAGGCCTGAATGTCTCATCAATATAACGAGGCTTTATCGCGATACAACCAGATCACTAGGCCCTAAACAAGGATGGATGCCTCTGGATATCTCCACCTAAACCATGAGGAATATGTCCATCTCTACCTTTCAACTTTACCATGTATCCTGCCATAACCAGTTGAGGGATTCCTACCATTACCAATCAAGGGATTCCTATGCCCAATCAAAGTTACTCACAAGCAAGCTTTACCGTATATCCTACCAAGGGATTCCTAGGCCTTGTGATTAATCCTGAGACCACCCAACTCACCTTCAAATCCATCTCACAATCAATCTCAACCAAAATAAGAGAACCACATAACACCATGGCTATCCGGAAATGGAAAGGCAAGGTTGAAAACCACCATCACACCTAGCAAAACCAGTGCCAACGACAACAAGAGAACAAAAGACACACATGCATGTACCATGCATGCCAAAACTAGCAAGGAAATCATACATGCAACTTGATACCTACAAGTAATCCCACTGTAGCCACTTGATCCAACTTTTCCTTGCTTGATCTTTTCTCCCCTTTTCTTTCTCTTCCTTCTTTTGCCTTTTTGCCTCAATACTAGAATGCTCCAAGAATACTCTAAGTGTCCAAGAGTATGAGAGAGGGTGAGAGCTCCAAAACTGAACTGAAAAAAATGTTTTATCGATAAAAGGTTGTGAAGTGATTTTCACAAGCCTTTTTATTAATGAGACCTCTATTTTCTCCATTTTCTGTTATTTTCCTTCATTTCTCCTAATTTCCATTATTTTCATAAATAAAATATCAATTAATGCCACTTGCATTTCCAAAGCTTTTGCCAATTTCCTTAGCCATAATAAACCAAATGAACACCCACACTAGGATGTTTTGCCTAATATTCACTTTGAAATATGTGTCACATGACCTTGGTTATTATTTTGCCCTTATTAACTTTATTACATGGAATTTTGACCTAAGACGGTTACATTATCAGTCCAAAAAGACTATGTTATATAGATATAAATATTTTTATATAAATGACTAGAATGATGTCCATCACTAGGCCTAGTTGACACATGCCCCTTTAAATTAAAAATAAATAAATTATGCTCTAAATAGAAAAATAATGTCCATTATAATAAAAAAAAATGAATATATTGTAAAGTAAAAAAAAAAATTGTAAGATGTTTAAACCTTATATTTTTAAAAAACATTTCAAAGTCTAACTTCACTAATTTATGTCCCTATTATACTATAAAATGTTTGTAAAATATTTTAATGTTACTTATGTATCTATTATATATGATTTTAAATATATATATATATATATATATATATATATATATAATATGAATTGAAACTTTTATTTTTTTTATATATTTTATATTTTATATTTTAAAGATTTTTTTTTATTTTTACTTGAAGAAATTTGATTCCTCTAAATTTACTTTAAAATTATCAGCTATAATTAAAAAAAAAAAAAATTGAAAATTTTAAAAGTAAACCATTTGGGAAACAGTTTTCTATGTTTATTAAAGGAATGTACTGTAAAATCTAAGGTCCGTTTAGCTTACATATTTCTCAATTCAGAAGGAAATTATGGTTATTTCCTATTGAATATTGAGTAACTTGCGTTGTCATCTGAATCTCCAAACTACTTCGGTCCAATTCCTGGGAACGGTCTCACAATGGCTGATACGTGATACGCATGATGGGAACGGTCTCACATTGGATGTTGCGAGATGGGCAGCACGACATGAACTTTTATAAGCGATCTGTCGCCAAATAGCGCATGCAGAGCAGCAGAACTGAAGCTCAACGGGTCTGATCAACATCAATTTCTGTTGTAACTCGCAACGGGGAGTTCTTGCAGGAACTCACAACGGGGAAAGAGGATTGTGGCATAGATTTTATGATCTGTTAAAAGGGATATATTCTCCATTATTATTGGGACGAGCGTTTTTCTCCTGAACTTCTGAATGCTTTTCGATGGGGCTCTGATAAGCAGATTGCAGAACAGGTGGGGGAATTGGGTTGTTGTTGGTAATGTGACAGGGAATGAAGAATGGGTGCTGGAGTGCTTTTCTTGCCGTGGGTCTGCTGTTAGGATCCCACGATAACATTAATTTTATTAGGTCTATGGCCTCAGCACTTACACTCGGTATGAGAGAGGACAACCGTTCAGTAGCATCAACAAACCTAAACTCTTTTGGAAAATTATAATTCAAAGATGCAGCGAGAGCTAACCCATGAAGCCATGTTTGGCTATTGGGACATCCAATCACAGAGCAAATTTTATAAATCTGATTTACCTCCCTTGAGCCACCAAAGAGATTGCAGCCAGCCAAAAGTTGCGCCATGATAACACCCATTGCCCAGATGTCAATGGCGAAGTCATAATCAGTGGATCCAAGAAGCAGTTCCGGCGCTCGATAGGGACGTGTCACAACATATGATCGGAGTGGCTGCCCTGATTGAAGTAGCAGGTTTTTAGCCAACCCAAAATCTGCAATTTTAATGGTGTCTCCACAAACTAATAGGTTATTTGGCTTCAGATCTCGGTGACAATATCCTTGCTCGTGCATGTATGCAAGCCCCTTGAAAAGCTGGAAGAATAAATTGCGCACTTCTTGCTCTGAGAATGGATGGCCTCTGAGTCTCATGAGCTCAGTCAAATCACAATCCATACACTCGAGCACCAAATATAATGTGTTACTCTCCATTATCACTTCATGCAGGCTTACTATATTGGGGTGAACCAATTCTCGCATGCATCTCACCTCTGCAATATTCAAGCATTCCTCATACGCACTGAAACTTCTCTTGAGTTTCTTGATGGCAAAAATATTGCCCGTCATTATCTCCGTCGCCTTCCGAACGGTTCCATTAGTTCCTGTGCCCAAAATCTCTCCGAGAATGACATAACGATCCATTGGCTCTGAAATTTTAAAATAACAACATTGAGCCTGTGCCGAACTACTCTTACGAATTCATACATTAAGTGAGCTATTCTTTGTTAAAACTTATAAATACAAATAAGAAAGATTTCTGCACCAAATTTCGGGTCGGCTTTCACAATATATTTTTCTATCTTAAAAATATAAACTTAGTTTTTATTTATATATTTTTCTATCTTAAAAATATAAAGTTAGTTTTTTTTTAAATAAATAAAGTTAAATCAAATAAGTATGCTAAATAACCCGTATAAGTAATGAGTTTGGAATATCCCTTAAAACTGTTTTTGTTTGGGTAAGTTTTTTTTTTAACATTTTGTATTGTAAATAAAGATTATAAGCAACAAGCTTGAAGTATGTCCTAAAACTGCTTTTACTTGGCTAAGATCTCTTTAGCCAAGCTCTTTTCCCTCACATAAAGAAACAGGCTAACAGCCCAAGACCCATTGGCTTAGGAGTGAAAGCTTACCCTTTACAGACCAGCGGCTAGTTATTCTAGGTGGTGTGGTTTTCTTTGAATAAGAACAATGAGTCATTTATAAGTTAGCCTTAGGTGACAGTAGCCAAAAAGACTATTAATACATGATAGATTTTCAGACTCTAAAAAACAATTATAAACAATTTCACATACAAATAAAAACTTACCAAACTAAAAAAATTCCAAAAGATATCACCATTAATAATATTCTAAATTTATATTAAATATATGCTGTTTAAAAATCAAATTTCTATTATACTGGTTCAACCATGGCAATATTCATTATAACTCTTTCTCCATTCTTATTGATATTTCAGATCATAATAAAAGGGTTTTTTGTTTTCTTAAATAACTGACTATTTATAATAATTGAATAGGTAATAGGATTAATGAGTGTAAATATTTTATTTTAGGTTATTGAAAATTTTATTTATTTATTAAATGGTCGTGTTGTGATTCATTAGTGTAATATATATTAACTAGTAAAAAATTATTAATATTATTATTGTAATCATATATATTAACTAGTAAAAAATTATTAATATTATTATTGTAATCATTAATAATTAAGGTTTTTATGGTAAGAAATTAGTCATAAAGTTAGACTAACTTTAATAATAATAATAATATCCATTTTTAAGGTCACAACCAAGCCAGACACCAAATTGGTGTATGAGACCCCCTTATTTATGGGACAATGGACCCACCTCCACGCAGCGATTTGACTGCTAAGTCTACGAAGGCATACATACTCTACCCCCCTCTGGTTTTGAACCTGTGACCTCTTAGGAGGAAACACATGCTCTTAACCATTAGGCTCACTCAAGCTGTATACAAATATATCCAAATATTTTTCATTTGGAGGTTGTCGCAACAAAAATATTAGTGAATATTATTTTTTTTTGGGAATATCAATACAAGTTTTTGTTTGTGTAAATGTTATATTGTGATTTGTATTTTATTATTTATATAGGTTTTAAACTTTAGGTATTTTTTACATAAGTAAACTACATGTTATATAGGGAGAAATATGGGTTTCATTTAAGGAAAATAATTAAAAATCTTCTTCAAACTTTATATATAGATTAGAAAAATTGGAGTGTTATTTTGATGGGATATGTTTATAGCAATCACAACATTTGTGGAGTAGGAGGTAATGCATTTTTAAGAAGACATTATGAGATTAATTTCAAAGGAATTGTAATAGATGAATTAAATAAGAAAAATGTGTATTCTATGATAAACTCTAAAAATAACATAATAGAAATTTGCAAATAGTGTACAAGTTATGAATGAGTAGGAAAATGAAACTTTTAGTATAACATTATTATCAACACTATTAATGGAGAAAATTAGAGAGGGGAAAACATATTTTATTTCATTATCTTTGCAACAATCTATAGAGAGCTAAATAAGAAGTTACACATGTTGTTTTAGTAAGCACTAAGGATGCACAAATGATTGAAGGAGATAATACAAAAACATAAATGGAAATAACCAATTTCAAACTTCAATTTATTTCTAATTGAGCTATAGTACAAATGATATGTTGGATGTGTTCTTTTGAAATAAATATCAATGTAAAACCACCACGTTTAAAAAATTGATTGTAATAAGTGAATTTTTGTTTAATTTGATGTTTCTGAAATATTTTATCATTGCATCAAGTGAAGAATTTGATCTTTTTTTAAGAGCCCAAGCTTGGCAACCACATGTATATTTGTTTTAATATGAAAATACAATTTTTTGTTGGAAACAAATATACTAAAACTTTATCAATGCACCTTCATATCCCAACACATATACTAACCTTAACTTCAAAGGCATTTTTTAGGCTAGAGACATATTCCATTGCCTATAAACATTGATATTTATCATATAGTGAATCAAATTATCGCTAGGAAACATACATATAAGGAATACAAGTGGGATACCTTAGTTGGATGCCTTTGTAAAACTATGTAGGTATGAGTAAAGTCATAATTCATTATATTTAATTTTATTATATATTTTATCTTCCACATACCCTTGGGTATATTAAAAGACCCATAGGCATACTAGAACCACTCCTACAAAATCATTTTTACTATTTATCTCTATAGTGTACATACCGCAACAGTAGAGGATATTTCTCTTATATATATGGGAACTGGGTAGTACAACCAAGGGTATAATGTTTCCTCAATTAGCATGAAATATTGTTGCATTCCCTCCCACCTCCTTGTACTTTCTCAAGTGGTGAGAGATGTCACCTATGAATTAACCCTATATCCAAACTCCATTATGAATATTGTGTTACATAAATCTTTCTTTTCCAAAAAATGTAATTAAATTGTGATATCACCATCGTATCCAGTTGGTCAATGGATTTCAGTTGACATATATTTCATCTCAATCCAATTCCTTGATTGAAAGTTATGGCTTATTGAAGTTATACCAAACATAATGCCACATGGAATCCACTTGTAGCTGACATGGCTCACCCATGTCCCCACACAGAGTTCCATGTCACTCGAAATCACCTTGAGTGGCATCGATATGTGAGGTAGTTCCTCAGTATGGGGTTCCACAGTGTCCCACCAACCTAGAAAATCAGGTGGTTTCCGCAGGGGAGGTTCTTGAGAGGTCAACAATCAATGGTGGTTTCATGTTAGGTCCCTATAATACTAGTGTATTCCCTTATTATTATTGTCATTGTAGCCCCTTATTATTTTTGTTGTGCCCATGTTGTCCCGATATTGTTATTATTGTACCCCATAGAAGGCCACTATTATTATTTTTGTGCCCTTACATTATTATTGTTATGTCGGTTGTGGTTATATTGCGACCCCTTTGACTCCTATATATAGAAAGGATGTCTTTCCATTTGTATCATCCAAGAATTTTTCATTTAGGTAATGTAAAGGAGGTTTCCCCCTCAAAGAGGCTACTTTTGAAGTCATTGATCTCTCTATTTCTTCTATTTTGTGAGCTGGATGCATAACAATTGGTATGAGAGCTTTGGATTCTAGGGTTTCGCTCCTTCAAACATGTCATCATGGAATTTTTGCTATAACGTGTTTTCTATGAAGCTTCAGAATCTGAAATTAAAACCCATTTGAGCTAAAATCGTGATGAACCTTGTGACCGAATTTCAGATATTGTTCTGCTATAGTTTCAGAGATATGAACTAAGGAAGTTGGGGTTTTTGTAGGCTCCCTAATTCGATCTCAAACATGTCACCTTGGGAAATTCATCATAACTTTCTCTTTGAGCATCGGATTGTAATTTTGTAAAAGATGACAGAAATAGGATGCAATTTAGTTTGTTGGGTACCATTTTCAGGGCTGAAGGTCGAAACAATGACACGTGGCATGTCGTACAAGTTCACTCTACTAAACCATTCTATAATCATGTCATCACGGGAGATTGGGTATAACTCTTTCTTGGAGAATCCAATCGTGATCAGACTTATGGGGTTGGAAAGATGACCTATAGGGCTATCACAAGATGAAGTTTCAGAACTTGGAGATTCGAAATTACATAGCTACATTTGTTTCAAGATCGTGATCATACAAAGGAAAAAAAAGACGTGTAGTTTTTTTTTTTTAATTTCCATAAGTTTTGTTTGAGAAAGTAGTTTGGAGTGATTCAAAGGAAATTGTGAAGCATAATTATCATTCATTGTTGAACCGAAGAAAGAAAATGGAAACACCTAGTAAGCAAACCGAAATCTCTATAATGACACATGAAGAAGAGGAAGAAATGCAACATGATATATCAAAATTACAAAACCAAGTGCAAAAAAATTGGCTCTCACATAAAGTAATTGAAGCTAAGATGGATGGTTTAAAGAATGGAATGGAAGCTAATATAGATGGCATGGAAGCTAAGATGGATGGTATAGAAGAAAAACTTAAATGCAACATGGAAGATTTGAAGATAGATTTGACAAAGTTGCTACAAGAAATGCTTACTAATCGTGAAAGGGTAGTAAAGGAAACTCATGATGAGAACAAAATAAATGTTAATCATGATTTCATAGACTCTAACATTGGATTGAAGACCCACCATGTTGAAGAGATCGATATGAGGAAGTTTGATGGAAAGGATCCCATAACATGGATACTACAATGGAGCAATATTTTGATCTCCATAATGTGCAAAACAAACAAAAGGTATGCATTGCAACTTTATATTTGGAACCCAATTAGTTTGTATGGTATTGATGGATTTTCTCTCGTAAAAAAATGCCACTTGGGTAATTTTTACAAAAGAAATGATAGCACATTATGAGGATACAAAAAGAAACACCTTTTTTAGCCAATTGATAAATCTCAAACAAAAGGGTTCAATGGTGGAGCACATTGAGGACTTCCAAAAATTGAATATAAGGGTAAAAGGTATTCTAGAGGAGCATAGGATTGATGTGTTCATAGGGAATTTAAGGGATAAAATCCAACATGAGGCTTTCCTTTGGGAACCTGATTCATTGGAAAAGGCATTCGGGTTGGCAAGAAAAATTGAAAGAAAAATTATGACAACAAGGAAGCCTACCACTCACAACTATAAAGGTGGAAGTGTTGTTGCCCCTAGCCTTCAGAACCCACAAGGTTGACACCACAAACATTAGAAGAAAAAAGAGCAAAAGGGCTTTGTTACAATTGTGATAGAAAATACAATAAAGGTCATAAGTGTGTTGAGAAGAAATTATTTTACATAGATTGTGAAGAGGAGGAAGAAAAGGAACAAAAAATGTCAAAAGAAGAGGATATACACCAGGAACACACCCTAGAGAGAGAAGAAATGAATTTGACCATATTTTGTAATGCATTGGCCAGAATTACCACTCCTCAAACTCTCAAGATATAAGGACATATGAAGAATACAAAGGTAATAGTGTTCATTGATTCGGGCAATACCCATAATTTTATTCATTGTAAGATAGTGAAGGAATCTAATTTCTTCCTATATCCATCACTAGAGTGTGATGTGATGGTTTCAAATGGAGGAACCATAAATTTTGTTAGCCTCGCTCTCTTAAAAATCAATAATAAATCCAATTATTAAATTAAATAAATAAAATCATGAGAATTCCTCAAACTAAGGAGTCTAGTTTGGATGAGATATCCTCTCCAACTAGCTCTCCTAAATTAGTGTGTAAGTTGAGAAATTGTTTCAACCAAGTGAGTCTAAGATAGACGCCCTATCTTAAGACCACTTACTCGTGTATTTAAATGTATTATTAAATTATTTGAATAATGTGAATTACATGAGCATGAGAGACCACATGATGGCTCTCTGCCTTTTCCACCAGTTTAATTTTTGTGTGTTAATTTGTTGTGCATATGGTTATATGGCTTTGTGATTATTCTTCATGTGGTATCGGAGCATTATATGTTGGGTTGTGTTATATTCTTTCCACATAGTTAACAGGGGGTTTGAGGGGCACCCGTAATGAAAATTTTGGTTTTGGACCCTATGTTAGGTTGGGCAGACCCACCTATGGTTTTGTGCATGATTTTCACACATGTTTTTTGGACGCGATGGTTTTCGGTCCATGGTATTGGACGCGACGGTTTTTGGTCCATGGTATTGGATGCTTCAGTATGTATAAATATGTATTGTAACATTGAAAGGAACATAATGAAAAATCAAGCTGGTAGTCCCGGTTTTGGGATCCAAGTGAAAATCTCTGTGTATATGTGTTTTATGTGTTCTGCTCTCGCATTATTTATTTTCTATGTTTTAGAATTTGTATGCAGGTAATTTCTGTATGGGGTTAAAACCTACATTTGGTATCAGAGCAAATTTGGCTTCAAGGGGACGCCTTTGTTGCTGAGGGGTTTCGCTCGGGCCTGTGGTAGAACCTATTCAGTGGGAGATCTACGAGATCGATTATGGTGGTGAAAGAAGATGGCAAGCTGTGGAAAGATAGAGATTGAGAAATTTAATGGTCAGAGTTTTGAGTTGTGGAAACTCAAGATGGAGGATCTGTTGGTGGATAAAGGCCACTGGATCGTAGTAGATCCAGGTACTAAACCAATGGGAGTGTCTGATGAAGAATTGAAGAGGTTAGATCTAAAGGCAAAAAGCACAATATGATTGTGTGTCTCAGATTTAGTATTGCTGAATGTATCAGGGGAAGCTACAACAAAGGCTTTGTGGGACAAGTTAGGGACTTTGTACCAATCTAAGTCTTTGGTGAATAAACTATTCCTATGGAAAAAGTTGTTGTATAACCTGAGGATGAAAGATGGAGACTTGGTGACAGAGCATCTGAACGCATTTAATACTGTGGTAAGTCAGTTAGCATCTGTTGATATTAAAATTTCATATGAAGATAAGTGCATCAGTTTGTTGTGTTCTCTACCATATTCGTGGGATAGTCTAGTTATTGCAATAGGTAGCAATGCAACTGCCTTATAGTTTGATGAAATAGTCTCAGCTTTGTTGATGGAGGAGATGAGACGGAAAAATATGGAGAGCCAAAATGGTCATGACTTATCTGTATGAGGACGGTCCCAGAACAGAAACAAAAATAAGTCATCGAATGGGAGATCTAAATCTAAAGGGAGATCTAAATCTCCAGGAAAACCTATAAAGGTGGTGTGCTGGAAATGCGGAAAAGAAGGCTACTTCAAAAGGGACTATAAATTTAAAGCTCCTGACAAAGGAAAGGGATCTGATGAGGCTCCTTTTCCAGAGGTGAAAAACACCTTAGATGAAGGTGGGGATGTGTACTTGGCTTCTTCAAGTACACATGTAGATCATGAGGCATGGTTGATTGACTCAGGTGCATCCTTTCACTTCACTCCCTATAAAGAGTGGTTCTGTGAGTATGAGAAATTTTGTGGTGGTGATGTCCTCTTAGGGGATGATAGAAAGGCTAGAATCATTAGTCGTGGAAGGGTTAGAACACTTTCGGGTGTTCTACATATTCCTACATTAGCCAGAAATTTGATTTCTATTAGTAAGTTGGATTATGCAGGTGCAAAAATAGTGTTTGAGAAGGATACATGTAAGATGGTTCGGGGAGCGTTGGTATTGATGCAAGGAGTTCGGATTGGAACTCTGTACAAGCTGCAAGGTAGCACTATTGTGCAACAGTTCCGTGGTTCCTGAAAATGGAGCAGAAAATCTAGTGGTCTCTAGAGAAAGGACCATGATGTGGCATCAAAGGCTTGGACATATTGGAGAGAAGGGCCTTCGAATACTTCATGGTAAAGGTATGGTAGAAGGTATGAGTAATAGCTCTCTGGATTTTGATTTCTGTGAAAATTGTGTATACAGGAAGCAAAATCGAGTGAGTTTCCCCTCTGGTGGTAAGAGGGCGAAACATATATTAGAGCTTGTGCACAGTGATGTGTTTGGACCTGTGAAGGTTCCATCACTGGGTATGTCTGTGTACTATGTATCATTTATAGATGACTTCTCAAGGAATACATGGATATATTTCCTTAAGAAGAAATATGAAGTCTTTGATAGGTTTAAAGAATTTAAGGCTCTAGTGGAAAACTAGATAGAGAAGAAGATAAAGGTATTGAGGACAGATAATGGTGGAGAGTTTTGCATTAAGGAATTTGAAGAATTCTACAAGAAGTGTGGTATATCACGACAGAAGACTACTCCATATACACCTCAGCAAAATGGAGTTGCAGAAAGAATGAACAAGACGTTGATGGAGAGGGCAAGAAGCATGCTTAGTGGTGTAGGGTTAGGATAGCAATTTTGGGTAGAGGTGGTGGATACTGCATGTTACCTAGTCAATAGGTCACCTTCATCAGCGTTAGAGGATAAGACTCCACAAGAGGTATGGACTGGTAAGAAACCCTCTCTTTCACATTTGAGGGTATTTGGATGTGATACATATGTACATGTTCCAAAGGAGAAAAGAACAAATTTGGATAGTAAATCTAAAAAGTGCATCTTTATTGGGTATAAGGATGGTTTAAGGGGTTATAAGCTTTGGAACCCAGTAATAAGGAAGGTTATGTATAGCCGAGATGTGGTGTTTAGAGAGGTGAAAGATGTTATTAAACATGAAGTCCAACCAAAGGAACCTAAGAAGATAGAGTTTGAGCTAAAGGAGGAAGAATCAGACTCTACAACAAAGGAGGAACCAAAAGATGAAGAGCCACGAACTCTGGTTGTGAGAAGATCAGTTCGAGAAAGAGGGCAGCCAAAAAGGTATAGTCCATCTGCTTTCTGTTCAAATTTTTCTTTGTCTGTTGCTAATGATGATCCCAAAACTGTGAAGGAAGGAGTGGATTCATAGGATGGAAAACTCTAGAAAGAGGCCATGGTTGATGAAATGGCATCTTTGCACAAAAATGAGGCTTCGGATCTAGTGGAGTTACCAGATGGAAGGAAACCCATTGGCAACAAATGGGTGTTCAGAAAGAAGACAAATGAAGAAGGAAAAGTGGAGAAATACAAAGCTCGGTTGGTAGAAAAAGGTTATTCCCAGGTGCCGGGAATTGATTTTGGTGATATTTTTTCTCCTGTTGCCAAGGTAACTTCTATTAGATTACTTTTATCTGTTGCTGCTATTTTTGATTTTGAGGTAGAACAGATGGATGTGAAGACAACATTTCTTCATGGGGATCTAGAAGAGGAAATCTACATGAAGCAACCTGAAGGCTTTGCGATGAAGGGTAAGAAAGAATAGGTATGGAAGTTAAAGAAGTCTTTGTATGGGTTAAAATAGTCACCAAGGATGTGGTATTAGAAATTTGATACGTTTATACAGGGACTTGGCTTCACTAGAAGCAAAGTAGATCACTATGTGTATTTTAAATTAATTTGTGACCGTGTTATTTATTTGGTCTTGTATGTGGATGATATGTTGTTGGTTGGAAATGACAAAGAAGTTATCTAGGATTTGAAGACCCAATTTTCCTCCAAATTCGACATGAAATATCTTGGTGCTACAAACTATATTTTGGGCATGGAAATTAAAAGATATCAGGCAAAGAGGAAGCTCTAGTTAAACCAAAGGAAGTATGTCGAGACAATACTGCAGAGGTTTAATATGCAGGATAGTAAATTGGTGAAGGTTCCTATTCTTGTAGGTGTGAGGTTATCTGCTGAATAGTGTCCAAGACACAGGAAGAGGAAGAGGACATGTCCCGTGTTCCATATGCAAGTGCAGTTGGTAGCCTGATGTATGCAATGGTCTATACTAGACTAGACATTCCACATGTAGTGGGAGTATTGAGCAGGTTTATGTCAAAACCAGGGAAGGAGCACTTGACAATAGTGAAGCGGGTTTTCAAATATTTGTGTGGCACTAGTGATTATGGTTTGTGATACCAAGGAAGACCAGTATTAGACAGAGTGTTGGATATTCATGGCTTTGTTGATGGAGACTGGGCTGGAGATCTGGATCAGAGAAGATCTACAAGTGGGTATGTGTTTAACCTATTTGGAGGTGCAATTAGTTGGATGAGTAAGAAACAACTTGTAGTGGCAATGTCAACTATAGAGGCAGAATACATGGCAGCCACTCATGTAAGCAAGGAAGCAGTTTGGTTGCAAAGATTATGTTCAAATATGGGGTTAGTACATGAAGCTATAAGAATAAACTGTGACAGCCAAAGTGAAATTTTCTTGGCAAAGAACCCCGCATATCATTCAAAGACAAAGCACATTGATGCTTAGTATCACTTTGTGAGGGATATGACAGAAGACGAAAAGGTGTTGCTAGTAAAGGTGGACACTTTGAAGAATACTGCAGATGCATTGACAAAATCTGTGAGCTCTGAGAAGTTCTCTTGGTGTAGAGAGACAATGGGCATTTCAGGGCTAGAAAATTGACTAAGCTCTCTTGTGGCCCCCTATGGAAAGAAAACAACAAGTGGGAGAATGTTGGGTTGTGTTATATTCTTTCCACGTAGTTAACAGGGGGTTTGAGGGGCACCTATAACACCACTTTATGGGGTCTGGGGTAGCGCCCCATAAAATTTTGGTTTTTGACCCTATGTTAGGTTGGGCAGACCCACCTATGGTTTTGTGCATGATTTTCGCACCTGTTTTTTGGACGCAATGGTTTTTGGTCCATGGTATTGGACGCGATGGTTTTCAGTCCATGGTATTGGATGCTTTGGCATGTATAAATATGTATTGTAACATTGAAAGGAACATAATGAAAAATGAAGTTGGTAATCCCGATTTTGGGATCTAGGGGAAAATCTCTGTGTATATGTGTTTAATGTGTTTTGCTCTTGCATTATTTATTTTCTGTGTTTTAGAATTCGTATGCAGGTAATTTCTATACGGGGTTAAAACCTACATTATAGTTCTTAGGGCCTGAATGATTTTGTGGTAATTTTCCATGCAATATTATGAGTGATGGCGATATCTTAACTAGAGCCATATGGCCTTGAGACTTGGCCCCTTCCAAGCTGAGGGAAAATATGTATTTGTTTTGAGTTATGCATTGCGGACTGTGTGAGAATTTTATGGCTAAGATGGGAGACTACATGCAAAGAGATTGCATTCCAGCCAAGGGACAAATTTGGAAGATAATTTCTTTTGAAATCGAATGCTGCATTTGATTTATTTGTGCATTATAAGGAAAGGGTTAAATATCCTTTATGACTAGTAATTTGTTCAAGGGGCTGTGAGCTAGGTTTATTCATGCGTAGAAATCATAGATGTTGAGATTTCTTTGTGTTATATTTTGAATTTTTTTTGGAGAAGAGAGTGCCCTACGCATGGACCCAAAAGTTGGAGTTGTATTGTGAGCTTTTGACTGTGTTAGGTGATCTATGTAAGCCTGGAGTCTAGATCGATTGTTCATTGAGATATGCACAGATAATTGGAGAGACCATCCATGTGAAATAAATCATATTGGAGTATAGAGAACAGTTGGCTTGAAGCCATCATGGAATTCCTGGCTATGTTGATTGATCGCTAAGTGGGATGACAAGAGATGCCATATTAAAAGGAACAGTGTTAGTGCTGGAGGTTGTGCTGTGCAAGATGTTGTTGTGTCAAAGCTATGGTCATGTGATCTGAGAGTTGTGTTGAAGATCGAGTGCTAGTGTATGCAACCTGAAGCATTTTTTTTAACTTGTATGATTTTTGGAGCATTAGACCATCTACGTGGAAAGTTAACGAAGAACAATCTATAATGTTTGCGACCTCGGCATCGGATGGCGGAGACCCAGCACCCTCGAGCGCATTGTTTATTTCTTTTTCTTTGTGAGTAAGGATGATAAGTGATCCAGTAGAAATCTCTCATTCACCCAGCAGTGGCTATGATGCGTGGGATGCGTCGGCAGCATTTGGCCTAGGTGAAGGGTTGATAAAACTTGGTTAGCATCCTCACGCGCGCACACTGCCTCCTACAAGGCGTTCCACCCCTGCTCGTTCTGGAGGCTCCAATCTGCCTCAGAAGCCATCAATATCTCCAAGGCTGTACAAACTGATCGAGCTTTTAGTTCTCTGTTTTGAAGCTTCCACCGTAATGAGCCAAACAAATAAGAGCGTGGCAATAGTGGTGGCCAGAGCGCAGTTTATGTAGCATCACTCGACACCTTGCGTATTGCAGATTCAAGCTCTTTTTTTTATTCATGCAGAAAATAGCATTTTTGTTGTTGTGGTAACTTCTCCAAATGAATTTTTTAAGGTGTGCTTTGACCTTTTCTAAAAGGAGATCTGTTCGCTTTGTCAAATGACTTCATAAAGTTTAATTTTTTTTTTAAGATTTCTAATAGTGGTTAATTTGGCACATGGTTTCGGAATACAATATGTTATTTTATAATAGCTATTGTCCCCAACAAGAAGAATGCAAGTAGAAGCATGTTGACTGATTTTCCCAAGAAAGAGAAAGCTGAATGTTGGGTCACCATTGCTCAATTAGATCTGTGATCAAGTGTGATTATGTGTGGTAATGAAGTTTTTGTAATGGAGAGATAAGGTAAATTTATTTTTGTAATTTTGGAGCAATAAGTGTGCATTTTTTTAAGTGTGGAGTGACAAGTGAGATTTTTTTATAAAATAAGAGATTATTTCCTTGTAATGGAGTGATAAGGTGTATTTGTTAAGGAGGTTGTTATGAAACCAGCTCAAGAAAAGATAGAAAAGATATATCAACGCCTTAGAATTCAGCCTCTTCGAGGGGGCAACCTCCTTTACATTACATAAATGAACAATTCTTGGATGATACAAATGACAAAACCTCCTTTCTATATATAGGAGTCTAAGGAGTCACAATATAATCCAGCCGACCTAACAATAATAATATAAAGCCACAAAAATAACAATAGAGGGATTCTATGGGGCACAGAAATAACAATATGGGGGTAATAGGGGCACAACAATATAAATAAGGGGTATAAATACAATAGTAATGGGGTAATCACTAGTATTATAGGGACCCAACATGCCCCTCTCCTTCAAAAAAGTGTTGTCCTCAACGCTTGAGTAGTTCTGGATACTTCTGCATAAAATTCTCATCCTCCCATGTGGAATCTTCAGCGGATAAGTTCTTCCACTTGATAAGATACTCTGAAATTGATCGATTTCGTAGCTGTCGAGTTCTTGTTTCTGTGACTGCTTCCGGTTCCAATATAATTTTTCCTTCCTCGTCAAGTTCTGGCAATATTGTTTGAATTGGGAGCTTGTCACCTATAACCTTCTTTAAACATGAAACATGGAAAACTGGGTGCAATCGAGAAGCTGCAGGAAGCTCCAATTTGTATGCCATAGTACCAATCTTTTGCAACACCTTGTACGGACCATAATACTTTGGTGATAATTTATTATCCTTCTTAGCTTGCTTTAGGGACATTTTCTTATATGGTTGTAGCCGTAGGAATACCCAATCACCTACATCAAAACTTCTTTCACTGCGATGTTGATCTGCCTGTTGTTTCATTCTATTTTGTGCCAACACGAGGTTATCCTTTAAGAGTTGGAGGACTTGTTGTTGATGTTCGATGTGATGTTCCACTGCCTGAACCTTAGAATTTTCTCTTAAATATGATGTGATGGATGGTGGTTGATACCCATAAAGTGCCATAAATGGGGTCATTTTTGTTGCTGTATGGAAGGAAGTGTTATACCACCATTCAGCCAGAGGCAACCATTTGACCCATTGTGTCTGTTTATCAGATACAAAGCAACGAAGATATCCTTCCAAACATTTGTTTACTATCTCAGTTTGCCCATCAGATTGAGGATGATAAGATGAGCTATGAGCTAACTGAGTACCAAGACAAGAAAATAATTCTGTCCAAAAATTTCCAGTGAAAATGGGATCTCTGTCACTTACAATAATCTTTGGGTTTCCATGTAGCTTTTGAACTGTTTCCATAAATGCAGTAGAAACTGTACTGGCTTTAAATGGATGTGATAATGCACAAAAGTGTGCATACTTGGTAAGTCTGTCAACTACCACCATGATGACACTCTTTCCCTCAGACTTGGGTAAACCTGTGATAAAATCCATTGAAACCTCCTCCCAACGTTGGCTTGGAATGGATAAAGGTTGTAATAGACCCGGTGTCTTAATTGTTTCAACTTTATTTTGCTGGCAAACCAAACATTCCGCCACAAACTTTTGAATATCTGATTTAAGGCCATCCCAAAAAAATTCCTTCTTAACCCTGTGGTAAGTTTTTAAAAATCCTGAGTGCCCTCCTAAGGGAGAAGTGTGCAATTCCATAAGAATCTTTTGTTTTAGCTGGGAATTCTTACAGAGGTATAAGCGATCTTTGTACCATAACGAATCATTTTGCCAGCTAAATGTATCAGAAGTACTGGAATCTTGTTGTAGCTTTCGAATAAGTGCCCACACTTCTTCGTCATTCTTCCATTCCTCCCTTGCTTCGTTTATCCAATCTGGTTGGATAATAGAAATGGCACACAACAATGCTTCCACATCCTCATCCTTTCTTGAGAGTGCATCTGCCACCACATTTTGCTTCCCTTTTTTGTAGATGATTTCAAAGTCATAACCCAACATCTTTGTGACCCACTTTTGTTGCTCTTCAGAGGATAATCTTTGTTCTAAAAAGTATTTAAGGCTATCATGATCCGTTTTTACCTTGAAGTGTCTTCCCATTAGGTAGGGTCGCCATTTCTTAAGTGCATGGAGTATTGCCAACATTTCCTTCTCATAAATAGCTTTGCTTAAAAACTTTCCCTTGATTGGACGACTTTCAAAAGCAATGGGTCTTTCATCTTGCATTAGAACAGCACCAATTCCATTTCCTGAAGCATCACATTCCACAATAAAGGTTTTTGTGAAGTCCGGTGTAGCTAAGACCGGTGCTTGGCACATTGCCTCTTTAAGATGTTCAAAGGCCTTTGTTGCTTCCGGAGTCCATGAAAATGAATCTTTCTTCAATAATGTTGTTAGAGGTGCTGCTATTCTCCCATAATTCTTAACAAACTTGCGATAATACCCTGTCAACCCAAGAAATCCTCGCAGATGCTTTATGGATGTGGGGATTTTCCATTCCTTAATGGCTTTAATTTTGCTAGGGTCTACCTTAACTCCTTCATGAGATACAATATGACCCAAATATTCCACCTCCTGGACTCCAAAGAAACATTTGGATCTTTTTGCATATAATTGTTTCTCCTCCAATAGTTGTAGCACCTTGTCAACATGATCCTTCCAAGACTTGCTGTAGATTAGTATATCATCAAAAAATACTAACACAAATTTTCTAAGGAATGGTTTGAAAATTGAATTCATCAAACCTTGAAATGTTGAAGGTGCATTGGTAAGGCCAAAAGGCATGACCAAAAATTCATAATGACCCTCATGAGTTCTAAATGCCGTTTTCGGAATGTCTTCAATCTTCATTCTGATTTGATGATATCCCGAACGAAGATCCAACTTGGTGAAGTAAATTGATCCATGCAATTCATCCAGTAATTCATCAATAACAGGAATGGGGAACTTATCTTTAATAGTGAGCTTGTTGAGCTCCCTATAATCCGGACACATGCGCCATGATCCATCCTTCTTGTGCACCAATACTACTGGAGCTGAGAAAGAACTTTGACTTGGTTGAATTATACCAGCCTCTAGCATTTCTGCAACCATACGTTCAATTTCACTTTTTTGGACATAGGGATATCTGTACGGCCTGATGTTTGGAGGAACACTTCCTGGAATCAGATGAATAGCATGATCATGATCACGCATAGGTGGGAGACCCTTGGGAGTCTCAAATACCTTGGAATGATTGTCCAAGACTTTTTGGAGATCTGGAGAAATAGATGATTCCAATGTGGAAACATCTAGCGAACATAATTGTGCAATTACACCTCTTTGCTCCTTTTTTAGAAGCTTTGTCATACCATTAGAGCTGATTATCTTTCCTGGTTTCCCTGCAATACCCCTTAATTCAACTTCCTTTCCTTCCGTAGAAAATTTGATGAAAAGTTCTTGAAAATTAAAAGCTATTGTACCCAAGGATTGTAGCCATTGGACTCCTAGTACAACATCAGCACCTCCCATTGGAATGGAAAGCATTGGGCTAGTCAATACATATTCTCCCATGGATAGCTTGATATTATGGCACTTTCCAGAGAAATTTATTGTTCCTCCATTTGCAATCATCACTTGACACTCTGGTGCTGGATATAGGAAGCAATTCAATTCTTTTGCTACCCTACAATGAATAAAATTGTGGGTGCTTCCTGAATCAATCAACACTATTACCTTTTTCTTCTTGATTTGTCCTTCTATCTTGATGGTTTGAGGAGTGGTAATTCCCGCCAATGCATTACAAGATATGGTCGGATTTATTTGTTCTTCATCTAGGCTTTGTTCCTGAAGTATATCTTCTTCTTTTGACCTTTCTTGCTCCTTTTCTTCTTCCTCTTCACAATCTATGTAGAATAATTTCTTCTCAGCACACTTATGACCTTTAGTGTATTTGCTATCACAACTGTAACAAAGCCCTTTTGCTCTTTTTTCTTCCAATTGTTGTGGTGTCAACCTTATAGGTTGTGGAAGACTAGGGGCAACAACACTTCCGTCTTTATAGTTGTGAGTGGTATGCTTCCTGGTTGCCATAATTTTGCTTTCCATTTTTCTTGCTAACCTGAATGCCTTCTCTAATGAATCAGGTTCCCAAAGGCGAACATCATGTTGGATATTATCCTTTAAAGACCCTATGAACACATCAATCCTATGCTCCTCTGGAATATCTTTTACCCTTATGTTCAATTTTTGGAACTCCTCAATGTGCTCCATTACTGAACCCTTTTGTTTGAGACTTATCAATTGGCTAAAAAAAGTGTTGCTTTTTGTATCTTCATAATGTGCTATCAATTCTTCCGTAAAAATTGCCCAAGTGATAAATTTTTTACGAGAGCAAAGCCATTGATACCATACAAACTGATTTGGTTCCAAATATACAGTTGCCATACGTACCTTTTGTGTGTTTTGCACATTATTGAGATCGAAGAATTGCTCCATCTGTAATATCCATGTGGCGGGATCCTTGCCATCAAACTTCCTCATATCGATTTTTGGAATATGGTGATTCTTCGATCCAACATTAGTGTCTATGGAATCATGATTAACATTTCTTTTGTTCTCATCATGAGTTTCCTTTACTACCTTTTCACCATTAGTGAGCCTTTCTTGTAGCAACTTCTTTAATTCTTCCATGTCTGTCTTCATATCTATCTTCAAATCTGCCATGTCTCTCTTGAAATCTGTCTTCAAATCATCCATCTTAGCTTCCGTTCCCTTTATCTTAGATTCCATGCCATTTACCTTAGATTCCATGCCATTTATCTTAGATTCCACACCACTTATCTTAGATTCTGTTAGCTTTTGTTAGCGTGACATTTGTTGCACTTGTTCTTGTAATTTTGATATATCATGTAGCATTTCTTCCTCTTCTTCATGGGTCATGCTAGAGCTTTCAGGTTCCTTACTAGGTGTTTCAATTTTCTTTCCTCGGGGCATCAGTTACCGATAATAATGATTTACTATGCCCTTTGAATTCCGTTAAACCAAGCTTACACAAAAAAAAAAAAAAAAAAACTACACACATTTTTCCACTTTATAGAAGCCTGATATTGAATCTGATGTATCTCTGTAATTTCGGATCATCCAATTCTGGAATTGCTGGCTGTAGTAGCCTTCTGTGTCTTGTTTCCAATGCCACAAGTCTGAGCCAAATTGGATTCTCCAAGGAAGAGTTATGTGAAATCTCCCACAGTGACATGTTTTTAGACTGGTTCAGTAGAGCGAACTTGTATGACGTGCCACGAGTCACTGTTTCAACCTTTGAATCTGAAGCACACACACATGAAACTACAGTCCGTCCTCTTTTTGTACCTTCTTACGAAATTTCAATCCGATCCACAGAGAGAAAGTTATGACGATTTTCCCCAGGTCACCTGTTTTGAATGTAATTCAGGATTCTGCAAAAAGACCAACTTCCTCAGATCATATCTCCGCAAATATCGCGCTAAAAGCTCTGAAATTCGGACCCAAGGTTCAACGCAATTTCTTCTCAAATGGGTTTTTTTTTCGACTTCTGAAACGTCACAGAAAAAAGTTATAGCGAAAATGCCACGATGACCTGTTTGGAGCAGCGAAACCCTAGAATCCAAAGCTCTGATACCAAATGTTATGAAACCAGCTCAAGAAAAGATAGAAAAGATAGATCAACGCCTTAGAATTCAGCCTCTTCGAGGGGGAAACCTCCTTTACATTACATAAATGAACAATTCTTGGATGATACAAATGACAAAACCTCCTTTCTATATATAGGAGTCTAAGGAGTCACAATATAATCCACCCGACCTAACAATAATAATATAAAGCCACAAAAATAACAATACAGGGATTCTATGGGGCACAGAAATAACAATATGGGGGTAATAGGGCACAACAATATAAATAAGGGGTATAAATACAATAGCAATGGGGTAATCACTAGTATTATAGGGACCCAACAGAGGTCATTTTCATATTTTGTTGAAGAAAGCGGGTGAGTCATTTTTTAAGACAAATTGTTTCAAGGAGTTCTCATTGTTTGAGAAATTTCATTCATGATGTTGTGAAGGTGAAGATTGATGTACTTCAATATTTAATAAAGACATAATTTTTGTGGTGCTTGTGTCTTAGATCCGCCCGAAATTGAATAAGGGGATCTTAGGTACATGATGTGTAATGAATGCATGTGCATGACTCGTGTTCAAATTATCTCTTTGTATTATGCTGAAAACAACTACATGCACATAAGGACAGAAGCACAAAGTGTCAAATCATCAACTTGATAAGATGATCTTCCAAGTAAGCACATTTCACATTATGTAATCAAAGAAATCAAGTTAAGGATGCTACAAAATCCAGTATTTCAAGTCAAGACATTTCTACATCAACATCCAATCAAGTTGTCATCTACATCAACATTTTTTTTGCAGGAATTCAACAATAATTTTTTGGCAATTGCACTTGCACCATTTTTTTAATATGCTCAATACAAAACTGTAACTTGCAAATCATAATTTGTAAGTTGAATTGTAATCAAACTCAAATTCAGTTGAATTGTAAGGGTACATTCTTGGTTGTAACCAACACCCTAATTTGAATTGTTAAGGTGAATACATTAAGTCAAGTAAGTCTTAAACTGAGTCATCAAGATTGAACTTGTCATTTGTCTCTTGGGTGCATTTTTGACAGTGTTCGACACCCTTTCCTTTTTAAAATCAAGACATTCAGTGCGTACATTCAAGAAAGCACAAAGTGTCAGTAATCAATCAAGTAAGTGCAAGAAAATCAAGCGAGTGTGTCATTCAAACAATCAAAGAAAGTGAGTGTGTCAATCAAACAACCAAAGCAAGTGAGCATGTCAAAATCAAGTGCGAAAGTTCAAAGCACGACATCTACAACAAATGATCCAGTGTGAAGTTGATTGAAGCATTCACAAAGTGTCAGTGAAGCATTCAAGAAAAGAGATCGTCATCAAGCGAGCATGACATTAAGAGTTCAAAAACCCAAGTCATAAAACTCTAGCAAGTGTTTAAAGCATCAACAAACAACAATAGTACAAGCAAGCCTGAATTCAAAGTAAGCAAGGCAACATGGTTACACACATTCAGTTGTCCCAAATTATTAACAATTTAATGTTATCATTAGCCAGTGACATGGTGCACATTAGCAAAACTACTCTTGTTGACATTCAAGTGCATATTCAACATGCACATGAAATGATTGAGTTCCCTCAACTAGAGTCACAACTGCAGAGAAATGAGTTGCAAGAGAAGTTTGTTGCTTCCAAGTCTTTGACCAATCCAGAGACAGCTGATCATTCAACTTCATTCATCCAACCAACTTCAAGTGTTGAAGTTGTTCCAGTTCAACTTTCTTCCAAACCCATCATCAAGCCGTGGGAAGAACTTCAAAGTAAAAAAAATCGACGAGGATTAGGATATGACAAAGATGAAACAAACTTGCATATCCCCAATTATTCTAAGCTGATCAAGTTCATCAGTGTAGGATTTCTTGATCAAATACAATCAACAAGCCATTAGAAAGTTGCAGACAAACAGAAATGCACTCAAATTGAAGTTGCAGTCAAACCCCAATGCCTTCATTGTCAAAAAATCAGTCATCTGGAAGATCAATGTTTTGATCTCTATCCTTGTCACCATTGTGGCAATTCAAATCATTCATCATCCCAATGCAGCAAACAACAATAATCAAGCAGATTGAAGATAAATTATTCATGGATTGATCCCTGGGAATGGTCATCCACAGCTAGAAGATTGTACAAGTTTTACAATCGGATTCACTCACACATATTGCAACCAACAGTAAAATGAATATGGTACTCTTGTGTAGTTGAATGGGGGAGTACACCTATGAAATACTCCTCCACCTACATGGGGGGAGTTCAGATATATTTTGGAGAAGATTACCTCTCATTTCAACTGACAAAGGGGGGGAAATGTCAATGAAATTGACAAGTGGTTGTTAGACTGAAAGTCTCAACAAAATCAGTGAAGCAGCCAGTGGGCATCTCCATCAGCCAGTGGGTGATCATCATTAGCAACTACGCTAGTGGGCGTTCATCAAATTGTGTGAGTGGAAATAGGATGTTGTTTTCAAGCAAAGGATAGTTGGATTCTTTTGTGGCTTGGCACATGAAGGAGTTGTCAAGTGATATTCAAAGATGAGTCAGTCATGCAACTGACTCATGGTCTCTTCATATTGTAGTTTCTTCAACATCCAGCTTTGGTAGTTTTTTTAGGAAAATGTTTTTTGAGGATCAACTTGAGAACTTGGAAGATGGTTCCTTGTTCATTTTGGATTTATCATTGAGGGGGGGAATGGTAGCCTCACTCTCTTAAAAATCAATAATAAATCCAATTATTAAATTAAATAAATAAAGTAATGAGAATTCCTCAAACTAAGGAGTCTAGTTTGGATGAGATATTCTCTCCAACTAGCTCTCCTAAATTAGTGTGTAAGTTGAGAAATTTTCTCAACCAAGTGAGTCTAAGATAGATGCACTATCTTAAGACAACTTACTCATGTATTTAAATGTATTATTAAATTATTTGAAAAATGTGAATTATATGAGCATGAGAGACCACATGATGGATCTCTGCCTTTTCCGCCAATTTAATTTTTGTGTGTTAATTTGTTGTGCATATGGTTATATGGCTTTGTGATTCTTCTTCAAATTTCTCTAGAAAGTGCCATAATATCAAGCTATCCATGGGAGAATATGTATTGAATAGACCAATGCTTTCCATTCCAATGGGTGGTGCTGATGTTGTACTAGGAGTCCAATGGTTACAATCTTTGGGTACGATAAATTTTAATTTTAAAGAACTTTGCTTGAATTTTTTTTTTGAAGGAAAGGAAGTTGAATTAAGGAGTATCACAAGGAAACTAGGAAATATATTCAGATCTAACAGCATGAAAAATATTCTAAAGAAATAAAAATGAGGCGTAATTTGAACAATTATATTTGCTAGAGGTTCCCACATTGAAATCATATATTTCTCTAGATCTCAAAAAAGTCTTGGACAATCATTACAAGGTATTTGAGACTCCCAAAGGTCTCCCACCTATTCATGATCATGATCATGCTATTCATTTGACTCCAGGAAGTGTTCCTCCAAAACATAAGACCTTACAGATATCCCTATTCCCAAAAGAGTGAAATTGAACGTATGGTTGCACAAATGCTAGAGGCCAGTATAATTGAACCTAGCCAAAGTTATTTCTTTTCTCCAGGGATGGATCATGGTGCATGTGTCCAGATTATAGGGAGCTCAACAAGCTCACTATTAAAGATAAATTTTCCATTCGTGTCATTGATGAATTATTGGATGAATTGCATCGATCCATTTACTTCACCAAGTTGGATATTCTTTCAGGATATCATCAAATCAAAATGAAGACATTCTGAAAACAACATTTAGAACTCATGAGGGTCATTATGAATTTTTGGTCATGCCTTTTGGCGTTACCAATGCACCTTATACATTTCAAGGTTTAATGAATTCCATTTTCAAACCCTTCCTAAGAAAATTTGTGTTAGTATTTTTGATGATATACTAATCTACAACAAGTCTTGGAAGGATCATGTTCAACATGTTGATAGGGTGCTCAAACTATTGGATGATAAACAATTATATGAAGAAACCTCCAAATGTTTCTTTGGAGTACAAGAGGTGGAATATCTAGGTCATATTGTATCTCATGAAGGTGTTAAGGTAGGCCTAGCAAAATTAAATCCATTAAGGAATGGAAAATCCACACATCCATAAAGCATCTACGAGGATTTATTGGGTTGACAGGGTATTATCCCAAGTTTTTTAAAAATTATGGGAGAATAGCAGCACCTATAATAGCATTACTGAAGAAATATGCATTTTCTTGGACTCTAGAAGCAACGAAGGCCTTTGAACATATTAAAGAGGCAATGTACCAAGCATCGGTCTTAGCTACACCAGACTTCACAAAAACATTTATTGTGGAATGTGATGCCTTAGGAAATTGAATTGGTGTTGTTTTAATGCAAGAAAAAAGAACCATTTCTTTCGAAAGTCATCCAAACGAAGGAAAGTATTTACAAAAAGCTATTTATGAGAAAGAAATGTTGGAAATAATACATGCACTTAACAAATGGTGAGCTTACCTAATGGGAAGACACTTCAAGGTAAAAAAGGATCATGATAGTCTTAAATACCTTTTAGAACAAAGATTATATTTAGAAGATTAGCAAAAATGGGTCACAAAAATGTTGGGTTATGACTTTGAAATCATCTACAAAAAAGGGTAGCAAAATGTTGTTGTAGATGCACTCTCCAGAAAGGCTGAGGATGTGGAAGCATTGCTTTGCATCATTTCCATTATCCAACTAGATTGGATAAAATAAGCAAGGGATGAATGAAATAATGATGAAGAAGTGTGGGCACTCATTGAAAAGTGACAACAATATCCAAGTACGTATTACACATTTAGCTGGAAAAATGATTCATTATGGTACAAAAATCGCTTATACCTCTGTAACAATTCCCAATTCAAACAAAATATTCTTATGGAATTGCACACCTCTCCCTTAGGAGGGCACTCAGGATTTTTAAAAACTTACCACACGGTCAAGAACGAATTTTTTTGGGATGGCCTTAAATTTGATATTCAAAATTTTGTGGCGGAATGTTTGGTTTTCCAACAAAACAAAGTTGAGACAATTGAGACCTGAGGTCTATTACAACCTTAATCTATTCCAAGTCAACACTGGGAGCAAGTTTCAATGGATTTTATCACAGGTTTACCCAAGTTCAAAGGAAAGAGTGTCATCATGGTGGTAGTTGATAGACTTACCAGGTATGAATAATTTTGTGCATTGTATCATCCATTTAAATCCAATACAGTTGCTACTACATTTATGGAAATAATTCAAAAGTTAGATGGAAACCGAAAGATTATTGTAAGATGCAAAGATCCCATTTTCACTGGATATTTTTGGACAAAATTATTTTCTTGTATCAGTACTCAGTTAGCTCATATGTTGTATCTCCGATACCAATTGTTGTAGCTTGGATAGCAATTGTTGTAGATCTAATATGAAAATATAGCTCTGATACCACTTGTTGTAGCTCTGATACCACTTGTTGTATCTCTGATACCAATTGTTGTAGCTCTGGTACCAATTGTTGTAGATCTAGTCCAAGAGATATATGATAACAGAAACAAACCCAAGAAAGAAGAAGATCAAAATAGATAGAAATTCTTCTTTATTATCAAAACCCTTATGGTAGGGCAACACCATGCATTCACTCCTTAAGGAAGGAGAACACTCCACAAGCCATATGCTTGTTCATACAATAATACTTCACTCTTCATCTTCATATCTCTCCATGTGGAGTCTCTAGCCTCTATATAGGCCTCATACATACAATACCATGCATCATTACCATGGTTTCCTCATACCATCAACTAATACCATGGGCCCATTACATTATTATTAACTACTTGTGGTCCCTTACATGACATGGGTTAACCACCTTATTTATTACTATGGCCCATCCATTATTACATTATTACCTTGGTTACCTCCCTTGGTACCCCATATTATCCCCCCTAGGTATATTATCGCGAGGAGAGAAGATCCACCCACTGCACATCAACACAGAAGAGCTGCCACGGTCAACTTCCATCTCAAGCGAGTGAGGCACCAGCGAGATCGAGGGTTCACCTTTCTCTTGGATGGCTAGATGCACGTGCATGGTATCAGTGGACTACTCTTTTGAGTAGATCTTATTATTTGTGTTCTTCCCATGTTTCGGGGACGAAACATGATTAGGGGGGTGGAATGTTATATACCTAGGGGGATAATATGGGGTACCAAGGGAGGTACCCAAGGTAATAATGTAATAATGGGATGGGCCATAGTAATAAATAAGGTGGTTAACCCATGTCATGTAAGGGACCACAAGTAGTTAATAATAATGTAATGGGCCCATGGTATTAGTTGATGGTAT
Source organism: Pinus tabuliformis (assembly GCA_031772625.1). Lineage (NCBI taxonomy): Eukaryota > Viridiplantae > Streptophyta > Pinopsida > Pinales > Pinaceae > Pinus > Pinus tabuliformis. Next base: position 135,776,977 of record CM062820.1, read on the forward strand.
GAGGAAACCATGGTAATGATGCATGGTATTGTATGTATGAGGCCTATATAGAGGCTAGAGACTCCACATGGAGAGATATGAAGATGAAGAGTGAAGTATTATTGTATGAACAGGCATATGGCTTGTGGAGTGTTCTCCTTCCTTAAGGAGTGAATGTATGGTGTTGCCCTACCATAAGGGTTTTGATAATAAAGAAGAATTTCTATCTATTTTGATCTTGTTCTTTCTTGGGTTTGTTTCTGTTATCATATATCTCTTGGATTAGATCTACAACATCATAGCTCATCTTATGTTCCTCAATTTGATGGGAAAACTGAGAGAGTGAACAAATGTTTGGAAGGATATATTCATTTCTTTGTATTTGATAAACAAACACAATGGGTCAAACAGTTTCCTTTGGGTGAATGTGTTAGGTCCCTATAATACTAGTGATTCCCCCATTACTACTGTAGTTGTAGCCCTTATTAATATTTTTGTACCCCTATTGTCACCATATTTTTATTATTGTGCCCCACATAATCCCTCTATTATTTTTGTGCCTTTATATTATTATTGTTAGGTCATCTTGGTTATATTGTGACCCCTTAGACTCCTATATATGGAAAGGAGGTTTTGTCATTTGTATCATTCAAGAATTGTTCATTTTTGTAATGTAAAGGAGGTTGCCCCCTCGAAGAGGCTGAATTAGAAGGAGTTGATCTATCTTTTTTATATTTTTGTGAGCTGGTTTCATAACATTTGGTATTAGAGCTTTGGATTCTAGGGTTTCGCTACTCCAAACAGGTCATTGTGGCATTGGCGCTATAACTTTTTTCTGTGGCATTTCAGATGCTAAAAAGAAAACCCATTTGGGCTAAAATCATTTTGAACCTTGGGTATGAATTTCAGAGCTTTTAGCACTATATTTACGAAGATATGATCTGAGGAAGTTGGCCTTTTTGCAGACTCCCGAATTAAATTCCAAACAGGTGACCTGGGGAAACTCCTTATAACTTTGGTTTTGAGAATCAGATTAAAATTTCATAAGAAGTTACAAAAATAGGATGGATTGTAGTTTCCTGTGTATATTTTTTAGATCCAAAGGTTAAAACAGGGACACATGGCACTTCATACAAGTTCGCTCTTCTGAAAAGGTATATAATAAGGTCATCTTGGGAGATTGTGCATAACTCTTTCTTGGAGAATCTAAATTTGATCATACTGGTGGCATTGGAAAGAGAACGTAGAGGGCTACTATAGGTCGTAATTTCATAACTGGATTATTCAAAATTACAGAGATACATCAGATTCAATATCCAGCTCCTACAAAGTGAAAAAACGTGTGTAGTTTTTTTCTTAACTTTTGCATAAGCTTTTTTTGAAAAATTATTTTGAAGGAATTCAAAGGGAATAGTAAAGCATTATTATTAGTAATCGATGCCCCGAGGAAAGAAAATGCAAACACTTAGTAAGAAACCTAAAATCTCTAGCATGATTCATGAAGAAGAGGAAGAAATGCAACATGATATATCAAAATTACAAGACCAAGTGCAACAAATGTCACTCGCACAAAAACTAACATAATCTAAGATGGATGGTTTAAAGGAAGAAGTAGAAGCTAAGATGAATGACATGGAAGCTAAGATGGATGATTTGAAGATATATTTGAAGATAGGCATGGAAGATTTGAAGACAGATTTGACAAAGTTTCTACAAGGAATGCTTACTAATGGTGAAAGGGTAGTAAAGGAAACTCATGATGAGAACAAAATAAATGTTAATCATGATTTCATAAACTCTAATGTTGGATCGAAGAACCACCACATTCCAAAAATCAATATGAGGAATTTTGATGGCAAGGATCCCGCAACATGGATACAACAGATGGAGAAATTTTTCAATCTCCATAATGTGCAAAACACACAAAAGGTACATATTGCAACTTTATATTTGGAACCAAATCAGTTTGTATGTTATCCATGGATTTTCTCTCATAAAAAAATTGTCACTTGGGCAATTTTTATGGAAGAAATGACAGCACATTATGAGAATAGAAAAAAAGAAACACTTTTTTTAGCCAATTGATAAGTCTCAAACAAAAGGGTTCAATGATGGAGCACATTGAGGACTTCCAAAAATTGAACATAAGGGTAAAAGATATTCTAGACGAGCATAGGATTGATGTGTTCATAGGGACTTTAAAGGATAATATCCAACATGAGGTTTGCCTTTGGGAAGCTGATTCATTGGAGAAGGCATTCAGGTTAGCAAGAAAAATGGAAAGCAAAATTATGGCAACCAGGAAGCCTACCACTCACAACTATAAAGATGGAAGTGTTGTTACTCCTAGCCTTCCACAACCTATAAGGTTGACACCACAAAAATTGGAAGAAAGAAGAGCAAATGGGCTTTGTTATAGTTGTGATATCAAATACACTAAAGGTCATAAGTGTGCTGAGAAGAAATTATTCTACATAGATTGTGAAGAGGAGGAAGAAAAGGAACAAGAAATGTCAAAAGAAGAGGATATACTCCAGGAACAAACCCTAGTTAAAAAAGTAATGAATCCAACCATATCTTGTAATGCATTGGTTGGAATTACCACTCCCCAAACTATCAAGATAGAAGGAGATATCAAGAAGAAAAAGGTAATAGTGTTGATTGATTCAGGAAGTACCCACAATTTTATTCATTGTAAGATATCAAAAGAATTGAATTGCTTCCTATATCCAACACCAGAGTGTTAAGTGATGGTTGCAAGTGGAGGAACCATAAATTTCTCTGGAAAGTGCCATAATATCAAGCTATCCATGGGAAAATATGTATTGAATAGCCCAATGCTTTCCATTTCCAATGGGAGGTGTTGATGTTGTATTAGGAGTACTATGACTACAATCCTTGGGTACAATAGCTTTTAATTTTCAAGAAATTTTCATGAAATTTTCTACGGAAGGAAAGGAAGTTGAATTAAGGGGTATTTCAAGGAAACTAGGAAAGATAATTAGCTCTAACAGTACGACAATGCTTCTAAAAACGAAACAATGAGGTGTAATTGCACAATTATGTTCACTAGATGTTTCCACATTGAAATCATCTATTTCTCCAGATCTCCAAAAATTCTTGGACACTCATTCCAAGGTATTTGAGCCTCCCAAAGGTCTCCCACCTATTCGTGATCATGATCATGCTATTCATTTGATTCCAGGAAGTGTTCCTCCAAAAATCAGTTCATATAGATATCCCTATGCCCAAAAGAGTGAAATTGAACATATGGTTGCAGAAATGCTAGAGGCTGGTATAATTCAACCTAGCCAAAGTTCTTTCTCTACTCTAGTAGTATTGGTGCACAAGAAGGATGGATCATGGCGCATGTGTTCAGATTATAGGGAGCTCAACAAGCTCACTATTAAAGATAAGTTTCCCATTCCTGTCATTGATGAATTATTGGATGAATTGCATGGATCAATTTACTTCACCAAGTTGGATCTTCATTTAGGATATCATCAAATCAGAATGAAGATTGAAGACATTCCAAAAATAGCATTTAGAACTCATGAGGGTCATTATGAATTTTTAGTCATGCCTTTTGGCCTTACCAATGCAACTTTTACATTTCAAGGTTTGATGAATTCCATTTTCAAACCCTTCCTTAGAAAATTTGTTTTAGTATTTTTTTATGATATACTAATCTACAACAAGTCTTGGAAGGATAAAGTTGAACATGTTGACAGGGTGCTACAACTATTGGAGGAGAAACAATTATATGCAAAAAGATCCAAATGTTTCTTTGGAGTACAAGAGGTGGAATATCTGGGTCATATTTTATCTGATGAACGAGTTAAGGTAGACCCTAGCAAAATTAAATCCATTAAGGAATGGAAAATTCCCACATCCATAAAGCATCTGCGAGGATTTCTCGGGTTGGCAGGGTATTATCGCAAGTTTGTTAAGAATTATGGGAGAATAACAACACCTCCAACAACATTATTGAAGAAAGATGCATTTTCATGGACTCCAGAAGCAACAAAGGCCTTCAAACATCTTAAAGAGGCAATTTGCCAAGTACCGGTCTTAGCTACACCAGACTTCATGAAAACCTTTATTATGTAATGTGATGCTTCAGGAAATGGAGTTGGTGCAGTTTTAATGCAAGAAAAAAGTCCCATTGCTTTTGAAAGTCATCCAATCAAGGGAAAGTATTTACACAAAGCTATTTATGAGAAGGAAATGTTCGCAATACTACATGCACTTAAGAAATGGCGACCCTACATAATGGGAAGACACTCAAGGTAAAAATAGATCATGATAGCCTTAAATACTTTTTAGAACAAAGATTATCCTCTAAAGAGCAACAAAAATGGGTGACAAAGATGTTGGGTTATGACTTTGAAATCATCTACAAAAAAGGGAAGCAAAATGTTGTGGCAGATGCACTCTCAAGGAAGGATGAGGATGTGGAAGCATTGTTGTGTGCCATTTCTATTATCCAACCAGATTGGATAAATGAAGCAAGGGAGGAATGGGGAAATGACGAAGATGTGTGGGCACTTATTCAAAAGTTACAACAATATTCCAATACATCTAATACATTTAGCTGGAAAAATGATTCGTTATGGTACAAAGATCACTTATACCTCTATAAGAATTCCCAACTAAAACAAAATATTCTTATGGAATTGCACACTTCTCCCTTAGGAGGGCACTTAGGATTTTTAAAAACTTACCACAAGGTTAAGAAAGAATTTTTTTGGGACGACCTTAAATCTAATATTCAAAAGTTTGTGGCGGAATGTTTCGTTTGCCAACAAAACAAAGTTGAAACAATTAAGACCCCAGGTCTATTACAACCTTTATCCATTCCAAGCCAACATTGGGAGGAGGTTTCAATGGATTTTATCACAGGTTTACCCAAGTCTAAGGGAAAGAGTGTCATCATGGTGGTAGTTGAAAGACTTACCAAGTATGCACACTTTTGTGCATTATCAGATCCATTTAAAGCCAATATAGTTTCTACTACATATATGGAAACAATTCAAAAGCTACATGGAAACCCAAAGATTATTGTAAGTGATAGAGATCCCATTTTCACTAGAAAATTTTGGACAGAATTATTTTCTTGTCTTGGTACTCAGTTAGCTCATAACTCATCTTATCATCCTCAAAATGATGGGCAAACTGAGATAGTAAACAAATGTTGGGAAGGATATCTTTTTTACTTTGTATCTGATAAACAGACACAACGGGTCAAATGGTTCCCTCTGGCTGAATGGTGGTATAAAACTTCCTTCCATACTGCAACAAAAATGACCCCATTTATGGCACTTTATGGATATCATCCACCATCCATCACATCATATTTAAGAGAAAATTCTAAGGTTCAAGCAGTGGAACATCCCATCGAGCATCAACAACAAGTTCTCCAACTCTTAAAGGATAACCTCGTGTTGGCGTAGAATAGAATGAAACAATAGGAAGATCAACATCACAGCAAAAGAAGTTTTGATGTAGGTGACTAGGTATTCCTACGGCTACAACCATATAAACAAATTTCCCTCAAATAAGCTAAGAAGGATAATAAATTATCACCAAATTATTATGGTATGTACAAGCTGTTGCAAAAGATTGGTACTATGGTATACAAATTGGATCTTCCTGCAGCATCTCGAGTGCACCTAGTTTTCCATGTTTCATGTTTAAAGAAGGTTATAGGTGACAAGCTCCCAGTTCAAACAATATTGCTAGAACTTGACGAGGAAGGAAAAAATATATTGGAACCGGAAGCAGTCATAGAAACAAGAACTCGACAACTATGAAATCGATCAATTTCGGAGTATCTCATCAAGTGGAAGAACTTATCCGCTGAAGATTCCACATGGGAGGATGAGAATTTTATATAGAAGCATCCATAACTGCTCAAGCATTGAGGACAATACTTTTTTGAAGGAAATGGGCATGTTAGGTCCCTATAATACTAGTGATTCCCCCATTACTATTATAGTTGTATCCCTTATTAATATTTTTGTGCCCCTATTGTCCCCATATTGTTGTTACTGTGCCCCATAGAATCCCTCTATTGTTATTTTTGTGCCTTTATATTATTATTGTTAGGTCGGCTTGGTTATATTGTGACCCCTTAGTCTCCTATATATAGAAAGGAGGTTTTGTCATTTGTATCATCCAAGAATTGTTCATTTGTGTAATGTAAAGGAGGTTTCCCCCTAGAAGAGTCTAAATTCTAAGGCGTTGATCTATCTTTTCTATCTTTTTGTGAGTTGGTTTCATAACAGAATGGTTGTATAACACTTCCTTCCATACTACAACAAAAATGACCCCATTTATGGCACTTTATGGATATCATACACCATCCATCAGATCATATTTAAGAGAAAATTCTAAGGTTCAAGAAGTGGAAGATCACATCGAGCATCAACAATAAGTTCTCCTACTCTCAAAGGATAACCTCACTTTGGTGAAGAATAGAATGAAACAACAAGCATATCAACATCACAGCGAAATAAGTTTTGGTGTAGGTGACTGGGTATTTCTACGGCTACAACCATACAAAAAAATGTCCCTCAAGCAAGCTAATAAGGATAATAAATTATCACCAAGTATTACTGTCTATAAAAGGTGTTGCAAAAGATTGGTACTATGGCATACAAATTGGAGCTTCCCGCATCTTCCCAAGTGCACCCAATTTTCCATGTTTCATGCTTAAAGAAGGTTATAGATGACAAGCTCCTAGTTCAAACAATATTGCTAGAACTTGATGAGGAAGGAAAAGCCATATTGGAACCCGAAGGAGTCACAGAAACAAGAATTCGACATCTACATAATTGATCAATTTCAGAGTATCTCATAAAGTGGAAGAACTTACCCGCTAAAGATTCCACATGGGAGGATGAGAATTTTATACAGAAGCATCCAGAACTACTCAAGCATTGAGGACAACACTTTTTTGAAGGAGAGGGGCATGTTAGGTGCCTATAATACTAGTGTATTCCCTTATTATTATTGTCATTGTAACCCCCTATTATTATTGTACTGCCCATGTTGTCCCTGTATTGTTATTATTATGCCCAATAGAAGGCCACTATTGTTATTGTTGTGCCCTAACAATATTATTGTTATGTTGGCTCTAATTATATTGTGACCCCTTAGACTCCTATATATAGGAAGGAGGTATTGTCATTTGTATCATCTAAGAATTTTTCATTTATGTAATGTCAAGGAGGTTTCCCCCTCGAAGAAGCTACTTTTGAAGTCGTTGATCTATCTCTTTCTTCTATTTTGTGAGCTGGATGCATAACATTTCACAACAAGGTGTAATCTCAGTTTTGTAAATAGGGTAGGAGGCACCTTGATAGATCATGGCCATGAAAGTAACCTAGCATTAACTTGAGTGGTTTACCGTAGACCATGGGGCCGTGTAATTTTTTTGAGTCATAAATCTAACCCATTTCCATAATCATGTTGTCAAAAAAATGGCTTGTTAATGATGATAACTCTGACATGAGGCTAATTATATTTGGTGAATATACTTATGTTTTTTTCAAATGACAAAGAATTTCATATCTTTGTCTATGTTCTCAACCTTTATACTAGGGAGTTTAAATATCCATAGAAAACCTCCAGTTACTGATACCTTAACTAACGGGCTTGACAATGCACATTTTTCCATCAACTGCCACTAGCGCCTGATTTTGGAACATGACACTCTAGCAACACCCGCGGGTAGTGGGTAGTACCATCACTAAATGGATGCAATGGATGGAAATTTTCCTAGTACATGTAGTTTGTCTCTCGGTAGTGGGGTCCACCATGGCCTCCTCCATTAAACTTGTAGAGGATTTATTTTATATCTATTTCTAGAGAAATATGGGTGTTGATGATATTATCCACCATTGACATTCCTTGGACCTTCAGACCCCTAGATGTTGCAAAAAAACACAAAGTATGGTCCTTGTGCAAATGAATCTTAAAATACAACCCAAACCAAATCTATGGTTATAGATTATGCTTACCACTAACTCTGGTCTAAACTAAATTTGGAAAATTTTTGAACAATTCAGACCTTGTCCCTCTAGATGCCCAGACCACCGGATGCATCCAAGAATGAGATGGGAAATCTGCCCCTTGAGTATCTAGACACAAATAACACTTAGGTAAATGAAGAAGTCTCCATCCTAAATACAAAGTACACTAAAGGGAAATCTAATCCCTAATGACTTTATGATTTCTACTAAATCTTGTAGAGAAGGAAAACTCAAGGGAATTTCACTAGGATTTTTTGAAGAACTAGTACCTCTCCCTAACCAATAAGTTAATGATATAAAAACCAAGTCGTAAGAACATGCCATCAGATGTTCTACCCAAAAAGAGTTCAAAGGTGCCAACAAATATTTTTTTACCATAAATCTCGAGCAAAAGAAATAACTAGCTCTAAAGGCTAAACTGCGACAATTCAAGCATTCAAGCCTAATTCTCTATTGTAGATTAGATAGTTCCCTCAATGAGATAGGAATTCTCAGTTCCTCCTCAAGAGGGCCTGCAATTTTTCATGCTTATACAAGGAGCATGTAAATCTAATTTAAACAATGAATCTTAAAACATACAATGACATGTATAAGTATGCATAGACTCTCAAGATTATCTTTTCACACATAAACACATTCTCAACATTAACCAAACATTTATGTAACACTCAATGTATGGAATAGTTTTTAGATATTGAGTTTAATAGATTTTGTTTTAAATATAACCAAACACATAATAATATACTATCAACCATTCTCATACATTGATAGCAAGTAATTCTTCATGAGGCATATAGAACTACACATAAGACAACAACATAAAAATCACTATCATAAGTCATAATAAAATATGCTAAGACCATTATACTTATCTTAGAGAGTTTAGATTTGTTGGGAACTAAAGGAGGGACTTCAACCCTCCACCCAACCATAGGCCACATACACTACAATATTTCTTGTAGTTGACCACCCTCGAGCTAGATCTAAAGTATAAGGAGGTACCTTTCAAAAGGAATTTCTCTAAGGCCATGGTCACATGCTGAAGAGGTGGGGTCCATTTCCTAGGTGAATTATGTATAGTACTTTAGTAGCAAGCTCCACAATGCCTTCCTCGCTCCTTTAATCCCAATCATAGGAATTCAACCCAAGGCCCAAACTAGTTTAGTCTTACTATTTGGCTATATAGGAGCTCCTTGCTCCCTCTTTTCCCAAATTTTTCCAGCTCCCTCCATTGTTACTCAACAATGATTCTCATTTGTAGGATACTTGATAGAGTGTCTCCATCCCTTTCTTCAACTCAGAACTCCTTCTCCCCCTTGATAATTGGTTAACACCCCATTTTTTCCTCTCTTTTCATATATTCCATGCTATCTAGTTTTGCAAGTTGTCTCTTCCCTTCCATCTATTCATATCCTTTTATCTATTAACTGGCGGTTTGGTATGTTACACTACCTCCTCCCTCTTCAGGTGAGGGAGTTGTTTCTGATTCTCCACTTTTTCTTCTTTGGATTTCATTCCATTTGTCTTGAACCATGAGGAAGAATAGGGATGGTGTCGGTTGGTGGTTAGTTATAAAAACACTAAAGAGGTTAAATTCTACGAGTATGGATCTACCCAACAAGCACATTACAACAATCAATATGAATGAAAAATAAACCGACAATCACACAATAGGAAACCCCCTTCAAAACTTGGATCCATGTGTTTGTAATGTCCCCGACCACCTAAAAATCTTATGTCAAATTCCACTAGTATAAAGTGGTTCCCGTAGGCTAATGTAGGGAAATATTTAATAAAGGGGACTTAAATTTCCTAAGGAAAACATCGAGAAGTCTAAAAGGGAGAAAGGGTGATATTCCCTATACAAGTGAAAATTCACTTTAACTTTATAAAGTGAAATATCATAAAGTTACTTTATAGAGTTAACTTAATAAAAGGAAGGTGAAAAGGTGACCTTAAGTTTATAAAAGAAGGAAAGTGAGGAGGCTCTCCTCATTTGTGCATTTTGAGTTTTTTGATAAAAAAAATCTTGGAGAGAGTTTAAAGGAAAAGATTAGAGTTTTCAAACCCTAGTTGCCATAATAGTCTTTGCAGTTGAAACTAGACACCCTAGTTTGGATTGAGAGTCCAACCACTTTGATTTCACCATTGATCTTCAATGGAGAATAATATTTTCAATAAATATTAAGGTATTCATGTGTTATCAGTTGATTTTAGAAGCCTATTTGGTATTCTCTATATCATTCTTGCAGATGGAAGAGTTACCAAAAATATGAGCCTGAGGAATCAAGCTTAATGACCATATAGAGGCCAAGTTTGAAGTTTATGTGGTTTTTCTCACTATGGTGATGGTTAGAAAGGAACCATTGGTTTGATTTATCTCCCATTTAAGAAACTCTAGTACCAGTCAAATCTACACCTTTATCCCATTGTTGGGCATGATTCCTTGTGACCTGTGTCACATATCTATATTACAGTTGAGGATAATGACCATGGATCATGTATTGAGTGACATAAATAGAATGAGTGGTAATTTCTGGGTTTCATTTTAATATGTTGGCTTGTGTTTGGGACTGTGGGAGACATATAGGTCGAGTTCCCTCTTGTTCTTAACCATGAATCCTAGAATTTATTCCAAGGGTACAAGAGTATATCTAGTGTACTTACATTTCTATGGTAGCATTCTTGAATAACATTCCATATTTGTTCCATATCTCAAGGAGTCAGCTAGTGATGTGGGGACCATTCATGAAGCTCTGGGCCAACGTATTCATTTTTTTGGCAGTGACTTTATAACTAAAAGTGGGGGCACATAATATTTATTAGAACTAATAATCTAGAGTCTAGGTGATTTTTTGAACTCCATTTCTATGTGATTGATTCAAATTTAAACAGGAACGCAAAAAATTATATATATAACCATAAATACAAAGATGCAGTAGAAATAACACTTCATTTCATTAATATCAATTATTGAAATATGGTTACATACAGAATGGAAATAAGACTAGCTCGGGTGATGGTAGCTTATCTCTGAGAAGAGATGTGGTGGCTACATGCCTCTAAACTGTGTTACAATGAGGCTCAAAGGCCTATTTATTATTAAGAAATAATGGAAAACCCTAAACATCCAAAAACCTAACCCTCGGAGATGAAGTGCAAAACTATGGGCTTGGTTTGGGTAAATTGGTACATCAACTTCCCGCGGTCGCAAATTTGGCATATGATCTTCATTTGATGCACGAAATACCTCGTTTAGGGCATCAAAATGACTCTGGAAGTTTAGGACCCAAAAAAATGCCAAAAATAGTAAATTGTGCTATAAATAAGGAAACTGAAAAACTAAAAGAAATGATGGTGGAGGTCCAACTGGAATAGGCAGGTGGCCACCAATATCCACCTAGATCAGTGATATTTGGAGGCTTTACATTTCCCAGTTGCATATATTCCCTTTCTTTTTGAATATTGTATAATTTGGATAAGAAAAATAGAGAAGCAGTTGTAATAGTTTGTTATTATGTATCCATTGTAAGTGAATTTTTTAGTGTTAAATATTAGTTTGAGCCTTTAGAGGATGGTATTTGATGCATGTTATCTATTGTTCTTATTTCTTGAATTAAAATTGTACTAATCACCTACAACAATATATAAAAAAACTATTTGAAGAAACACTTCACTAAAACTCAAACAAAAAAAAAAAAAAAACAAAAATTAGAATATTGACAAAGCGGATTGTTATAGTGGTATCACAGCCTTAATCTTGGCTCAACCATGGATTATTGTTGTAAATACAAAGTTCAAGAGTTTTGGAGTAGCCTGACAGTGGTTACATGACAGAAGAAAATCCCTATACAAGGATAACATATAGAAGGAGACAAACTTATAGATATCCAACTCCCCTTATAGAAGAGGACATCCCTCATATGGTTAGTGAAGAGACATCAGAAAAAGGGAAGGAGATAGAGTAAACACTTGAGATTGAAACGCCAAATATGGGAGATATGGAGGAATATGCATTTAAAAACTTGATTAGGGCTATAAATGACTCAGAAAAGGGCCAAAAATAGATGGTAGACTTGATGAAAGGGATTACCAACACAAGGGCCTACATAGGGAAGGAGCCATTAAATGGAGAATGGTTGAACATTGTTGTGGGAAGCCATGCTCATACCCATTTTCAAATCCATTCACATACTGGTAATAAAATTCCTAGACCCAATATTGCTTAGTTTGTACAAGATATTGTAGAGGATTTAACATATTAGGTTGATTTTGGAATCCCTTATGCAGATTACACAGAGCAGTAACAAGCACTCAGGTGGTATTTTTGTCCTGCTATGAATTTTACTAATTTCTACCACCTTTAGTTGAAGAGTAGGTCTAAACCATCTCAGAAGTTCCCAAGATAGAGTCAAGAGCTACATAAAACAATGGGGAAGGTGACCATCCCATATTTTTATGGGTCATCCAAATGTTCAACTTGATCATGGCTAAAACCATTAGACACCTATTTTTAGCTGCATCATATGGCAAAGGAGGAGGGTATTAAATTGGCCACCCTACACTAGGATGGTGAGGACCATGAGTGGTGGTACCATGGGTTCATGACTATGGTACATAGAAGCATCACCTCATACTCTAAGTTCACTTATAGACTTATTGAGTGCTTCAACAGGAAGGATCTAGAGCTTCATTTTAGAGAGCTAGCATAACTCAAGTAGACACATAGTTTCAGGCCTATATTTCATATTTTTAAAGGCTGGCAGTCATGATCACAAACATTTCAGATTCTATATCAATTATTCTTTTGTAGAGGGTTAGAAGAACCTATACGTGGATGGGTCAAGGGACTTGAACCCACCACTATTCCCGTGACTATTAACAAAACCAGAGACTTACATGATGTTTCTTCCAAGAATAAATTCACTCCTAAACCTTCTTTCCCTTAGAAGGGAAAAGAAGTCAAACCCTTACAGAATGAGTGGGCCAATAAAATGAAGATGGATGAGGAGAACTAGAAAGAGCTAGGAAAGAATAAAATTTTATTCAATGATCAAGAACCATGGGCACTAGGGAATAATTATTTTGGTGAGGACAAAGTGGGCAAAGCTCATTATATTGAGGTTTATTCAGAGAGTGACAATGATTATAGGGATGAGAATCTAGTCTCGAGACAAGGATAAGGACAAGTACAAGGATAGTTTCACTAGCTAGTTGGGGGCGAGGCTTTAGATGCAGAGGGAAAAAAAATTATTATAGACTCCATGTCAACATTTCCTAGATATCACACCTTCATGGTTTGAGGGTTTATAATAGGGAACAAGTTGAAAATATCTGGGGATTCCCACAATTTTATAAATGTGGAGATGGTGGAGTGGAGAGGGATTCATACTCGGGAGTTCGATGGATTTACAATTGTCATTATTGGGAAACATCAAATGGATTGTAGTATATACATTCCCAAATTACAACTCACCATGGGTAACTATACAATGACAGAGGATTTATTTATGATGGATGTACAAGACATTTATGTGGTGTTGGGTTGTTAGTGGCTTTACTACATCGGGATGTACACCATAAAATGAGGGAATATTGATCTTCATTCTGGCTATCATTAGATTTGGGTTTGGAAGTAAGACATCTCGAAGACAAATTTTAGGTGCCACTATGGGCACTATGAGTTTTTGGTTATGCCATTTGGGCTAAGCAACACTCATATGAATTTACAATCATTTATGAACCATGTGTTAAATAAGAAGTTGTAGAAGTATTTTTTGGTCTTCTTTGATGACATATTGGTCTATAATAAGACATCGAAAGACCACCTGAGACACTTGGAAGAGGTGTTGGGAATTTTGGAGGAGAAGGAATTGTATGCAAAGGATTCCAAGTGTGAATTTGGCATGATACAGGTGCTCTATCTCAAGCATGTGATTGGTCATGATGGGGTATAGGTGCATCAAGAGAAAATATAGGAAATCATCAAATTTCCCACCATAAAGAATGTGAGAGAATTGAAGAGATTCTTTGGTCTTTGCACTTACTACAAGAAATTTGTTAAGGGGTTTTCGCAGTTAACAAATCCTCTCATATACCTCACTAAGAAGGGAGCCTTCATCTAGTCAGAGAAAGAACAAGAAACATTCGATAAGATGAAGGAGGTGATGAGCACATGCTTTGTAATTTCTTTACCAGATTTCAACTAGCCATTCGTGTTGGCATGGGATGCTTCAGGGACGGGAATATGAGTAATTCTTATGCAAAATCAACACCCCTTAACATTCAAAAGATGCAAGCTCAGATATCATGAGCTATAATATTTGATCTATTATAAGGAGATGTTGGCCATAATGCGTGCATTAGCCAAATTTTTGCAGTATCTAGTGGGAAGCAGATTTAAGCTAAAAAACATACCATAACAACCTAAAGTTCATCATGGGGCAAAAGGAACTGAGTGAGAGGTAGAAAAGGTGGATAAGGTAGTTGCATGCATACAAATTTTAGATAGAGTATGTCAAGGGAAAGAACAACATATTGGATGATGCTTTATTGAGAATTCCATCCACTTTCTCACTCCTAGAGATGATAGAATATTGGAAGTTGTTACTACTGGTAGAGTATTCAAAGAATAATTTTGCTTGTAAAATTATGGAAGGATTGATCTATGATGATAGATATCGGGTTATGAATGACATTATTTTCTCTAAGAACTAGATCTATCTTGGGATAGAATTGAAACTCAAAGAGAGAATCATGCAAGTAGCTCACAACTCAACCCTAGGAGGGCATATAGAATATCTAAAGACCTACAAGAAGATTAGGGATAGGTTTACCTGGAAATACCTCAAGATGGATGTGTTGAGATTTGTAAGGGAGTGCAATAATTGCAACCAAAAAAAAAAAAATGACACTCATCTAACATGTTTAGTGCAACCCCTCTCCATTCGAGAGTATAAGTGAGAGAGTTTTTCCATGGAATTTATCACTGTCTTACCTCAAGTGTAGGGAAAAGTTTGCATATATGTGGTGGTAGATAGACTCACAAAACTTTCCCATTTCTTTTAAATATCATCAAAATATTTAGCTTCACAGGTGGCTGAGATATTTTTCAAGGAGGTCTTCAGATTGCATGGGCTGTTAAAGACCATTTCCAATTAGAGATAGCAAGTTCATGGGAAGATTCTGGTATGAGATTTTCATACTTGTGGGAACTGAGAAAACATTGATCACTAGTTAACACCCATAGATTGATGGGTAGACAAAGATAGTTAATAAGTTGCTAGAAGGCTATCTCATGAAATACATCACTGACTAGCAAAAGGCATGGGTGAAGTGGTTGCATCTCGGAGAACATTTCCATAATACCACTTTCCATATATCTATTTGCATGAATCTCTACAGAGCATTATATGGACATGATGCCATGAATTTTGCAGAGAAGATATCTGGGGAAAATCGAGCACCAATTTCCTCACACTGGATCCAGGAGAGCTAGGAAATTTTAAAAGTCTTAAGGACTATCTACATATGGCTCAACATCAACATAAATTGTATACTGACAATCATGGGGCAGGGGGCACTTTGAAGTGGGACATATTGTGTACCTAAGATCTTTGGCCCCACAAAAATTCATCTCTAAAACCCAAAGGGGAGGAAAAACTAAAACCCAGGTTCTATGGGTCATTCATGATTTTGAGGCAAGTAGGAGAAGTGACCAATGAACTCAAGCTTCCTGATGAACGTAAAATTCACAAAATCATTCATGTCTCATGCCTCGAAAAGGCCTTGGGGAAACATGTTGTCATTTCCACGAAACTTCCACCATTGGATGAGGAAGGATAATTGATTTTGTTTCCTGAAAAGATCCTAGATACATGGGAGAGGAAGCTGCAGAACAAGAAATTGAATAAGTACTTGGTAAAATGGAAATATTTTCCGGTAGAAGATGCTACATGGGAAGGTGAACATGTGCCCAAAGATCCTGAATTAAAATTGCTTGAGGACAAGAAATCTTGGGTGAGGAGAACTATAATTTTCCCAACCAGTTAGGAAGCTTATGTCAGAGTTTTCTAGCCTTACCAAATGTTATGAAACCAACTCACAATAAGATAGAAAAGAGAGATAAACGCCTTAGAATTCAACCTCTTCAAGGGGGTGACCTCCTTTACATTACACAAATGAACAATTATTGGATGATACAAATGACAAGACCTCCTTTCTATATATAGGAGTCTAAGGGGTCATAATATAATCAGAGATGACATAAAAATAATAATGTAAGGGCACAACAATAACAATAGTGGGTTTCTATGGGGCACAATAATAACAATATGGGGACTACATGGGCACAACAATATAATAAGGGGGTTGTACTAATAACAATAAGGGGTTACACTAGTAGTATAGGAACCTAACAAAGAGGTTCCCATAGGCTAGCATGGGGAAATATTTGATAAAGGGGCTTAAATTTCCTAAGGAAAACATTATAAACTCTAAAAAGGAGAAAGGGTGATATTCCTTAGGCAAGTGAAAAGTCATTTTAACTTTATAAATTAAAATATCATAAAGTGAATTTATAAAATTAATTTAATAAAAGGAAGGTGAAAGGGTGACCCTAACTTTATAAAAGAAGGAAAGTGAGGAGACTCTCCTCATTCATGTATTTGAATTTTTGGAGGAAAGAGCTCTTGGAGAGAGTTTGAAGCAAAAACTTAGGGATTTGGAACCCTAGTCACCATACAGACTTCATTGTTGAAACTAGACACCCTAGGTTAGATTTCAGAGTGAAATCATTCATATTTTAGTGTTGAGTTTTAATGAAGAACAATATTTGAGTAATATTGAGGTATTCATTTGTTATCAGTTGATTTTAGAAGCTTATTTGGTATTTTCTATATAATTCTTACAAATCAAAGAGCTACCAGAAATATGAGCCTTGGGAATCGAGCTTCAAGACCATTTAGACGTCGAGTTTAAAGTTTTATGTGATTATTCTCACTGTGGTGATAGTTAGAATGAATCGATGGTTCGATTTATCTTTCATTAAAGCAACTCGAGTACTAGTCAAAGCCATACCTTTATCCTAGTATTAGACGTGATTCCTTGTGACCTATGTTGTGTATATATAGAAGAGATGAGGATAATAAATGTGGAGTATATTAAGTGATATAACTAGGATAAGTGGTCATTTTTGGGTTGTGTATTAATATTTTTCTTGTGTGTGGGACTATGGGAGACTCATAGGCCAAGTTACCTCTTGTTCTTAACCACGAATCCCAAAATTTATTCGAAGGGGATGGCAGCATATATGGTGTGCTTACATTGCTGAAATAAAATTCGTAAAAAACATCCCATCTTTGTTGCATATCTCAAGGGGTTAACTGGTGATGTCAGGGCCATTAATGAAGTTTTGGGTCAACATATTCATTTATGGGTAGTGACTTTATAACCAAAAGCAGGGGCATGTAACATTTATTGGAACTAATAATCCCAAGTCCAAGTGGCTTTTCAAACTCCATTTCTATGTGTATTTGGGGGCTTTCATTTTACACATTCATCTATTCCCTCACTTTCTGAATATTGTATACGACGCATAAGAAAAATAGAGAAGGAGAGTTGTAATACTTACATGTATCAGTTGTAAGTGAATTTCTAAGTGTTCAATAAATTAACTTGAGCCTCTATAGGATGGCATTTGGTTTTTGGCATTATGATACAGGTATGACACAAGTGTTGTCCTTGATGGCAACTCTCTCAGATGAAATATCACAATATAGAAGGCAAACAACAAGAATGAAGAAAGCAAGGTATATGCAAGTTCACCATTGACCAAGCCGCATATACACATAGGTTCACTATGTACAATTTCGCATATACAAAAAGGTATACACAGGTTCACTATATACCAAGTCACGTATACATGCAGTTTCACTATATACAAAGGCACATATAATGTACACACGCACTTTCACAGAAGGAAAGGTTCGTACATGTTGGAAAACTAAGTTTTGGTCTGTGGTATTTGGACCATGGTATTTTGGTATTGGTCCATGGTATTTGGTATGAGGTATTGACACCAGGTATTGGGTCCAAGGTATTGGTCCTATGTGGTTTTTGACCATGGTATTGAGAGAGGCCTAAACCTATATAAGGAGAAGAATATCATTAGGCCAAAGAGCAAGTGTGCAAATGATGAATATCTGATGAAATGTGAGATCTAGTATGCAGGTTATGGGTATGTGATGCTTTGCTACGGATGCACCTATGTGGCGAATGAAGGTTGATGGACCAAGATCATGAAGACTAAAATGCATTATCATTATATGGTATGATCATGCATAGTTCAGATCTGAACACTGACACATGTCTTATCCTTTATATCTGATGATCTGGGTATATCTCAAGTATAAAATTGCAGCGAAGGTATAAGTAATTATTTTCAGATCTGTACACTGGTTCCCTTTGGTGAAAGGGCGTATACACGCTGGTTCAACATAGCCAAGTAGCATATACATTATGAGATTTGATATTTGAGGTTTTTATTGGTTCTAGTGGTTGTTGCAGGGTTCTAGGTTCTGCTCTGTGTTCTAGTGATTGTGCTTTGACGACATGGTTTCAGTAGTTGGGTGAATCAGAGATTGATGATGCAGATATAGTTGATGGTCGTATTATAGTGGTGATTGATTTTGTATTGATGGATGTAGTCTAAAAATTTATGGAATGTTGTCCTTGGAAGAAAAGAGAAGGTTGTATCCTTTTGTAGGTCGGTGCCTATGTACTAGTAAATATGTTAAGAACCATCTCACAAAAAGATAGAAAAGATAGATCAACACCCTAGAATTCATCATCTTCGAGGGGGCAACCTCCTTTACATTACGCAAATGAAAAATTCTTGGATGATTTAAATGACAAAACCTTCTTTCTATATATAGGAGTCTAAGGAGTCATAATATAACCCAACCGACCTAGCAATAATAATATAAAGGCACAAAAATAACAATAAATGGATTCTATGGGGCACAGTAATAACAATATGGGGACAATAGGGGCACCACAATATTAATAAGGGATACAACCACAATAGTAATGGTGTAATCATTAGTATTATAGGGACCTAACAAAATATATCGACTAGTACAAGAGCTAGGGGGTTGTACCTCCCTTTTAGTAGAGGCTGGAGAACAAGAGAAGGTTGTAGCCTTCTCTAGGTGGGTGCCTACATACTGGTATGAGTCTGCACCAGTAAAAGATTATAAATAGGTTTTTCTTATCTTAAAGAAAACATCAGTAGGTGGTTTTTGTCCCGCATTGGATTTCCACCTTATATCATGGTTTTCATTTGTGTCTCTTATGTGTGATGTTCTGTTCTGTTTTTACTAGACCTAGTTACTATTTATATGGTTAATGATGTTTTGATGCACTGATTAAAGATCAACATATGATGAATTAATTGAATCATAAGTTTGTTGGATATACGCTAGTTGCATTAAACACAGTTGCGTGTACACGCGAGTTCCCTTAACTGACGTAGCGTATATGAATCTAATTATGGAAATGAAAAAGTTATATATTTGCTAATACTGATTCACCCCCCCGCTCAGTATTATTTCCAACAATTGGTATCAGAGTAGGTCCTTCAGAGAAGCTTTATCACTTGAAGGAAGATCCATCATCATGAGTAATCAAGAAAGAGAGGGATCCATCAGACCACCAATCTTTGATGGGAGAAATTCTGTTTATTGGAAGATAAGAACCACAACCTATCTACAATAACTTGGAACAGATATTTGGGAAATCGTGGAAGGGCGATATACATTTGCATCAGAAATTCCTACAGATACGGTAGGTAGAAAGTAATACGAAATCAATGCCAAAGTTGTTACTATCTTATTGGCAAGTTTGTCAAAATCTGAGTTTTTCAAGGTCATGTAGCTCAAATTAGCCAAAGAAATATGGGACAAAATCATTCTAAGCTACGAAGGAGATGCTCAGGTAAAATGTGCTAAGCTTCAAACTCTCAGAATTCAGTATGAAACTCTTAAGATGCATAGTGATGAAAGCATAGCTAATTACTTCCTACGTATAGATGAGATTGTCAACTGTATGAAGAATCCAAGTTAATAAATTAAGTTTTCTTAGTTGAGAAAGCTTTGAGATCCTTGTCTACTAAATTTGAACCCAAAGTTTCTGCCATAGAAGAAAAGCAGGACCTGCAGAATATCACTATGACACAGCTTCATGGAATCTTAACTACTTTTGAAATGAGAAAAGGAGGACCATCAGATATGAGACAAGCTGCATTTAAAGTATCAACAAAGGGAAAAGAAAAACTCAATGAATTAGGATACATTTCAGAAGAATAATATGAGGTAAATTTTGTCAAGAAGCTTCAATGGGGATCTTGAAGGTTCAAAGGTAAGCTACCTTACAAATGTTTTTCTTGTGGTAGAGTTGGTCATTATGCTACTAGATGCCCTCATAACAAAGGAAAGATGTTTGAAGAGGGTAAAAGAAGTTATTATACTCATGATAATAGTAATGACTCATCCAATCACGATGAAGATAATCAAGAAATTAAACTTTTCATGGCATATGAAAATAATGACGTAGAGAAAGAAGAAGTTACCAGATTAAAAGTTCGACTAGAGACAATAACCAGAGTAATGGAGTAGCTACAGGATGTAGTAAAAGATCAGAGCATAACAATCCAGAGACTTGAATCTAAGATCCTCTCTCTAAAAGAAGATATTGAAGAATCAAAGAAGCAGAATGAAGAAGCTCTCGAAGAACAAGAACATGAAATGCTCGAATTAAGGAAACAAATGGAAAAAGGAAGAAAAGTGGAAGAAAAAAAAAGAAGAAATATCTGGAAAAGGAAGAACAATAGCAGGTTGAGGTAAATATCTTAAAAGGTAGATTAGAAGAAAAGAATAAACTGTTATGATTTCAAGACAGTACTAAGATTTTGGATGATATTCTTAGTAGTCAAAGATCCCTGCTATCAAAACTGGTCTTGGTTTTTATGAAACTGTTGAAGATGAATCTAGCTCACAGGGTGAGGCAAGGAACTCTAATGGAGAACCTAAAATTCTCGACACGGAGATAAGAGGTCAACCCCAGCAACAACCAAGGAAAGAAATTATTCAAAGAAAATATTTTTCTCCTAACTATGGAAGTGATAGATGGTTGTTTCCTCAGATGAATAATGTTTAATGTTATGAATGTCATAACCTTGGACGTGTTGTAGCAAGATGCAGAAGTAGAATGGTTCAAGACCATCACACAGAAAGATCATCACGTTCCATGTACTTTAAGGGATATTGTTTTGCTTGCAATATTTTTTGTCACAAAGCTATTTATTGCAATAAAAGGAATATGAAACATGTAAGATGCTATGCATGTAACAAGTTTGGACATAAAGTACAGGAATGCAGGAGAAAAATTAAGACACTAAAGAAAAAGGATAATACATCATCTCAATCTCAGGTATTGAAGAAGACATAATTAGTGTCATAAAGATGTGGCATAACTTAGTTAGAAGACATAAAAGATCCAGGGGAAGCTGAAAGTGTAAACCTTCATTATTCCAATTTGCATCCACAAATATTATGAAGAAAAGTCATGTATATATGTGAGTTAAAGGCTGCAAAGTCGCGTATATGGAGCTCTGAAGAAAAAGCAGCAAAACAAATTTAGGAAAAGAAGTCTAATATGGTTCGGTCATGGTATATGTTGGTTGGCACAGGTTCAGGGGGAGCATATGCTTCGAATAATGCATTTTTGGCATTATGGTTAGAAGTCTTTGGTGATGATGTTTATGTGGTTAAATGATACATCTTGCTACTTATTGTTGGTTGGTCAAGAGATTGGTATTGCAGGTTACAGGTCTGGATGCTGTTGATATATGCTTATGGTGCAGATCATATATGGTGTATGATACTTGCTGATGACTATCATGGTCTTGTTTAGATTGCTGGTCTTTGTTATAAAATTCATGAATATTATTTGGTGTAAAGGTCATGCAAAGACCTCATTTGTACCCCCACTATGCATGGGAAGGATGATGTAATAATTTCTATTTTTAGTCATGTATAAACATTTGGTATATCCCCACTTGGTTGGGTGGATGAGTCAAAATGGTGTATCCCCAATTGGTTAGGAGATTAATGTATGTATGAGTCATTGGTGATAGGAAGGTCATACTCACTTAGTTGAGTTGTAGAGTCATGTTATTCTTTTGAAAAATATTGTTGCAGACTCAGCATGTGCTCGGGGGGAGCATGGAAGGATTGATACATCTTACAAATGGGGAGCTCAATCAGAGATTTCAGCATGTACTCAGGGGGAGTATAGACAACAAAATGTATATCAAGGGAGAGAATCTCTTGGTCCTCCCTTTGCCCTTGATGTCAAAGGGGGAGAGTGACTCGGTGTGGTTGTTGCCATCAAGTCCAAAGGGGGAGATTGTTGGCATTATGATATAGGTATGGCACAAGTGTTGTCCTTGATGGAAACTCTCTAAGATGAAAGATCACAGTATAGCAGGTAAACAACAAGAATGAAGAAATAAAGGTATACGCAGGTTCACCATTGACCAAGCCGCGTATACATGCAAGTTCATTGTATACAAATTCACATATATGGAAAGGTATATGTAGGTTCACTATATACCAAGTTGTGTATACACACAGGTTCACCATATACAAAGGAACGTATAACGTACACACGCACTTTCACAGAAGGAAAGGCGCATACATGTTGGAAAACTAAGTTTTGGTCTGTGGTATTTAGACCATGATATTTTGGTATTGGTCCATGGTATTCGGTACGAGGTATTGACCCCAGGTATTGGGTCCAAGGTATCAGTCCTACGTGGTTTTGGACCATGGTATTGAGAGAGGCCTAAGCCTATATAAGGAGAAGAAGATCGTTAGGCCAAAGAGCAAGTGTGCAAGTGATGAATATCTGATGAAGTCTAAGATCTAGTATGCACGTTATGGGTATGTCATGCTTTGCTAAGGATGCACCTATGTGGCGAATGAAGGTTGATGGACCGAGATCATGAAGACTAAAATGCATTATCATTATATGGTATGATCATGAAAAGTTCAGATCTAAATATTGACGCATGTCTTATCCTTTATATCCAATGATCTGGGTATATCTGAAGTAGAAAATTGCAGTGAAGCTATAAGTAATTATTTTCAGATCTGTACGTTGGTTCCCTTTGGTGAAAGGGCGTATACATGCTGGTTCAACACAGCCAAGTAGTGTATACATTATGAGATTTGATTTTTGAGGTTGTTGTTGGTTCTAGTGGTTGTTGCAGGGTTCTGGGTTCTGGTCTATGTTCTGGTGACTGTGTTTTGACAACAGGGTTTCAGTGTTTCAGTAGTTGGGTGAGTCAGAGATTGATGATGCAGATATAGTTGATGGTTGTATTGCAGTGGTGATTGATTTTGTATTGATGGATCCATTCTGAAAATTTATGAAATGTGGTCCCTCGAAGAAAAGAGAACGTCGTATCCTTTTGTAGGTCTGTTATGAAACCAGCTCAAGAAAAGATAGAAAAGATAGATCAACGCCTTAGAATTCAGCTTCTTCGAGGGGGCAAACTCCTTTACATTACATAAATGAACAATTCTTGGATGATACAAATGAAAATACCTACTTTCTATATATAGGAGTCTAAGGGGTTATAAAATAATCAGAGCCGACATAGCAATAATAATGTAAGGGCACAATAATAACAATAGTGGGCTTCTATGTGGCACAATAGTAACAATATGGGCACTACATGGGTACATCAATATAATAAGTGGGTTATACTAACAACAATAGGGGGTTACACTAGTAGTATAGGGGCCTAACATGCCCCTCTCCTTCAAAAAGCATTGTCCTCAACGCTTGAGTAGTTCTTGATGCTTCTATATAAAATTCTTTTCCTCCCATGTGGAATATTCAGCGGGTAAGTTCTTCCACTTGATGAAATACTCTGAAATTGATCGATTTCGTAGCTGTCGGATTCTTGTTTCTGTGACTACTCCAGGTTCCAATATGATTTTTCCTTCCTCTTCAATTTCTGACAATATTGCTTGAATTGGGATCCCTTGCAACTTTTGAATAAGTGGCCATACTTCTTCGTCCTTCTTCCATTCATCCCTTGCTTTGTTTATCCAATTTGGTTGGATAATATAAATAGAAAAAAACAATGCTTCCACATCCTCATCCTTGAAGAGTATTCTCATTCGGTAAGGTCGCCATGTTTTAAGTGCATGTAGTATTGCCAACATTTCTTTCTCATAAATAGCTTGCTTGAGATGTAGCAATAAAAATACCCAATCACTTACATCAAAACATTTTTCACTATGATGTTGATCTACCTATTGTTTCGTTTGATTTTGCACCGAAGTGGCGTTATCCTTTAAAAGTTGGATAACTTGCTGTTGATGCTCGATGTGATCTTTCTCTGCTTGAACCTTTTTCTTCTTGATATGTCCTTTTATCTTTTGATGAGTGGTAATTTCTTCCCATCCTTTACAAGATATGGTCGGATTCATTTCTTGATGCTCAATGTCATCTTTCACTTCTTGAACATTTTTCTTCTTGATGTGTCCTTCTATCTTGATAGTTTGAGGAGTGGTAATTTCGTCCATTGAATTACAAGATATGGTTGGATTCATTTCTTCTTTCTCGATGTGATCTTTCACTACTTGCACCTTTTTCTTCTTGATATGTCCTTCTATCTGAGAGTTTGAGGAGTGGCAATTCTTTCCAATGCTTTACAAGATATGGTCTGATTATTTCTTTTTTCTGGGGTGGTTGTCTTGGCGTATTTCCTCTTTTTTGATGTTTCTTGAT